>OY748305.1:10691640-10834853 GCA_963556515.1 Nudaria mundana | reverse complement strand
TATCGCATGAGCTGCTTGTTGATGATCAGCTCAAACACCTTGATTTGCTTGGCTGCATGCCACGGTCGTCGACCCGGGAATTCGCCGCAAAGAGGTCTGCGAGCATATCCCCTTTCACTTGGGCTTTGTGAGCCATTGTTTCATCCGGGTAACGCAGCGGTGGTAGCGAGGACTGACAAAAGTTAGATTGCCCGGCTTTGGCCAGTTGCCAATATCCACGGCTGCCCGTGGGATGGGAAGTGAGCTCCTGAACAAGCCGCGCGACGCGCTGGGCATCCGCTCTCTTAAAGGCCCTCTTGCTGGATTTTGTGGCCCGGTTGTACGCTGCTTTGAGGTGGCCCACGTATGGGTCGCGAACAGCCCGGGCCCTGATCCAGGCGCGATATACCGACTGTTTTAGTCGAACAGCTTTGGCACAATCACAGTCAGTTAGTGCAGGAGCTATAGATGTTATTATGTGTGACTACGGAACCCTATTCTATGAGTGGCCCGACACGGACTGGGCCGGTTTTTTATTTTAGTAAGTAAGTAGTAAATTTATCAACTTGATCTAAATAAATGTTACTCATTTGAATTATTATCTACGGTGCTTCCTTTTTTGATATGAATCTCGCAATTAAAGTTTTTTCAAGTAGAAGCACGGTTGGATGTGGTTAGATACCAAAACATTTTATTAGTTATATGACCTCGATCTTGCGAATCACCTGTGTAACCTTGAAGCGGCAAATGTAGCCATCGTTATTTGATGACGATTCAATGATTTAGAACAAAATATTCTTGCCACTATAATGATATTATAAGTTGAATACCTAAACTTATTACGTAATCGGGTAACTCACGCATAGAGCAATGAATTTGGTCCCTGCGTACCGTTGGACCCGTGTAGCTCTATGAACTCAAGTGATTTCCTTACATTGTTAGGGTAAAATTCTCGGAACCCTTATGGTTTCGTCTGGTCCGTTCGTCTGTCTGTCCTCGGCTTTCCTCCCAAACGGTGAGTGCTAGAAACATGAAACTTTGCATGGATATGTATATTTACTACGCCGACAAAGTACTATCATAGCTTAGGGTTACCTACCCTACAGGTTAAGTGGGGATGATATTTTTTTCTCGTGTCTACTCCATCGTGTCATCATTAGATAAGTCTTTTAAAAACATTGCGAAGTTGCTAGTAATAAAAATCCCAATCCCACATTTTACAAAAGTGAATGATTGGGATTGGGATTTTTGGGAGTGAATGATTGGGTATGAGTAAATAAATACCTTTTTTTTTATGACTAAATTTGAGTGCGTTTGACCACAATCTTACCTGATGTTAAGTAACGATGCGGTCTAAGGTGAAGCACGCAAACTCAAATAATGCCTATTAACTCTTGCCTTGAAAATCCCAAGATTATATGTATCGGGGAACAATGACGCTGGAAGGGAATTCCATTCCTTAGCGGTTCGCATGATGAAAGAAGAAGCGAATCGAGAGGTACGAAGAGGTGGAATATCAACCACATACGGATAGAATCTCAGACCACGCCTTGATGTCCGATGATGGAATGGTGCTGGTGGAATTAATTCATGCAATTCCTGCGCACACTCTCCGAAATGTAACCTGTAGAAGACACACAGACTCGCAACCAGATGGCGATGGTTGAGGCTCTGAAGTCGGTTGCTTGTGAGCGCCTCATCGCTTATAAGTTTTCTGGCGCGTCTGTCAATAGCTTCCAGGGCCTCAAGCTGGTAGCGGGCGGATCCATCCCAAAGGTGCGAGCAGTACTTACTACAGTACTTACCTTTGATAATGCCATAAGGCGAAACCGGTCAGGGTACCTAATATAAAAATACCTAGTCAGTACAGTCGAAGCATAGAAGAGATTATGTACAGGTATGGTCGCCTAGTTTAAAAATAAACTATATAGGCACAAAGACTTGGCGAACATTGATCCGCTTCAATAGTCGTGATCTAATTTATAACGATACAATAGAGTTACAGCAAAAAATATAATTATTGCTTGCCCGTGCCTGGACGTAATAAAAAACCGGGCAAGTGCGTGTCGGGCCATGCAAAGTAGGGTTCTGTAGTTACCCATATTAGCCTCTATAACTCCTGAACTAACAAAGTTTATCCAAACCGTTATAGTTTTATGAAATTTAATTACGTGGACTACCATAGTGATTTTTTCAGATTTTTCATATTTCTTTTTAACAAAAAGATGGACTTTAAAGTTAGATATTTACAATATTAATATTGTTTTAGAAAACTATCAATGTTTTCAAAAGATCTATCTAATGATACCCAACACGATGCGAGAAAAAAAATACGATTCTGAAACATTTCTCCGACATTCGTTTACTACGACTGGTATAGGGAAGTGTTATGTATATGCGTAGCTAGGTAGCTGGGCTGCGACCCAGCGCCGTTACTTCAATAAATCAGTGTGCAACATACTAGCTAGTTTAACTGACGCGCGACGCTCCACACAATATTATTACCGACCTACCTACATATCTAACATTGGCGACGAGGATGGGATGTTATGTATATGCGTAGCTAGGTAGCTAGGCTGCGACCCAGCGCCGTTACTTCAATAAATCAGTGTGCAACATACTAGCTAGTTTAACTGACGCGCGACGCTCCACACAGTATTATTACCGACCTACCTACATATCTAACAGGAAGGCAACCCAAAAAAAAATAATTAAAATAATTTAATTTTCGCACTTTGTCGGTGTATTAAATACACATATCCATGCAAAGTTTCATGTTTCTAGCACTCACCGTTTGGGAGCAAAGTCGAGGACGGACAGACGGAAGGGTTCCGAGATTTGAACTACGGAACCCTAAAAACGTTATTTATTACACTTAACTAAAAAATAATTACGTAGATATGTAGGTAGGTACCTACTAATTTACTAAATACGTAGGTACTCTACAGCTATGGGTAGGTATATCTTCTAGCAAATTAGATATATTACTATGTAAGTATCATCATCACACTTGTCTTCTCGAAGAGGTAAGTCATAGGAAGACGTGTAGGTACAGCCAGACGGAAGCAACAAAAAATATCCAGTATGGTTTCGAAATGTAGAGGGTATAAGTGGGTACCGAAGAGGTTAACACATTACAAAGATGTAGAGTATTATTGAGCTGAGTTTACGAAGTTCTTTCTTAGGAGACTCGTGTATTTCGTTCGTGATCGAACTCCTACTAAACGACTGGACCGATCTTTTTGAAATTTGGCACGGTCGTAGTGACCATCACCGTGAGTGCATATATTTGAATTCATAAAGATCGGTCCAGTCGTTTAGGAGTTCGACCCGGATCGACAAACTCAGCTCAATTATTGCAACAGCAGAATGTATTGCATACCTAGTAATATTATACACTTACTCTCGGCCAGTATAGATATCGCCCATGGGTTGTGGAGGTCAGATGGCAGTCGCTTCACGGAAAATATCGAAGTTTAGCCGAATCACAGTTAGACTGGAAAGCCGACCCCAACTAAGTTGGGAAAAGGCTCGATGAATGATGACTCTCGGCCAGTATTGGTCCACTATAGATAACTAGAAATACTAATCTTGCACTGACGAAGTCTCAGGCAAAAGTTAATGAATTTAATTATATTTATTTTTGAATGGAATGTAGGATCCCGGTACATTTTATGTCTATGAATGTACCCGTCAAGTACTACTTACACTTCCCTCCACCTTCATAATCCACACAGCTAAAAAGCGAGCCGAACTTCCGAATTAAGGAAACACTCTGATTCCTACCTGTCACTTCAACTTCAAGGTCGTAAATGAATATGTTTATTTTAGGCAAACGTGCCTCATCGTAGATCATAGTAGAGATCGTGGCCAAACGCAAGTCAGGGTACACAGGGTGTCCCATATGTCAGCGTCAAGCGAAACCGAGTGTTACACCATAACAGTAAAAAAATGTCATTTTCTGCCAAGCTGGAGTAGCAGGGCAGAGTACACGGAAGCAATATTCAGGCAGGATTACATAACAACAAAAAACAATCTCTATATTTTTCTGATAACTCTTTTATACTTGGCATATTACCCGGTTTCTGACGCTGACATACCCTGCGTCTGTTAATTAAAAAAAGAAACATATGAGATGTCTAGAGACATGCAACTCGAAAATCGAAAGCATGTGACAAAAGGCTCGCCGCGTAGTAAACTCGATAAATATTGACTGTAAATAATCCGATACATACAGTACATAAACCTTCGATGTTATAACATAATATTGGTTCATACACCCAAATTTCTAACACAAATACATCCATCAGACACTTAACACAACAAGGCCTCCTTATCGATTTCCAACGATACAAAGATAAGCTTATCTGTCCAAGTACGTTATCGGACTGGATATGTGTTATGCTGCGTTTACACCACTTTATTCTTTTGGGTTGTGTGGAAAGTATACATAATTATCATAATTTTAACATATTGCTGTCCGCTGCTAAATATATTATATACTTAGGCCGATCCACTGCTAATTGCATCAACGAGAAGGTCGTCGGCCCATCTGCGAGTAGAATTTACTCGAGATTCTTTCTGCCCCTTTGCACGATCTTTGAGCACCGGCACTTCAACTTGCTAATCCTTCAATACATGACGGGTAAATTCTTCGATCAAATATTATTCATGGAAGTGTAAACCCTACTTTTTTTGCCGGCGAATGGAACTTGTGATGGAAGGGGTTGCAGGGGGAACAACAATTTACCCAGACGTTAGGTGGAAAGCTCGGTTCCCGGGATATAGGGGCTGGGAAGTTGGTAATGTCAGGAGTAACTAAATCCAATTTAACCTAATGATGATTGTACTCTGCAGTCATTCGGTTTGATGCCTTTCTGGCGCCATCCTTTCGCGTTGCTTGTGAGATTAGCAGACTATCGATTTTTTTACCAATTGCAGTTGCAACGTAGTAGTATAGCAGTAGCACGGCGTTTTACGTTCATTTACGCGACTTAGGCCCCAGGACAAAATTAAACTGTATTACATTTTTATATTAGTTAACATGACGCCTTGCTAATATATACGGACAAGATGAGAATAACTACACTAATTTAATAAAGTTAATATCATGACTCAAACATTATCGATTTTACAAAACTGACTGTAGCCACACAAAGTCAAGTTGAAGGAGATTACAGCCCACTTTGCTAATACCGGCAAAGAATAACCTAAGTATTCATGCTTCAAACTTGATCAAACAAATTGTTTAAGAATCGGATTATAATGGAATAGACGTCATACAAACTAAACAAATTCATTAGGTTTAAGTTTTTACATATTTCAATCATTTATCTAAATCTCTATTAGAAATGAATCCCTATTTCTCTTGGTCACCACATCACGCGTGAACGGCTGGACCGATTTCGCTGATTCTTTTTTTGTTGTGTTCGTTATTATCAGGAGAAGGGACTTATGGAAGAAAAAAAAAGTCCGGAATATTAGAAAAGTTAATGCGGTACGAAGTTCGCCGGGAGAACTAGTAGTCAATATTTATAATAACCTACAATATTATTTCGGCTTAATTTGAGCCTAGATGGCGTTATGCATCTTTACAATTTTAAATTTTATTTTGAAACTAACAGACGCCCGTGGCTTCGCCCGCTTGACAACTTGGGCTGAGGCCCAGCAGCACGCAACCAGATTCACCCACCGACGCGGGATTCAACCCTACCCCAACGACGCGGGATTCTCATCCCGACGAAACCCCCTTAATAGGCCATACATGTGGCCAAAGTCCGCCGGGCGCCACTGGCAATACCTCCTGGTGAATACCAGAGACGCCTGGCAATGTACGTAGGAGCGGCAGCGCGTGCGCGGACATAAAAAAAATACTATGTTATGATTTTTGTTTTATTGATTCAAACATTCGAGACCTTTCTATTCTACTATACGGTCGATAACTCATGATATCGCTTGCTCACGTTACTGACGGTTTCTGAGATATCACTGGTTGAATAAGTCAATCGACTTTATCGCATCGACCGGCCCTTTGAGAACTAACTACTTAGCAGTACTAGTTAGTTCTCATAGGGCAGCTTAATGCAATCGGGACCAAACGCGCGGATTCTGAAATAACAGTTATTTAACCGGTTATCAAGTCCCAGTAACAATCCGTTATGGGGTATTTGACGAACCCACATAATTACTATCAGCTTGTAAAACTTACTCTTGCATGCAAATGTTCACACCGTGAAACTGGGAGAGAGTGTTCATTGAAGCAAGCAACGTTACTTTGATATTAATTGCCTTATCAACAAGTATTCACTCTATATAGAAAATAGATCTTAATCAATAAGACAAAAAGAAATCTGATTGCGAACACAAGAAACGTGTTGAAGCATAGCACTGAGTTCTACTTCAAAGTAATGCATATAATTTAAGGACAGTCAGCCTTTATACTGTCTGATGTAATCTGCGTGACGTTTACAAAAAGTCATAATTCAGGAATTCAGATTTGGTATTTAGAAACAGGAGTTTTTACTGATAAGCTGATAAGCTGATCACACATTTTTTTTCGAGACTTCTGGAGTAGTGGAAACTCAGTCTCGGCTCTTTTTACAGCCACTAACCAGTAACCATTTGGTCTGCACAAGTACTTAATTAAATTCGGACGGTTTACTACTAATTACAAATTAGGTATGACTGAAGACAGCTGAGGGTCACAGACCTTTGATAATTTCATGAGATGTGCTGAAGTATCCCAGGTATAAGGGAAACGTGATGAATAATGTTTTATAAGGACTCTAACCTTATCGCACTTATTTGCAAATTAAAAATAGACATAAAAGATTAATTTGGTAACAAATACAAAAAGCTCCTAGCAATTTTTTTCGTTCATTACTTCTACCAGTACTTGTCAAACAAGTTATTTCCTACAAGATAATGATGATAAACCTTAATGAATACGTAAAGCGGTTGTGTAGTTGTTCAAAAAGTTGCTTTTCGACCCGACAAGGCTGTTCTACGGGTTCCAACTTCTCAGCGTCTTTAAACATCCACTTCGCATACTTTTGTCTGATCAATAGTTCAACCTCGTGGCATTGAGGTAAGTACATACTTCGAAAATAAGTTTATTGAACCGACTTACAGGCGAATCACGAAATATTATAGACTGCGAAATATGCTAGTAAATTGTAAAATAATGTAGATTTGTAACATAAATAGAATTGCTACCGAAACGACAGGCGCTTTGACGGTGAATTAGGAGTGAGTTAAGTATTAGAAACATTTGTTGAAGTTTTAAAAAGGTTACAATATCGAATCGTACCTAACTCCTTGATTCTTCTTATTCTACTGGGCTTATTATGCTAGCACCCTCACATTATAGAGAAGTCTAGAAAGAAGTTTGGTGGTACATATACCAATTTTTTGGTCGACTGTACAAGCAGTGGCAAACTTTTGTAGGTAGGTATACCTATTTACGGTAGTTTAGATTTAAAGGGATGTACAGACGTGGTTAACAGGAACTGGGAATAAGTATTTGCTATATTCCCTCCTTGCCTGAATCCCGGCTTCTGGGCTCTTCTTACACTTAAGCACCCGAAAGCCCTACTAAGCCTTTTTGTGTCATCGAAAATGAGTAAACTCTATGAAAATGTCATACGAGTTGTAGGAGGAAATAATGAAATACATTCTACGAGTATCTTCCATTACCTTCTGTATCATTGTTTGGCCTAATAGACTATAAAGTCTAAGACATTGCAACAGCCAATGGAAGTATGAAAAAACTGTAATGTTGCGTCGATATAGGCCAATTACAGTCACGCTATAGTACGGCTATGTGGACTACATGTCACAATTTACTATCGACTATTGTTTTGTAATTAACCAAAGTCTCATTGTTTCAACTACTGTTCGTCGATTTTATCGCTAAAGTTTCTAATTCAAACTGCATTTCCACCTCTACAGTTAGTATTAAGTAAACTTCCATAGTTTTGGATTTGTGTCCTGAATACGAAAGCGTCAAATCAACTAAAAAACATTCAATTCAAATCTCCAAAAAAAAATATTTTGACGAATTGTCTGGGTGTGCGAAATAAGGTCTAAGTATTAAAATATTTTATACAGCTCCTGAGTCATATCCGACTATAAAAGAGAAATAATACATAAGAGGCGAGTTTTTTTTTAAACTGACTTACAAGGTTGCCTTGCTTACTTGCCTTGATGCGATATGATTGTTAGTGTAAAGTGATTATGTACTCGGGTGGCAACTGTTAGTATGAATGTTGCAAAGGTTAGAATTTATTATGCTAACCGCAGCTGTTTGAAATGGAGTTGAATGGAACTTTGACTGCTTCGGTTACGTGGTCGTAGTGCATCGGCTTTCGACTCCGGTGTCTCGGGTTCGATTCCCGGGTCGAATCCAATATTTGTCATCACCACAAATGTTTGTTTCGGAGTTTGGGTGTTTTCTATGTATGTTATGTATGTATTTAGAAATATGTAAGTATGTTTATCAGTTGTCTAGATCCCATAAGCACAAGCTTATAGCTTAGTTTGGGCTAGATGTCGTTGTGTGAACATGTCCAACAATATTTATTATTTATTGTTATTATTCATCATTCACAGAGCCTTTTCCCAACTCAGTTGGGGTCGGCTTTCCAGTCTAACTGCGATTCGGCTGAACTTCAATATTTTCCGTGAAGCGACTGCCATCTGACCTCCACAACCCATGGGCGAAATCGAAGTTCTGTAGTTAGACCGGTCGGATTTTTGATTAAGGGCTCCAACTACCCCTAACTAATGTTATTATTACTTTAAGAATATTGTTGAAAAAATACAGAACTTCAATTTAACCAATGAGTTGTGGAAGTAAGATGGCAGTCGCTTCACGGAAAATAATAAAGTTCACCCGCTTCGCAGTTAGACTAGAAAGCGCCCATCAAATGGGCTGGGAAAAGCGTCAAATACTAATACCTACAGCGCTCGTGTGGATTTTTTTTTATAGAAACTATCATCGGGGTAAAGAGTAAATATCTGCCCAGGTTTCCATTTATATCTTTTCCAGATTTCATTACCACCTGCCGTGCTTACCTACACGATGCCCGAACGAAATTTAATAACAATGTTTTCGTAAAATTGAATGATCCTAGAAACTAGGGATCGCCCATTATATGGACGAACAGTAAACCTCACGAATATTAAAAGTATTATTTGGGTCTTTTACCCCCATTTCCCCCCAATCAAAATAGCTCACGACATAAAAATTATTTTAAATCAAGGTTGTGTGAATTGTCCTAACATTTAGGACAATTCACACAACGCCATCTAGTCTCAAACTAAGCAAAGCTTGTAATATGAGTACTAGATAAACTGATTTAAATACTTATGTAGATTTTTTTGTAAATACGTACATATTATACATAGGAAACATCCAGACTTCGGCACAAACGAATCTGTCTTCACACAAAGTTTGTCCCGACAGAGAATCAATCCCGAGACTCCGGCGTCGAAAGCGTATGCACTACCGACCACGAACCGAGGCAGTCCAAGAACTTTGTGCCAAGTTCCAGAGAAGTCGATGTATGAATAAGTTTTGTTTTTATTCTGTCCACTAGTTTAAATATTATCTGATAGGTAAAAATAAGTTTTTAATGTTTGCAAGGTCTACTGTTCGAACCTATGCAAAACCACTAGTAATAGGTACCTATAGATATTGCAAACGGAGGTCAAGTGTCTGACTAATATCGAACTGGAATACCTATATTTAATCAAAAACTGGTTTAACTGGAGCTCAGTCCCAATATATCCATATATTAACTACAACAGACCACATAACATCCTTACAATATCTATAATATACAATTCTATTGACTATGAAAATAGTGTGGAACTTTAGGTTTTTAAGTACCTACAACCATTTAACATGAAATGTAAGTAAAGAACTGTAATGTAGGTAACTGTATGTTAACTTGTTGCTAAATAAATATAAATAAAATAAAAATACCCTACACAGTATACGTAGGTCACGCTATAAGTTTTGCGTAACTTAAAAAAAACAACATGTTAAAACCAAAATATTATGTTTATTGCTTTTCAAAATACTCTCCTTTACATTTTAAACATTTTTTCATGCGGTCGAACCATTTTTTAAAACAGGAGGACCACAGATCTGAAGGCATGTTTTCTACGTGCTGATTGAACGCTATCACTGCCTCTTCGGAGTTGGTAAAAGTGAAACCTCTTGTCAAATCTTTGATTTTGGGGAAAATACAGAAATCACAGGGTGCTGGGTCGGGGCTATGCGCAGGATGGGTGACGAGTTGTACTTTTTCGGAAGCTAAAAATGACTTTGTTTTGTTGACCGTGTGTGAAGAAGCATTGTCATGATGTAGGAGAACGCGGCTTTTGGGTCGTCTTTCGCGAACTTTTTCCAACACCCAACAAACAAATGGTAGGATACCACTCGGCATTAACTCTCTTTTGATCTTCAAGTGGAATTGTAAAGATGGGACCCGTAGCTGAGAAAAAAAACGCGATCATTTTTTTACCAACGTTTCTCGCCTGCCTCATTTTTGTTGGCTGTTCTCATTTTCAAACACCCATTCACAAGATTGCTGTTTTTTTTCGACTGTACCTGGAGATCGTGCGGAGTATGGCCGTGTACGTGGCTCCCGTATGGACGCCGAGACTGACGGCCAGCAACACTGCTGTTTTACACAGATCGTTAAGGACCTTGGCCGTTAGAACAATAAGAGGGTACCGCACGATCTCCCTAGATGCTGCATGTCTCCTTGCCGCGACCCCTCCATGGGACCTGGAAGCGAGAGCCCTTGCGTCATTGTTCCAATGGCACAAGGATGCGGTGGAGCGGGACCACAGGCCTGCGTCTCGAGAAATCGAGGCTCAGCGGTCCCAACTCCGCCAGGATCTCATGGACACATGGAAGGTGCGACTTCAGCAACCAAAGTGGGGAACCACCACCATCGCGGCGGGCGGTGGCCTCACGTATCGTGCGACACAGATCATCACCGGGCACGGAAACTTCGGTGAGTATCTGTTTCGCATGTATCGTGAGGTCACACCCGCGTGTCAACACTGCGAGGTTTCCGGCGTAGACACGGCATTCCACACGCTGGTGGAATGCTCAGCCTGGGCAAATCAGCGCCGGAACCGCGTTGTGGGCCTGGGCATAGATACTCTCTCGCTGGAGACCATGCTACGAGCCATGGTCTCTAGCGAGAGCCAGTGGAACGCGGCCGTTTCCTTCTGCGAGCAGGTTATACTCGTGAAGGAGGCGGCCGGTAGGGTGAGGGAGCGTATCCTCCCCGCTGAGTTCCGAAGTCTGCGGCAAGGGCACCGCAGACGTGACTACGGCCAGGACCATCGACCTCCATGATCGGGGCCTGAGGACGCTGGATTAGCAACCCACCGTCCTTACAGAAGCAGGCTAGCAGGACTGCGTGATGTGGGGCTACACCCCACGCACGCCTTCACTCACCGATGCGGGATGAAACCCGACCCCAAAGATGCGGGGTAACACCCGACCACCACGCAGTGGCCACCCAGGTGTCCAAGGTCCGCCGGGCGCCACTGGGAATTCTCTCAGTCTCTGCCGGAGGCGCTCGGCAATGGACGTAGGTGCGGCAGCGACGCCGGGCCGTGGATTTAAAAAAAAAAAGCTATATTCCATTAGTTCACGAGTCCTGAAGATCGATAATTTAGAACTGACAGTCGACATCCGTTTGTTTGATTGAATCGCCTACCCACCTCTATGACAGAACACTAACAATTGAATTTTCGTTATTTATTGCGTAATCTATTACTGGTATATAGAAATAATTGGCCTACAAGTCAGCCTTTTCCCAACTCAGTTGGGGTCGGCTTTCCAGTCTAACTGCGATTCGGCTGAACTTCGATATTTTCCGTGAAGCGACTGCCATCTGACCTTCACAACCCATGGGCGATATCGAGTTCTGTAGTTAGACCTGTCGGATTTTTAAGGGCTCCAACTACCCCTAACGACTGCATAGATGTTCGTATGACAACTGGGACCGACGGCTTAACGTGCTCTCCGAGGCACGCCGAGGGACGGAGGGGTCTCAGTGTCTTAAGAAATGGTCACCCATCCTAAGACCGGCCTTACTAGATGTTGCTTAAACTTTGCAATGTATTAATATTGTCGGTTACCACTAGACCACGAGCCCCTCAACAAGAACCCTCTCAACAGAACATGTGATTATACAATGTAATAGCAATTTACTCTAGATAAGTAATTCTGTGAGATATTTGTAACAATAACCTGTTTTATAAATTCACAATTTACTAATTAATGGCAGGCCTATGTCACTCGCCTAACAATCGCAAAAAATACGTGACGTCAGCTACAACTTAAGTAGCAAGTCAGTAAGGGTTGTCTCTTGTTTATGATACGGCATTGACCATAGAGTTGATATTGAGGCATTAACTTCATAATTATTGGTCAAATTATGCTGGTACATTCCTGACAACCCTAACGTTCGAATTATGTTCTCTGTAAACAAAAGAATGTGCTTTAATTAATGTCGGAGAGCAAGTTCTGTATTTAAGTACTATTCCCTATTCTGTGCTAATGGGTACAAAAAAAATAAACATCAACCGGCTTAGCACAGCCAGCTTCATATATAGTCGAACAATATATTCAGCCAATGGTATAGCAGAGCATTTCAAAATTCAATTTATCTGCGACGTCATTGGTTGAATATGTCCATCGACTTTTTTTTTTTTACTTACGCGGCCGCTCCAACGTCCGTTGCCGGGCGTCTCTTGTCCACACGCAGAAGGTATTTCCAGTGGCGCCCGGCATTTCCATCGACTAAAGTGGACACTCACTGTCATGATCATGGCATGTCCTATTAAACACTCTCGCAATCAAATGTATTTCATTTTTAATATATACTGAAAGTTTTATATTGATCAATAAGTAGGTATATGTATTAAAGTATTAAACCTGATACTTGCAATACTGCAGATCAGCAAGCAATACATTACCGCCTTCTAGGGCAAAGTAGAGCGCCATCAAAAATGTAGCAGTTTAAAAAAACAATATACTAACTTTGATGTTAGTATACCTATTGTTTTTTTAAACTGCTATATTTTTATAAATACAGAATTTGGTTTTTTTTTTTAATTTTTTTATCATATCTTAACTTATAACTTGGTCTATCACCTGGTTTCAGCTTGACGTAGACTTATGGGACATACTGTATACTGTATACTGTATACTGTATATCGCAATAATCGCGTAAAAAACTTTCGGGTTTTGTTATTATAAACGTAGTAAGACAAACGTCTTACGTTTATAATAACAAAACCCGAAAGTTTCAAAAACTACTTCGTATATCTAGTTTTTAACTTGATATTACAGTCAAGTTCATAGACGCCCTGAAAATAGAGACCCTCTTTTAAGTAATGCCTATAAAACTTTCGAGAAATGCTTTAAAAAGAGGTCTCAATGCCAACTTATTGCTCACCGGTCCAAAGGGTGACGATAGTCTGGCTTGTACTTACTCACTTTATCGCTTATGGATCAGTGACTGCATTTATTTTATTTTATTGAGGAAAACCTTTACGAAAATTTTAATTCTAATAAGATATGCATCTTTGAGTAGGTACTGTACAAAGTAGGCACACGGCACTGATGTAAGTACCTAGATATGTGTTTAAAACTCTAAAGAATAAGATTACAAACAGACATTAGTTCCACTACGACCACTGGCTGTGACGAGGAGACACGCGAAATCTGTCTTTGCACCCACAATCCACATCCATCAAAGCTTCAAAGTTACAATTTGTAAGTACAATCAAATCATTGCCTTATTTTTAATTAACCAGCTATGGACTCCTTTTTTTAGTTTTTATTTGATTAAAGCGAGTCTCTTTTTGTATGTTAGATAGTACCTATTTATCTTTAAACTTATGCGTAAATTAACATGCAACAAGGCACTAAAATATTTAAACGTAATAATTTTATAATGTAATATAATTTTAAGTAAGTAAATAATATTGCGAATACGTAAGAACCGTTCCGTACCAATTCATTCCGTAACACACAGCGTCTGCATAAATCACTACAAAATCACTCTTTTATACATACAGCAATGTTCGTTTACAAGATGACATTAAAACATACTCGTACAATATAAGTAACAAGTTTATGGAATTGTATTATACACTGAATAAGAACGCTGTCTTAGAAAACAATATCTCTTCATTCTATTTAAAATACTTCTACTATAAGAACTTCCCTGTCGGATTAAACTCAAGATGATATTTGAATAAATTACTGACTAGTTTTATATAAAAGGCAATAATGAAATGAAATATTGGTACACGTGTGTAGTTTTTTTACTGAGGATCGTCAAATTTACTGACCCGGCAAACACTTTTGCCATTTATATAAGTACCTATTTTATGATATGAGTTTCTAATAATTGTGCCCAGCGGTGAATGTCTGCCTGTTGTCAGGACAAACTTGGAAAGGTTTTTTGGCAACTTTTATACTGAAACTTGTAAGTCTTATGAATTTGTAAAAAAAAAAATAAGTAATAATAAAAAAAAAAAATTTTTTTTTAATAATATTGTAATTCTCTATCTATACTTATAATAAATCAGTAGAAGTGAAAATTCTGTACATTGAAGATATCAAAAAAATAAATGGCAGGGGGTGTTACACCGAACCCAAAAATGTGATTAAAAAAATTTTTGTCTGTCTGTCTGTCTGTCTGTCTGTTCAGGCATCACGCAAAAACTACTGGTTCGATTACGATGAAACTTGGTATAATTATTCTTTAATATCCTGGGCACCACACTGGGTACTTTTTATCCCGGAAAAGTATATACAATAAAAAACAAACTTAATTTTGCGGTTTGATCCCTAGACCCGAGTACTGTACCAACCGCAAATAACAAGTTTTTTTATTTTTTATATTTGGTTCGCCAAATTGACGCCGCCCGCCTGGTGGTAAGTCGTGACGACGTCTAGCGATTGTGGGCCACTCACAGCACACAATACTATAGAGAGTGGCCCTCAACTTGACGACCTACTGATGTGCCTCTTCACGCTCCGCTTAAAGAACCCAGGATTATAATGTGGGAGTAAACACGTGCACAGGCAGAGCGTTCCAGGCCACTATCGTTCGGCAGAGAAACGAACGTTTAAAACGTTCAATTCTCGCGAACATGCTATCCACTGTGTGGGAGTGCCATCTCTGCCCGGCACGCGTTGTTCGGGATCGGAAGGAAGACGGTGGGATCAGATTGAAGAGCTCTTCAGAACAGGTTACGTCACCCGCAGTGGAGTTCACTATTAATGGTTTTTAGAACTTTTGTCTGGTTGTCTGAATGTTTGTGTGAATCTCAGAAATGATTTGATTTTATGATTTGAACTTGCGGTTTGGTTTTCAATCGCTTCATAAATAAAAAAGTTATGTAGATCTAAAGTAACACGCAGGCGGAGCTGCGGGCAACAGCTGCGTAAATAAATGTATAAATAAAAAGACGCTAAAAAATATAAAAATAAAACATAAGACAGAAAAGACGACAAAATAATACTTCGTAACCAATCTCATATTATCTCATAAACCATATTCAAAAAAAAAATTAAGATCGGTCAAAACAATTCGTATTGTATATCGTTACGTGACACATCATTTTATTTTCGGCGAAGACATCCAGGTTTTAGTCAACCACGGGCAAAAGAATAGGTACTATGCTACTAGACCCAACACATAAACTAGTCGATTCCACCTAGTGTCAGATGATGAGTGAATCTCATACATTGCAACTGTTGAGGGTCATAAATTCCGCATGCCGTAACACAGCGCAGGAAGTGTGTTCATTAAACAACCAAATACCTACGTAATAATAAGTTACACTCAAGCAATTAACCAAGTGAGTGGCCCAAGGCGAACTGAATTAATAGACATATGATTAGATACTAAAACTAGATAATAATGAATTACTAAGTACAGAAAAGTCTACATACTGAGAAGGTTGCAACTTCTTAGTAATAAAAAAAAACAATTGGCGTGAAATCATTTGTCAATTGTTTTTTATAACACATCAAACTTCTACGTATGCAACGAAAATGGAATTAAGTCAAAAAGATTTTAGAGCGATGATTTTTATGATTTTAAAAGTTCTCTCTCTCCGCAAGACTCTGCCGCTCGTCTTCAAAATGATTTTGGGAGAGAAGCACCTTGTTTGAGCACCGTGAGGCGATGGTTTGATGAATTTGAGAGAGGTCGAGTTTCTTTACATGACGAATTTCGTGAAGGGCGGCCTTCAACTGCCGTCAACGAAAATAATGTGGCTACTTTTAAGCGGTTAATTGAAGAAAACCCGTGGATTACCTATGAGACAATTCGAGGACTATTGGGGATTGGTATGAGTCAAATCCAGAAAATTTTACACGAAGATTTGAAAGTTCGGAAACTTTGTTGTCGTTGGATCCCTCATGAACTGACAGCGGAGCAGAAGCGGGCTCGCGTGGAATGGTGCTCACAGATGCTACTGAAGTACGACCACGGACATTCTAATGCTGTTTATGACATTGTCACAGGAGACGAAACGTGGATTTATTGTTTTGAACCCAAAAGAAAACAGCAATCTTGTGAATGGTTGTTTGAAAATGAGAACATGCCAACAAAAGTGAGGCAGGTAAGAAACGTTGGTAAAAAAATGATTGCGTATTTTTCTCAGCTAGGGATCCCATCTAATCTGTACAATTCCACTTGAAGATAAAAAGAGTGTTAATGCCGAGTGGTATTCTACCATTTGTTTACCCAGGGTGTTAGAAAAAGTTCGCGAAAGACGACCCAAATGCCGCGTTCTCCTACATCATGACAACGCTTCTTCACACACGGCCAACAAAACAAAGTCATTTTTAGCTTCCGAAAAAGTACAACTCGTCACCCATCCTGCCCATAGCCCCGACCTAGCACCACGTGATTTCTGTATTTTCCCCAAAATCAAAGATTTGATGAGAGGTTTCACTTTTACCAACTCCGAAGAGGCAGTGATAGCGTTCAATCAGCACGTAGAAAACATGCCTTCAGATCTGTGGTCCTCCTGTTTTAAAAAATGGTTCGATCGCATGAAAATTTTTTTAAAATGTAAAGGAGAGTATTTTGAAAAGCAATAAACATAATATTTTGGTTTTAACATGTTGTTTTTATAAGTTACGCAAAACTTATAGTGTGACCTACGTACTTTAGTAAAAGTATCTCTGTAATGAGATTAGAGTGCCGTAACTTACTTCCCGCTCACGCGCGGTATGGGCCGGCTCGGCAAGATGCGCGTTCGGTGTCCCACAGGGGTTCACAGCTCGTAAAATAGTTAGGCCGAGATTTCTTCAAAAACATTCAAATCCAACTCAAGATGTTGGAGGTTTCTTAATCTATTGTATTTTTTTACCTCTCTATGACCAATGGGCATCTAGTGTCAGGCCTACGGAAAGATATGTCGCTAACTAAACGGTACCAAAAGCGTTGTCTCGCAGACATTACACCTGGACTCATCTGTTATATTACATTAGACGTGAAGATACCAAGTTACTTTCAGCTGTATTTGTAAGTTTCACCGAAACTAAGAAAATCAAATCCTCCCTATTCTTCATGAATAAGGCAGAGTGACCTTCCAAGGATTCTGCTAGCTAACCGTTTACATAGATGACATGTTTTTTTTTCTTTTTTTTTAAATACCGCGGCCCAAGGCCGCGGCCGCTCTAACGTCCGTTGCCGGGCGTCTCTGGATACAAGCAGAACGTATTTCCAGTGGCGCCCGGCAGATGACAACATCTATGTAAACGGGAGATTAGAGTTTCGATGATTAAGACATTACTAATCCGCCAGGAGGCAGACATATTTATCCTTGCTTGCAACACTCGTACTCTATGTACTGCTACTCCAAACTGTAACCGCTATAGCGTGAAGTTTGAAGAAATAATACCGAAGCGTCTTCAATGGACCATACAGTGCAACGAACTCTTTGAACGTTGGCACACAATGCAGCATTTTCCAAACTAGGGCATGCTATATCCACCAGCCTGCCAGCTAGGCCAGTACCTATTCTGATTATAATATAGGTACCTACTGTCAACCTTATGTAACATCAAAAAGCTTAAACTACTTTAACTTTACCAGTAGATGGCGTTGTAAATGTATTTACTAATGCAATTTCCAAGTTAAAAAGATAAACGAACTTCGTTTTATTTTTTTTTCAAATTGTACCTATTCATATTATAGTCCGGGCATTGTGTTGTAATGTTTGTGAGTACAATGGAAGTACGTTTACCTCCGCACAAAAGCAAGTGGGTTGTTACGTGGTGGTGGCCGCAGAGGGGCGCTGGCGGTGACTGTCGCGCCAACACACCGTGAACAAGCATTGACCAAGCACGCACTGCGCTCCGGCCTCCGACAACTTGCCGCAACATTCTTAGCGTAAAAGTTAACGTGGATGGTTTACTCTATGTAATTTGCGATGAACAAGTTGATACAAAGTTTTCTTTTCTACGACAATTATAAATATTGTGCGACCGATTAAACAAATACTTCGAACTACGACTGTGCTTTTAATATTAAGTGTTGTACTGATGTTTCTAACAAAATGTTTTCCTTTGAATCCGTGATTGGAAAATTCGTGCAAGATGCAATTAGTGAGTACGACAGATTTAATTTTACTTTCATTTGGCCATAAGTAAAATTATGTATTACCGCAACGTCGAGACTTCTTCCGCGAGTGTGTTATTCCGGTAAGTTATTTAAAATTATGATTTGTTTTTTGACCGCTCTAGATTACGATTACGCGAGCAGTTTTGTACCAAATTCACTTAATTTTATGCAACATCTTTGTTTTTAATTCAAAATATTATTTTTAGTATTTACAATCGGTATTAGCTAAGAATACTTACTGCTCAGGTAACAGTCAGAAATAGGTACCTACAAACCGAATTAAATATAAAAAGAAACCTTGAAAAGGATTTAACTACATGTCATTAGGTACTTGTATTTGCGTATTTGCGTCCTACTTATTTAATAAATACTTACGTAGATACAATAGCCAAGGTTGTTTTGCAGTAAATATTGAAATTGACTGTTTTTCAATTCGATAAGTACTATCGAATTAAAAGACAGTCGTGTCAAAAAATCATTATGATAGATACCTACAAAACATTATTTATGTACTTAGTTAAGTTATATGTAAGTAGTCAAGTTTACCCTGAGGTACCTACCTATCTGTAGGAAATTAAGCCAAGGATGCAAAAACTGCAATTCTTCTTTTATTTTATCAAGAAATCCTTGATTAATTTGGATTGAAATGTAGGTCAAATCGTTATACATATATATATTTGTAGCTAAAATATGCTTACTTTGTTATTTTTATAATTATGAATATAAATTAAATACGTACATGTAATATATTTCGTAACATCTTGTATATAAAATTTCTCAACAGAATATTAAAATAGTATTTTTTCGTTGGTTCCTGGTTAACTGCAATGGATTAACCCCTGCTGTGTGGAACTTAGCTTCTGCCTATACGCCACCGAGGAATCACATGTGATAGTGTTTTTTCGCCGCAGGTTTTAAGTACGGTAGACGTAGCAGTAGGCAGGTAGGTGTAGGTATAGCCAATAAAGCAGTATTTAACAAGTGGATGTTCGGGACTTCGTCGTCGTCTTTGATTTTACATTGCTACCCCGCTTCTATTGATCGTAGCGTGATGTTATATTAACCTATGTTACTCGCAAACATTGTTACTTTATATACACACATATACATATTGTCACGCCTCTTTCCCATGGGCGTAGGCAGAAACTATGGAATTCCACTTGCTACGATCCTGGCATACTTCTTTCGCTTCTTCCACTTACATAACTATCTTCATGCACGCTCTCCGGTTATCGGATACTCTTGACCTGGTCTTTGGTCAAAACATCTCGGATTTGGACGAAGTACCTAGGTCGACCCTTACCTGCCCATCCATTCACGCCCGTCCATTCACGCCCGCCTTATGTATTTGTTTCGTCAATCTTCTTTCATTCATCCTTTCTACGTGCCCGAAACATCTAAGCATCCCTTTTTCTATCTTACTCACTACATCTTTTGACACACCGCAACGTTCTCGTATCACGCTGTTACTTACTTTATCAACCAATGTCACCCCAGTCATACTTGCTTTATATAGGTAGGTAAAATAATTTTACAAATCGGTCCAGTAGTTATGGCTCTTAGTCAATTGAAATACACAATCAGATCTTTACTTTTAATAATTGAAAACGTCTAGAATAATAAAACAGATAGGTACAACTGATAGCCTGCTACTTCTAACGGCTGAATATGACCTTGGTATAGAAATCGTAACTAAGTAATAAAGATTTTTGCTGCATACACATACTCAGTTTAAATAATTAAATTTATATTTCAAACACGCAATAATCATTATCATTCATTGGAAGGTGTTAGATGTATGATGGACTGTATTACCCACGATCTATCACATTTCCTTTATCTTTAATGTACGAAATATGTTAATAGTCACAGAAACTTATTTACTTAGGTATATTTTATTATTCATTATAATACTATTAAATACCAAGCTTCATCTTTATGGACTGTGGTGTTTGGCCTTAATAGCAACACATGAAAGACAACTGCATGTAGTCACAGATTAATAAATAGTTACTACGTATGTAGTGGAGATGGATGTGTGGTGTGACAAGAATGGATAAAGTAAGGAACGAGTATATTAGAGGAAGTTTGAAAGTTGCGACAGTGAACGAAAAATTTAAAAACGAGCGGCTATTTCGGCGAGTTACTGCGGATAATTGGGATAAGCGCAGGTAGATGATTTCCAAGCTTCATCTTTGAAGATAAATTATGGTGAAAAAATATGAGCAAAATCCCGCAATTTATTGGTTGAAATCTTTCGTTGAAGGTAATCTTTAGAGAAAGAAAACCGTACTACACCCGAGCGAATTTTACCTAATATTTATTGAGTAAATTAAATAAATCTAAGGGCTCGTTTAAGGAGACGCGGGGCGTCGAGCTTCACGTGTGGCGTGGCTTGGCGCGGCACGTCGAGCGATTTAACCGTTTATAGAGAGGCGGCGCGTGAAGCGGCCCGCGTCGCGTCACGCGCAAACTCAAACATATAGAAATGCAGGAGCTCGTTTAAGGAAACGCGGGGCATCGAGCGGCGTGGCTTCGCACGGCGCTGCGCCCGCCGCGTGGTACGCAGCTTTGTATGCGGCGTCGTTCAGTGCGACACCCGGTGCGACCCTCGCAGCTTATTGCCGTCCTTCCAGTCTTGTTCGACTAGTTACAAAGAGCAAACGTGTGTATTGTTTGTAATCATGGACGACATCATTAATAGGTATATTGCTTGAAGATAATTATAACCTAAAAAGTATTTTATTTACCGCTAGAGCGGAACATAATATTTATTCATAAAATTTTGAAAAGAAACATCTAGCGAGAAATGCAGATATTAACTTGTCCGCTGTTTATCCAGCAGGATTAGTAGATAGCGCTGTAATGTTTTTTTCTTGAGTGCAATGCTAAGTTTCCGTCCCTGAAACTGGCACCGACGACGCCGACATTCCCACTGCATACTCTGCACCTCTCCCAGCCTTCCTTGCCGTGTCATTTGCGGCGTCACCCGCCGCTTCATCCGCCGCGTTCTCCCATTGCGAAACTCACTGGTTTACCCGCCGCGTGCCCCGCGGCGTCGCCTGTCGCTACATTTGCCGCGTCCGACGCGGCGACGCTCGTCGCTTGGGCAGCTACAACTCAAACAAACGCTTGCAAAGACGCTTCTCCTTGAACGCTCCAAACATTGCCGTATGTTTGTGTTTCTGGCGGCCCGCCTCGCGGACCGCACCGCACGACGCGCCGCGTCTCCTTAAACGAGCCCTTATGCTTACATAAACGTATCGTGGCACAGTGTTTTTTCCCAAACTCCTCTGAAACGGCATGACCGATTCTTATGAAAATTTCGTGCATATTTGGTAGGTCTGAGAATCTGTGTTAAACTATTTTTTAAACCCCTAAGTGATAAAGGTTTAGCTATTTTTTTAAAGTCTGCGGCCGCTCTTACGTCCATTACCGGACGTCTCTGGTATGCCCCAGAAGGTATTTCCAGTGGCGCCCGGCGGAGGTTTACCTTAGGATAAAACAACGGTTACGGGGTCAGCTACAACTTCTAAAAAAATATTGAACTAAGTACCCTAATATGAGTAGTTCACAAATGCAGTCATCATCCACCTGAGCCATTTCCAAACCCACCATCAGCTAAACTTCGATGTTTTTCGTGAATCGACTGCCATCTGATGCATAGGACCTCTACAACCTATTGGCGACATCGATATAGCTCTCGATATCGAGCTCTATATCCATCGTGTCGGGCTTTTCTGGGGTCCAACTACCTTCTACTAACGACTGCCATAGATGTTCGGGATCGAGAATTTTGCCAGTCCAGTATGCGCAAAATTCGCTCTATTAAAAGTTGACATATTATTATATCGATATAGTCACGCCTGTTTTCTCTAAGGGATAGGTAGAAGCAGATAACACGGGACGATGAAATAAATAGGTGACTGTAAAATATACCTCTGGTGACATTGGATTAGTTTTTTGTTGCTCTCTACTTATGCCTTAAACTATAACACTTTTAACTATACCTATCAGGCTTCAGTTTCGTAATATGTTTGATAAGTTTAATTTGTGATTAAACTGCATTTTGCTTCTTAAATGCGGGTACACTACAGAAATACGAATAACCTAATTCCGTCAGTCACAAATACGAATTTCAAAATACCTATTGTCATAATTCAGACTGGTTCAAAATTCCGAATATAGCAATTCCGATTGATCATTATTCCTATTTTTATAATTCCTAAATTTCAATATTCCTAACGTTTATAATTAAAATACCGAGCTTCAATAGATCGAATAACAAAAAGTCCGACTTAATGATATTTCGAAACATCAACAATACGAATTCTGATTATTAAAATACCTACCTAAATAGCAAGACACGGGTATGCCAAAGTATGTTTCCCAAATTTTTTATATAATACAGATCAATTCGGTTGTGGTCACAGTTCTAATCTAACCTAACCCACTTCTACCCATTCCAGATACCCAGACCAAACTGCGTGAAGTTGGTTCTGCAGCGATTTCTTTCTGTCACTAAATTCTGTAGAACAAACATGTTGACTTTTAGTTTATTCGAAGTACCTATTGAAAATCGGAATGTCGTGTTTCGGACCGAGAACCCTTGGAGCATTTGACTCTTCGAACGTATGAAAATCGGAAAACTAACAAATCGCATTTATGACTTTTGGTAAAATAAGTTTCGTGATTTTTATAATAGACATTACAATTCTTGGGTATTATGAAATTCGGACTTTTGAAAACCGGAATATCGAAATACGGAATAAAGTTTTTTGGATTATTTGGGTGTTCCCCTTAAATGCATGCAAATACAGTCTAATCTATTCAAACTAATTGTTTGCTGACCGTAGGCATAATTTATATAGCTTTTCTATGTAGATTTCGTTAAAATAGATGCATATTTCATAACTGGTTCATTTTGAGATCATTTTTGACTAGTTACTGTCACAATTAATTCTCTATGTGTTTTGCAACTCGTAACACATACAACTAATTGTTTTTGTATTTATTTTCTACTTACAATTTTAATCTGTATAAGGTATTACATAATTATTTAAATTATTACGCCTTTACATATAGGGCAAGGGGTAAGTTAAGGTATATAAGTTACTAGCGGATACCCGCGGCTTCGCTCGCTTGACAAATTATTACACAAAAACCTTTCTCGAAAACCACTCTATCCGTAAGGTGAAAACAGCATCAAAATCCGTTGCATAGTTTTAAAGATCTAAGCATACATTCGGACGGAAGCGACTTTGTTTTCTAATACGTAGTGATTATGATGATCACATTCTGCCAGGTAGTTTTGCTGGCCCCTCGCTGTGTACAGTTGAAAATCCATATAGGTATGTGATCCGAAATTAAATTCCAGCAGCTAGAACCGATTTCACGCATAAATAAGCTCTGCAGACCGTTTTTTTTATTTATTACCCATTCTAATAATTACTATGGATCATCCGAGACGCCCAGGACTTTAATTGGCTGTGCCATAGCGGCTAGCACGTAAGACTTTGTTGTCTTCATCGACTTTTCATCGCAATGCAACGAGTTCCAATTTTTATTAAAGTTACATTGGTAAATATCCCGAACATTCTAATCGTAACAGCAACTATTAAATTTCTATTAATAACCAACTTTATAGTAAATGAAATTCCTTAGCTAATTTAATTTCTATTCTAAATAACTTTGCACGGCAATAGGCATGCCTCCTGTTACGTGGGTTTAAAAATACTGGCAAATTGTGGGTGTGATTTATCACCCACTTACAAAAATATTCACCAAATTCTCTATAACTTATGCTTTTTTCTTTATTTTTATAATATATTTCGACTTCTTTATAATCGTAATCCAATTAAATTTCAAGGTCTGAGTTAAATTAAGTTTTTCTATTTCTAAATATCTTTAATCAGATACAGAATTGAACTTGAAGGAAATAGTAATAGGCAACTTTCTATCCACTAAGTTAACACCGTCGATTCTGTGACAAATTGATTCACATGCCCACTGGCAACTGAGTTTCACAATATTATCAGAACTGTAATCGAGAAAGTCTAAAAAAGAATAAAGAATAATTCGGATTTGCTTCACTGTGATCGTCACAGATTAGTTTCGTACAAACCGGAACCTATTTGACAGCTTTATCTTGACAATATTCTAATTATAAACTTAAGACAAACGGGTCTTTTACTATAACTCATCCACAAACATGGGTCTCAAATCAAACTCACGTGAAAGTGGTGCACCTGCCGATCAACAGACAAACATAAAAGTTTCTCTTCATTACCCGACATTGCGAGCCCTGTTACAAGTGCCGTAGTCACGGGTGGACAGGCTTCAGCTCATCAAAAAAAAAATCTAATTATCATAGTGTAGTACCATACACAACACAAAATCATGTCTTTATCTCCTAAAGGGTAGGCAGAGGAATTCATTACGAATCCATAGGTGTATCATTACTTCTCAGCTTATCCTTAATAGCGACACTATCGTATGGTGTAATAATACAAGTGTGTTTTTTTTCAAAATCAGCAGGTTCGATTACCGGTTAGGATTCTTGATTTTTCAAAAATCCTATGATAGGGTTTTAAGTTTCATCAAAATTGAGCTCGTGACTCCTTTGAGCATTTTTCGCTATTTCTTATAGTTTCGGATTTCGCGGTCCAAGTACACTTGACAAGATCATCTTGTATAAACACAATTGTTCGTTGATTATTTTTCAAGAAAGAGAAATTTATGATTTTTTTAACCAAAAAATTTTATTATTCTCACGGCAGAAGTTCGTTGATTTATAAAAATACATACAATTATTAGGATCAATGAACCCCATTAGAACTGTTCTGAGCTTGTTAAAATACACCATTATTATTTTAACAATGCCTTTGTTAATATACTTAATTATCTTAATTAAAACTATTGGAACGTCAGTTAACAAGGACAGTTAAGTTAAACAGTTTGTTTGTTAGATTGTTTGTTTATAACGTTATTTAGGGCTTCATTAAATAATATTCTTACTCAGACATTTTCCTACACACAAAACACAATGTGAATTTATATTTTTACGTATTTATTTATCATGACTATTATTTTATGGTGAGAATTACTTTGTGAATTCTTAGTTCATTGTTTAGTTTAGAAGATGGTTTTTTTTAAGTCTTTTACAGCCTATATTTTTTATTCTTCGGGCCTAGGCTGCGGCCGCCCCTACGTCCATAGTCGGGCGTCCCAGGTATACTCGGCAGAATTCCGTGTGGCACCGGCGGCGGTGTCTTCTTTAGCCTTGATGTTTCTTTTTGAATTAGATTTAACTCTCGTACCTACTTATTTAACCTACTTGTTAACGCGACGTCTCTGGTATGCACCCGAAGGTATCTCCAGTGGCGCCCGGCGGATATTACATACCTATACTAGTATAGTATTCTTATATCTGGGCCTATACTTATTTGTAGCGTCGAACTTTACTCGTAAAAGTAAGTACATAATATAACAAAACGAGTCTTATTAAAAATTTACTAGTCATCCCGACGAACTTTGTATCGCCTCAAATAGAAAAAATTTTTTTTTAATATTTCATGCAAATGTATGTAAATTGAAAAACGCGACGGACGGACAGACAGACAGACAAATTGTCGTATTAAATATATAGACTTCATCTCGTCAAGTTTATAAATAAAATGTTAATTGGGCCTCTATACTAATTACTTACATGACATTATGAATATTAGAATTAGGTTAACATGTTAAATATTGTGAGCTAGTTAGTTGCCTAATATATTTTCGCTTAATTATCGCGATTACAAGCATAGATGAAATTCTTTAAAAATCTAATTACTTGCGACGTAACTCAATAACTAATGGTAGGTAATTATAGGCAGGTAATAAAATATGACTGCTTCGGTTGCTCAGTGGTATGAGTATGCAACTGTCGTCCCTGAGGTCACAGGTTCGATTCCGGGTCGAATCAAATTATTTGTGCGATTCACAAATGTTTGTTTCAGAGTTTGTATATTTTCTATGTATAATATGTATGTATTTAGAAATATATAAATATGTTTATCAGTCGTCTAGATCCCAGAGAACAAGCTTATATTAGCTTAATTTGGGCTCGTATGAGAATGTGCAAAAAAAAAATCATTATTTATTTGTATGCTTACTTAAGGAGAGAGCGTCGAAGATTTACTTAGTTGTACATGTAAAGTGGATGGTGTGAGGAAAGAAGTAATAAGATTGTAAGATTACTTCCTTTTAAAAAATTAAAACCAATCCGACATCAGTGAAATCCGTTCATTACTTCGGAAGACGCTCTGCAGCGCGAGCACGGCACTGGAAGAGTTTGTCGATAACCAATGATATCGCAGGAAATGTCGCTACTTAAGACATTTTTTATAATATTGGGCGATATCATTGGTTTAAATAGATGGATCGATAATATGTCGATACTGCCATGCTCGTGCAGCTTATTGAACTAAAGCTAAGAACCATCTTGATAACATTGACTTTTGAACAAAAAATACGCGCTTCAAAATTGGTCCACCCATTTGCGAGCTATGTTGATTAGACAGATTAAACTGAATCATTTGATTAAAAACACCATCGTTGTCCGCATATGTGGCTAAAGTCCGCAGATGCTATGGTGTTATCCTTTCGAAGCCGTAGGTACCCGGGAGGTCCGGCAATGCAAGTTGGGCTATAATTAAAAAAAAAAGTTCTTCTCGTTTTCCGTCGGAGGCTAAAAATGAAGAAAGAAAAGAAGTGGCAAATAAGTAAGACAGAGCATTTGATGGCAGTCTCATGGGCAGTGGCTACTGGGAATCCGAGTGACTGGTCCTAGACCTGGTCAAAAACTACGTCGGGACGTGTAAACAGCGTTAAATGAATACTTCATTTAACGCTGTTTACGCTGTAATGTAGTTAAATTTAACAAATATGAGTCACTGGTACGAAAACGTTTAACCTTGTCGATACTAAGTAATTAATAGTTACGTCTCCTAGTGTCTAAAGTGGAGGTAATACTTTCAAACTGCAAGGTTAAGCAGCCATTTTAATATCCGTTTGCAAAATATAAACACTAGACTATACATCATCATCCACCGAGCCTTTTCCCAACCTATTTGGGGTCAGCTTTCCAGTCTAACTGCCATGCGGCTAAACTTGGAGTTTTATTTTCCGTAGAGCGACTGTCATTTGACGTCCACAACCCATGGGCGATGTCGAACTAGACTATACATTTACACCGATATTATAAAGCTGAAGAGTTTGTTTAGTTCGACGCGATAAAGAATTACTGGTTCAGCA
Source organism: Nudaria mundana (assembly GCA_963556515.1). Lineage (NCBI taxonomy): Eukaryota > Metazoa > Arthropoda > Insecta > Lepidoptera > Erebidae > Nudaria > Nudaria mundana. The sequence goes on along the minus strand of OY748305.1, from coordinate 10,806,885 downwards.
GTAACTGTCGGTTCTTCGTGATAGGGATCGATCCTACCGCTTTCGAAGACTTATCTGTATTTTGCTAGAGCCTGCAGGCAAGGCTGACTTCGGTTCTGTGTGTGCGAATCAGATGTTTATTTTCTCAAATATGATCCTTGGTTTGTGCATCAATATTTTGACATTATTTTTCGAGATATATTGAAATTGAAATTGCTGTCCTGACTAAATACATACGAGCAACGGCTGGCAAAAGTTGTATGATGCATAATATAGATTTTCTCACGACACATATATTATATTATTTATGTCGTCTATCAGCGCGGCAGCCATTCACTTAAATTATACACGTTGCAAACGTTATACACTCTACGGATTAAACTATATGATAACCTTTGTAGATGTTTTGTGACGAATAAACTCAAAAATTCATGGACGGATTTTAATAAATGTTTAACTATAAAAATGCTATATTTTAATTGATATGGTAAAGAAAGAAAGAAATAATTTATTACTCCACGATAAACATGATAAAAAAGACAACATATAGCTAAAAAATCTTAAAAAACTAAAATAAACAACATTGAAGTGGAATAAACGGCCGAGACAGCGCTGATTTTCAGAGACGGCCGGGTGGTTATTATAAACAATAATTGAATGTCACGTGAATAATAGATACAATACGTTATACACGGGTAAAAGAAAGTAGAGAAAAGCAACAAATATATAAAAACATAAATCATGAACATAAGTCTACAAGTTATACAAGTATTGATCGTTACCTACAGGTACTAGGTAAGAAATACCTGCAAGCGAATTCGAGACCAAAGACAATAAAACGTAGGTAGGTAGGTAGGTAACCTTTTATCGCCTTTGTCGACACTAATCACTTTAATATACACTATAATATTGTATCTATAAACAGGAATTTAATTTAATATTCAACAACTGAACAGAACAGAACGAAAGCGTGGTGTAAGCCTTTGTTTCATTAAAATAATACCTATTAGTTATCTCAAATATTGGATAGAAACAGGCGTTACTTGGCGAAAATCCATGACAAAACAATGGTAAGTAAAAATTTTTTTAAGAAAAAACTTTTTAGCATTAATTAATAGCATTAAATTTTTCGCAGAATCAAAAGGACAACAAAACGTCGACAATTGTTTCGCCTCTAAACGAGGCATTATCAAGACTGTCTCAGAGAGAACAGCCGCTGTTGCAGCTTGCTGTTCTCTCTGAGACAGTCTTGATAATGCCTCGTTTAGAGGCGAAACAATTGTCGACGTTTTGTTGTCCTTTTGATTCTGCGAAAAATTAATGCTATTAATTAATGCTAAAAAGTTTTTTCTTAAAAAAATTTTTACTTACCATTGTTTTATTAGTTATCTAGTGATATCGAGGCACTGGCTATTTTCGTAGAAGCCTAGTTCGCCTGTCAGTTGTTGCGCCGCGCGCAGGTGAAGATGACTGGACCCACAGCTTGTCGATAACCAATGGTTATCCCAAATTATAAACTTAAGACTAACGGGTCTTTTACGCGATTATTGAGATATATATATACCTCTTTATTACCCGACGTTTCGGCCCTGTTACAAGAGCCGAGGTTACGGGTGGACTGGCTTCAGCTCATCGTCGTCTTCGTGAAGTGCGGGTTTGTTCAACTATCCTCACTTCGTCGTCACTAACTATTGTGTTCGGAGAGCCACTACGGCACACCACACTGATAGTATCAGCAAGCGGGCGTTCGGTGAGGTGGCGAGTACATTTGCTGATCACCGGATTCCACGACGTAGATAGTCGATATCCATCTTCCCGGTTAAAGTTGGGATACTTTTTTATTTCGACGGCTTCCCGCACTATCCTGGAGTAATAGTGTCCGTCAGTGGATAGGACTTGCGGCTTGTGGAGTTCAATCCAGTGGCTGGGACCCGATTCCAACAAATGCTCGGCAATCGCAGACTTGTTTATTTGGCGGTTTTTTACAGCTGTGATGTGTTCTTTGACCCTCTCAGCGATAGTATACGTTTGGTCTGTCCGATGTATGAACAGCTGCAGTCTGCAGCTGCAGTCTACCTTGTATATATCTCAATAATCGCGTAAAAGACCCGTTAGTCTTAAGTTTATAATGTGTACAAAACGCGAAAGTTTAAAGAAGTTATCCCAAATGTCGATCGCGTGACTCAAATATTTAACACATTTTTTTTTTAATTTCCTGCGATATTTTTATGTAACGACAAACACTTCCGAGCTACTCGAGGGGCTTTCTTCTACCTAGGTACTACTTTTACATTAAACAAAGTAAAATACCTGTATAAGATTCTAGAGGTAGAATGAGGTTTCTCGGTAGGTACTTTATTCCCACGGTAAGACAATCATTATACCTTCCTACTAGATACTTAAATACCTACTTACTTTTGAACCAACTGTTAGTTAGACATTTAACTATTTTCACACAACAAACCAAATAACAGACGCGTTTGTCAATTCTGTATCTATTTCTTTTCTAGTTGCAATTGTCATGCTAATTCCAGTTAGTTTCAATAGTTTCTCACGGTTTACCCACCAACATTAACTTTCACTATTGTGTCCAAACAATTGCATATTGCACTAACGAAAATCATTAAGCAAGTACGATACACGAATTTTCATGGATATCTGTAACAAAAATCGTGACTAAGTTTTATGCACAGTATGCATTTAGTTCGACGAGTGATATCAAGATCGTGCTCATCAAAATTAATTTGGTAATTATTATTTAGTAGATAAACTAAGGTATTATTTATTAAAGTCACGCAATCGCAAATACGAGTTCCCGATAGTCGTCGCACCCCGAGTGTGGTCGGTGATGGCCTCCCGAACCACCGCCCACGGCCCTATCAGTCGGGTGCTTGGGCGTAGATAATGTCCCGTCAACTCCCGTCGCCCCATGATTGGTGCCCGGCGTGGCAGGAGCGTACGGCCCACACGCTCCCACTCACGCAGGGCTTCTCTCGTTACCACCTGCCATCAGCTCCCGAGCGAAGGAGGCGACAGTGGTCCCACATTCTTCGCTGCCGGCCATGGATTGAACGACGCGCCGGCCGGCAGCGTTTCAACTCTGCCAATGATGCTCGTGAGGGCCAAATTCTGCGCGTCCCATGCGTAGGTGGCGCGCGGCGGCGCACACGACAAGCGTATGCTAAGCCGTGTCCACGTCACCACCACTTTAGGAAACAACCATTACCCGTGAGAACTTGGGTAAGGAAATACGTCGGAGCCCCTTGCGCGTGCCCCCCAGTGGGTGGGACGAATGGCCCCCAGGCCCCAAGCACCCAGGCTCGCGGAGGGAACCTCGCCAAGTTCTGTAGTTGAACTAGTCGGAGTCAAAGTAAATTTCTAAATTCTACTTGTAAACCAAATTCTATAGGTACCTACCTACACAGGTAATTACTAATTTCGCGGATAGTTGCGCAATGCCTGTTTGGTAACGCACGTGTAGGTACTTATTTATTATGGCACTACATAATTTGAACTCTGAAATCAACTTTTCCGTAGGTAATTTTATTTTCAATTGCTCGTTACTGTTGTACTTACCTAGATTTATGTGAGTAATTATGGGAGGATTTGTGCTGAGTTCAGTCAGTGTTGTGCATAATTTATAAATGTTACATAAATTGAGACGTCGCGCGTTGTCGCCGTCAAACAGTTAAATCTAGACGGAAAATAGTTGTGCGTGCCAGAGACGCCCGGCAACGAACATGGGAGAGGACGCGAAATTAAAAAAAAAGACAGGAAATAGACTAGCGGTTGGCCGCGACTTTGTCCTAGTAGTAATTTTGAACATTATTATTATGAGGAGGGGTTTTTTGGTCAGTATGGCCAAACGTAGTGATTAAGTAGGTACCTAAAAAAGGATTTAGGACAAGTAGAAAGGTTTCCTAATATGACGCGCTCGAGTAGGTCGGTAATATGAAATAAAACCGGCCAAGTGCGAGTCGGACTCTCGCACAAATGGTTCCGTACCAAACCAGGAGCCCCCTTAAAAATAAAAAATATTTATTGTATTCAGTTTTTTATACCTACCAAACTACTGAAATTCCTTCTAGCTAGGGCTCCTCATCTATCTAGTTCTGATCTAGTTCACGTCATAGTGACTGGTTGACTGAACGATATAAACTGAATATCTACCTACAGGTAGGGAAGGTACCTAGGTAGATACTAGGAGCTACGGTCGCTGCCGTGGTACTGCGCTGCAGCATGCAATTGAGCAAAACGACTATTGTCATATTTTTGGTCAATAACGTTTTTTGGTCAATAACTTTTTTTGAGGGTCCTAAATCAAAATTCGGTCTCGAACAAAACCTGCTCCTGAGAATGCTTGATTTTTTAAGTGAAAAAATCATGAAAATCGGTTGGGTAGTTGTCGAGAAACAATTGTATATCGAGTTGCATTGGAGTCACCTGATAAGGAGCTCCGCTCGCTTCGCTCAATGTTAATAATCATTGCGTTATCTTTATGATAAACTTCGTACATATAGTAAAGTAAATAATAGTTATTTTTTTGCTTAGCATCAATTGTATTATTTCTATTAATAGACAATTTTGTTTTGGCATTATGGCAAAAATACCTGTGCATCATAGAGCATGCATTTCAATTTTACTGATTGAAGTGAAGTCAGCAGAGTTAGGTAAAAAAAAAACGTTGTTTTTGTGTGACACTTCGCCGCTGTGTGCCACATGCATAATTTATTTTCAAACAGCTGTTTTTTTGCAGTACGCTACACTGATGTGAATAATTGAAGAAAATGAGTAGAAACTACAACAGAAGGATCCCTGAATTCCACGATGAACATTGCTGCGCCGGTAATGTCACCGGGAATTTCCGGCGCAGCTCTTCATTGCGGCTGCGCGGGGAAAAAATGGTGCAGCGCTCGCCTTTACCAACAAGGAGGTTAATACCAATAATTACGGAAAATTCTCATCAAAAGCTACGCAGCGATGCACCAAGGCTCCAAGAGCCTGGCCATCGCCAGCGAAGCCATGTAAGTCAGCGCTTTTCTGTTGTTTTTTAAAGTAAACAATACTTTTAATGACAGCAGGCGATCTACAAGCTGTGTAATGTTAGATTACTGACCTACTTGCTCATAATTATAATCCTAACTAATGTCATAAACCGAAAGTATGTTTATTTATTTGTTTGTACCCTCTTCACGGTCAAACGACTGGACTGGTTTAGATGAAAATTGGAATAGGGATAGTTTTGGGAACGGAGAATAAAATAGGATATTTACTTACTTTAACACTACTTATTCCACGTGTGCGGAGTTGCTGGCAACAGCTACTGAATACATAAATAGATCAACAATAATAGCGTCATTATTCATTCATATAGGACTCGAGGACTAGTACTATTCGTCAATTTGTTTATTTTATACCAGTATTATTATGGAACTATTTTGTAATCACATAACTTGTACCTCTTACAGTCGTTTAACTCCCAGCAAAAGCCAAAGAAATCCTGCTTAAAACAACAAGATGGGGGCTTTACAAGAAAGTCGAGTATGACAGATTCAGCACATACTCCCCCTCGCTCACCTGAAGATTTGCCTGATGATGAATCTCTACATAGCTACGGTAGCGCTGCCACCGCTGCCTCTGTAGATGCAGGTTATGCACCATTCAATGGCACTACTTTTAGTGGTAGATCAATGCGCTATGTCCTGCATTGTTCATCACATGCGGGACTTGCAGGTGAAGAATATTTGACACCAACCCAACGAGCTCAAAAGCAAATCCGCCGATTAAAAAGTCTTCTATGTCAAGCTAAGAAGGATTTAGATAAAAAGGATAGTGAAATATTCCAGCTCACTAAAGAAGTGGTTGAACTGCGGCTTTATAAGGCATCAATATGTTCACCTGATGAGAAGTCTAATTCAAGTGAAATTGTGACTATCAGAGAAAATGCAGAAGATGGTTCACTTGAACAGGATAGTCCTAAGCATGAAGATCCTTGTAGGTCATTTGATATGGCTGATAGCCCAATATACAAAGCCCAAACACCAACAAGGAGCCGCAATGAAATGCAAGGTTCATTTACTGACTCTGGGCATTATGATGATCTCACTAACTCGTCACTGCATTCTAAAGAATCTGTTCATATGTTGACACACGAAGCCTCTTGTATGACTGATCTAGATGGTGATGAAGAACGGCATAGTTTAATATCATATTATGAAAAGAAAATTGAAGATTTAATAAGAAGTCACGTTGGGGAGACACAAGAAATAAAGAAAAACCACAACGATAAGGTGGAAGCGTTGCTACAAAAGCTAGCTGATGTAAATACACGTTATTGTGAGTTGTTACCTAATAGTGAACAGGCCAAAGCAAGGATTGGAGCTCTCGAGAAGCAGCTAGAAGAAGTAAACAAGCAGCTACAAGATGAAGAAAGTAGACATAAATCTATGTACTTGCAGATGTACAACAAAGGCGTTGAAGCTGCCAGATTTGGAATAGATAAGGTAAGGGAATGAATTTATATACATAAATTAAAATGAATCACCATTCGTTTGTCTCGTTAAAACTCTGACATATTTGGATAATTTTGGTCTTAAAATATTCGTTCGTCGAAAGTTGGCCGGGACAGCTAGTAATTCAATAAATTCCTTGTGTGTTTATGCTAATATTATAAAGAGAATCGTTTTCATTGTTTGTTTGTATGTACTGCATAGGCAGTAGAAGACTACTGGACCAATTCGAAGAATTCTTCCACATATATAAAGTTAAATATATAATATTATTATTCTATGTTGGGTAACGGCATGAAACGTAATAGTTTTACATTAGGAATATAGAAAATGATTGACTTTGCAGGAAGTGGAGCAAGGCACTGCCCAAGGACAAGTAAGCCGGGTATCCGTGGAGGAACTACTGGAGCAATTGCAGATAACTCAGACTGAACTCGAGAAAGTTCGAGTGAGTAGCTTACTTACATATTCCTTTTAACTTATTACTAATTTATGACACTGAAAATTTCCATTTAATATGTAATTATGATATTCATCTGTCTTACTTGTCTATCATCTTCATAATCATAACAGAACTTCTAATTCTAACATTTTCAGATTAACTATTGAGTTTTACAAGTTGGCTGATATACTGATAATACTGATATATTTCAAAATAACACTGTTATAACTTAAATTTCTCTAAATCCTTATTAACCACAGCATTGTACACAGATTTAGTTTTAGTGTGTGCATGTAGTGGCAATTAACATAATTATGCCAGCTTTAACATGTAGTGCATTACAGGACACGGCATTCACAGAGGACCGATTGGCAAAGTCTCAACTACTGATAAGTGCAAAGGAGGCTGTTTCTTTATGGGTCCTAGGAGCTCGAAAGGTTGGATTTTTATATCGGACACTCAGCCGTGCTCACCGAACAACACCTTTCTTTTATTTTTGTATTCTACACCCCGCTTTTAATTCAGGTCATACAAGGTTGATGAAATTGTTTTTATATTTGTATAAAACATTAAAAGTTATAAGAATGCCTTAGCATGGTAGGTATAGAGCTATTGCAGGTGCTATAAAAATTTGGGGAAAAGGCCTTTTTGCTGCTAATGTTTTTAGATGTGTATTGAGAATCAGGTCTTTGTATTCATGTTAGGTTTGAGAAACAGGTTATTTTAAGTATATTATTATTTTAGGTAAGTAATTAAAGAATAGACTGAATGAATACAATAATTAAATAAAATAATTACATTTCTTATAACTAACATTGGTATTAAACCGAAGCTGTTTTCTCCACACATTTTTTTGTTTATTTGGTTTCAGTGTACCTACATATTAGTTTCAGTAGGTTGGTAAATTATTATTTATCATGACATTATCAATCATATCTGAATTATTTATTTCTGTACGTGGGGTATATTATTTTAATGCAATTTAAGTAGTCAGCTTAACTAACCCTTCAATTATTCCATATAATATATACTGCTTAGATCAATTATTATTGTAATATTTAACATTTGCGTTAACTTAATTTAGTATCTAGCATAGCTTCGCATGCCATCTAATTGGTTGAAACAGCCTCTTTTGGTTATGGGTTTTTTGTTAGTATCTTAGTATGATTTTAAGTTATTAATAATGTAAATACAGGTACTATTTATATATATATCAATTTATGTCGTAGTATGTAGAAATAGTTTATAATATATAGTATATTGAAATTGAACTGTTGTTATTATTTTGCATGGAGTAGTTTCCACAAATCTTTTTTCTATCTTAAAACAGTTTTCTATATTCAATTAATATAAATTTTTGAATTCTCTTAGTCTTAAAGTCAAAGTTGTCTACTGTATTCGCCAGGTTTAGTTATATTTATTTATAGGATTTATAATTATTAGTTCACACCATGATACGTAGATTCATATTTTTGAAATTTGTCTGTACTTACCTACTTATAGTTTTTACTGATGAACTGAAAAAATCTGGCGAATACTGATATAACTCCAAATGCGTATGAAACATTTGAAATTTGTTGTGATTTCATGAATTTAACGTTCTAAAAAAGGTGTATAAGGGATTTTTGTGTTAGAAGTTTTACTTTCTTCCTCAAATTGGAGCAGCATGTGGACATCTAATAAACGAAGCAACGTGTAAAATATATAATTATTTATTACAGGCAATGTACCGTCGCATTGTCGAGTCGCAGAAAGGGAACAAATCAAACATTGACCCCGAGGTGACATTGCAGTTCCTAAAATCGGCCATCTACTACTTCCTTACCGATCCTGAAAACCACCAGGGTCATCTCAACGCTATCGAAAACATTCTTGGATTCAATGATACAGAAAAAATGAATATACGCAAAGCAAGAACGCTGTAAGAAAGGCTGTTGTAAATGTGAATATGACATTATTGCTCGATAACATTGTTACCTACTATTTTAGATAGATCTTTATTATTTTGTCGTCTGGGACGAAACAACTCGTAGGTTACGAGTTTGCTGCTATAGATAATTTTGTGTGCACATTATTCATAAGTCTCATCTTAGGAATAAGTTAACACTTTATTTTATTTACTTTTTGGTGATTGTTATTATTCTTGTTTTCATATAAACTTTATTTTATACAGGTTTTAAGCCGAATTTATTTTATATGTTGTGATTCTTTTTATAATAGTTTCTAAGCACCAAAGAATCGTTTATCAAAACCATTGTATTGCGCAATTTTGACTTTATTATGTTCTAAGTGTAAAATTTGCTGATCTTGCATTTTTAAGGGTTATATCATTTTGTATATACTTAATTATGTTCCTATAGGTATTGTTTTCCTATCTTTGTAATATTTACTTTGCACGTCAGCATATTCTTTTTTATTTTAGTGTGTGGCTACGATGAAATACTTTTAGTGGTAATATTAAGTGAAACAAATGAGGTCTAAATTATTTATTTTAAACATTTACTATCTACTCCACATTTTAACAAGTAAAAATCCATTAAATTAAGACCTAACTAACTTATGAATTGTAGATATATTTACATTGGACCAATTTTCTTGATAGAATGTGGAAATTATAAAATTAACAAAAAACTTTGAAGATAAATTTTTATTTGATTAAACTTTACGTGAAAAGAATCTGAATCATCTACATAACGGTGCAATAGGCTTGATAAATGCACAAAATTTATCTTCAATAGTTATTTGATGGTACTAAACTCAAAAATAGCATAATTAACACGGACCTCATTTATTGTTTAGTTAAATAGATTTATTCTTGCCACTCCCGAAGCTGCATCTGTGATTTAATGTACCTTTATTAGTGATGACCATGCATAATATACGCAATCATAGTTTTAAAGTTCATTGTATGTACTCTACTCAATAAGCCTGACACCATCGATACTTTGAAGTTTAAATGATGTATTATCATTTAAGCTCATATATATTTTAATATATAAAATTCTATTAAAATATATAATTATCTACTTAACATAATAATACTCTTTTCAGTTTGGATATTTTAAGAATAGGTACAGTAGGATTATTTCAACTTTAGCACTCGGACATCCTCGATAATAATAGGAACTACAAATGATACGAGATACATAGCTGTATATTCATAACATCCAACTAGATATTATTATTACAGTCTAAAGCAGTAATGAAAATCACATGAGCCAAAATGACCTTTTTTTGCAGTAGACCTATGAATAACACAGATGTGGCTTGATTTAATTATTACATCGCATCACACTTTTTGTTAACACAAAATATTTATGAAATTTGTTCTAGGGAACTTATCTCTTAATCATTTTTAGCGGAACAGTCTCGATCAGTTTCATTGCCTTAATTAGAGATATTGCTATTAAATCTTTTACTTAACATATCCATCTTCTCTTCGGTAAAAAAAACGTTTTTGCATTTAGGGAATGGCATGATTGGAAACTTTCGTCCTTTCTTCAACTCTAGGATTTCATATACTGTATGTGAAAAACGAACATTAACGATTTAAACCGAGACATCCCGAGTGCTAATTTGGAAATAATCGTACTGTAGGTACCTATTCTTTTGGTATTAAGTTGGGACTTAAAAAAGACAAAGCTCATTGAAATGATCCAATTGTGTTCAATCATATAGAATCAATTTTATCGAATAGAGTGCATCGAGAATTTTTCATTTCTTACTTTTATTCTGTATTTTTTTTTCTAGCAATTTATGCAATTTTTGATTTTGCACTTTATCTTGCCTTTTGGATTAGGAATGCGGTGATAATAAAAGCTATTGATATAGCTGTATTTACGTCCAATATTTAACTATCTTATACAATAGTTATTGTAGTTATAAATAGTATTACTAACGATAGATTTTATCACAGAAAAAAAACACATGACATTGGTTGATTCACTACAAGATAATAGAATATACTGAGACAAGTTTCTTTCATTGATTCTCAATATACGGAAAATAGACAAATTGTTGCTTTATTTACCTGTCCCATATTTATACCTTATATTTTTGTTAACGCAGGGACGATTCCCAACGAATACCGCGCTGTTATGTATATGATGTTTCCGAGTTTCCGAGTCAGCGCCTGCCTCGTCGTGGGTTGGGCGTGCATGGTCTGTGAGCTGATTATTCTCGCGAAGGAGGCAGCCGAGAGGGTAAGGCAGACTCATCTACGCCCAAGACCATCGACCTCTATGATCGGGGCCCGAGTCCTTAGAGCAGCAGGCTAGAAGGGTTGCGCAGATTCACTCCCCGACAAAAAAATGTCTCCCCTGCGGTGTGCCGTACTCTGCGCATGTTGGTGTGAGGAACGGGAAGAATTTTGCTACCTACTCCTTCAATGGCTGCCCCAAGTACCTTCTGTTACCTCGCCATTACCAATAGCCACAGGGAGTCAATCCTTGGTATTATAGCGTCTTTGAGTATGTACCAATCGTATACTACCCACGCACAGTATAAATTCTACCTATACACTGACCCCGAGTAAAGTTCTACTAAATGGTCTCAACATGGATAATAATTAGGTTAGGTCCCGTTTATCCCTGCAGATTCAACAGTTCTACACACTCAAGTCACTCAGATGGCGACTAATATTCCACGACATCACAACACTGCAAAGGAGGATGATAACTGCCCAACCCCAAAGTAATCCCCAGAGTATTCTGACGAACTTTCAGATTCCTCAAGGACTTACTCTGATATGTCTACCAGCGCTAGGTTTGTTAGTAGTGCTGTTTTTAGAATATAATACAAACACACCTTCAAGTAGTTAACGGCGAGGTTACTAGGTGCTATACAGTTTACTGCAAGAAAAAACATGAATCTAAGAAAAAATGTCATTTTATTGTACAAAACCATTTTAATAACTAAATTATTGGTACAAAATTAAAAAAATTAAAGCTAGCGTAAGCTTAAAAATAAATTACATAAGCTGCCTTAAAGATTGACAGACTAATACTTTTGTACAAAAATTGAGGGCTTCGAGTTGTATATTTATTCAAAATTATAGCCTCACATCAAACGTGTTATCACAACCATTGTTTCGGGATTACTGAAAATCGAATCACAACAGGTTCTTGCTAAAAAAAATTGCAACTTTAAAAACTTGTAACAGGATTAGACTTACAATAGAATAAGATTCTTACACCTATTTATATCAGTCGATTTTGTCCAACTATCGCAGAATTATTATATGGCACAAATTGTTTCTAGGTCATGGATATCACAAATAATGTGTAAAAAAGTCATGGATATTTGATGTGGCAGTAAGTATAATACTCCCTAGATATTCTGATCAGTCTTGTTTCGTTATCATCAATGATAAACCATCTTCAATATGCCCCTAAAAATGTAAATCTTAACTTAAGTTTTGTTTTATAAGTAGTTTAACTTTGGATATATGCAACACTGAGAATTATAAATCTTATTTCTACTTAATATAAAGAAAACATGATCGACGATATGTTGTATCAGTCAAAACTGAATTTAACTTCTTCCCGGGACGGATCATTGTTAGCTGCAACGGCCTGAAGCCAATATCGACTAATCTGACTTTCAATAGACGGAGTGCTTTCTTTACGAGAACTGGCCGCTCGAGCTTTACGTTTCGCTTTACTATGCTTCGTTCTTCGTCGTCCTACTTTAGTTTTCATTTCAGCGATTTTCACAGAGAGTTGACTATCGAGGGAGTTCCTGCGTGATTCTACTGATACGTGACGTAGACTGATGCTGATCTGCGAGTCTTGAGAATTTCGTCTGTCGGGTGTTGAGCTCAGGGAATGATGGGTGTGCGTTGGTAGTACGAGGGCGTCGCGGCGTCGAACGAAACGTGGTAATGTCGCCGCCCATGATGATGACAATTCGCCGCTAGAAAATTAATAGAATTATATTAATTTAAATTTTTTATTTCTCAACACCTACGATATTATGCGGGTATAATCATAATCATAACAAAGTATAAAACAAAGTCGCTTACGCTGTCTATCCGTCCCTATGTATGATGCGGTTTTCACCAATTCATAAAATGGTTCTCGAGGAAGGTTTTAAAACTTACCTCTCATGTTTAGCATCGTCAGGATAATCAGCGGGCAGGGTAGGGTCTATGCATAGGCCTACAGGGTCCTGCCGCGACCCCCCCAGCGAGATGGACAGTCGGCCGCGGGCGGCGAACTCCCCGCGCCGGCGGTACGCGCGCGCTATCAGCTCGTGCTTGCGAGCGCGCCGAGACACTTCCACTTCCACAGAGCAACCACATTTCCTGGACATAATCAAGTTATTCGTTACTATTAAATACCTGAACTTGGGCGTCGATAAGTTGACACCTGAGCCACAGAGTAGAACTAACGGAACACAACTAACTTTCTAACTAACTTGTAAGAACAAACGCAGAAAACGGTCTTACCGCTTGTCGCATACGCGTCGGGACTGGTAACGTTTACACGCGCGGAGCCAATGGACACTTGAAACTTTGTGCGACACACGTTTGTGTGCAGTGTCTAGTACGAGTTCTTTACGTTAATTTGCTCGAAATACGTTTTCGTATTCCGCATACATTTCATACCAGCGCAGCGCCTCTAGCGGTAACGTCAGGGAACTGTGCCACTGTTTTGCACGTCGTTAAAAAGTTGAAACTCTGTCGCTGTGATGTAAACGACTAGGCGTCCAGGCACAAAAAAAACTGAACATGCTTCCGTTCGAGACTTTACCGAAAGCGACTAAAAATATTAATGTCTAAAAGTGAACTATTCAATTCAATTCTTTATTTTTGCGAAATACAGGTAAATACAGAGGTATTATAATAGTTTTAGTTCCACCATATTTCCGCCAACTGGCATGCAAAATTAGCAGGCATAATGAAGTAAGTAATTACAATGTCTGATTAGTCAAATATGATGACTCAATATTATGATTAATTAATTTGTAAGTACAATTCAAATAAAACAAAATTTTAATGCACATGCACAAGTAGTACATTATATTGAACAAAACTTTTTCCACTAGTTTCCTATTTTTGACATACCTGGCCAGATATCTTCTCCAAGCAGCTGCAGCAGCAGGAGTCCAGGTCCAGGATGCCATCAGAGCCCCTCCCGCGAAGCAGCAAAGTAACCGCAGTTGTAATACAGATACGGACGGACGACTGCTCAGTAGGCAATCCCTCTCTGTGTCCTTCAGAGCTTCAATGCGACAACTGAACAAACACAATATATTGTACCCTTAAAACCGGAACTGGGCTATTAGAATCTGGTGCAAATAATGGTCTCACCAAGATCTTGGAGGTTGAATCTGACCTGCAAGTGGTGCACCTGCCAATCAACAGAAGAGGCTCTAACAAACATTTTCCCACAGTAATTGGCAATAGGCCTCTGTTGACCTTCGGGGATAGTCGGGTATGTTGTAGTCGGTCTTGTATGTAACGTTATATCCTCATCATAATCGGAGTATACACCTAACAAAGCCTTCACTTTTTGTCCGTGGCTTGACCTGATTAGGATATTATCTATTCTAGAACCAGCAGTAGCCCACGGTGCGACTTGTTTTTAATAATTGTCTCCTTCCCAAATCCCAGAAAAACCTATCATCGGAATAATAGCTTATAGTCTCCGCTGGATCCCAAACTATTTCTGTACCGTATTTCATGTAAAGGGCTCTGCAGAATTTACATGATATTCATTCAGAACAGATTTTACCTACTATTTTATTTATAAGATTTTGTTGCCTTTAATAAACATTTCATCGCAAGGCAACAGGTTTCATTTTTTTTTTTCAAAATTACAATATTATATTTAATCATTTTGGACATAGTGTGCTCGGTGACGGCAATAGCCTTGCCTCCTATTACGTGGAACTAAAAACACTGGCAAATTGTGGGTGTGTAATGCACCTCTGCCTATCCCTGCGGGGATATAGGCGTGATATGTGTGTGTATATTTTATTTATAAACATGAGAATTAATAGACACCCAAAAACTACTGTACTGTAATATCTCAAAATTTACAAAAAAAACTCAAAATTAAGAAAACTATCCATACTTACATGATGCTCTTCTTAAAAGACTCCTTCCACAGATCAGCGTTCCGGAACTCGTAGATGTGACAAGCGAACGTGACACATATGAACACGGCAACGAGAGCCGCGGTGAGAGAACATCGCGTGATCGTCTGACGGATCTTGTTGGCGGCGCGCGGAGATATCACATCCTTACTGGACACTCGGACCGCGATCAGTGAAAACACACCTACACGAGATATTAAGACAGTTTTAGACTCGCATTGTAGAACTTGTGTAGAACTATCAAAACACGTCACACATTGACACAAAAAGAACCGACTTCAAATTACAGGGAGGAAAGTGACTGAACAATTGTCGGAATGGGACCATATTTAAATGGCACCTCTCGGGAAGTTGTAGCTTTCAATTAGAAACAAATTTTCCAACTCAGTTTACCGCAGATATGAGTAACAAAAAAAAAACATTCGAACTCCTGTTTTGACGTCGGTTAAAAAAACTAATACAGAGGCTCCATCACAGACACACAGACATAGTCTGTGTACATAATTTATTATTGCATTTTTAATGGAACTCTTACTGACAATGGTCAATGTATTATCACATCAGTCACTGTATAAAATGCATCTATTTTATAATAATTATAGTCTTTTTGTGTACAATAAGGGGACGGGCAAACTCATCCTTCACATGCGACGTACACCACGCATTATGACATCTGAACATGACCTGGCCTTTACAATTTGTAACGAACACACTGGTCATTCACCACGCTGTCTTACGCGTCACCGCGCCAGATGTTACCAATAGTTCCCATGCTATCCCACGCGTACGACGCTGTCACACACTATTAAAGTGTCATAGCGCGTAGATAATGTAAACGTTAGACGTCGTAAGGCGTAGGACCAGTGTGTCGCTGTGTCCCACGTCGTATGTGAAGGACCAGTGTGTTTCAAGCTTAAATCACTGTGGTCGAATTTTGATAACCATCTGTGTATAAAATATTTGAATCACTGTTTTGAGTGTGATTTAATCACAAACAATGACATACAGGAAGTCGACAACAATAAAATAGTGACACAATGTTACATTGTGATACAAAAGGCTACTGCAATTTAAAAAAAAAAGTATACCTACTAGCCTTGATTTTAAAATTACTGTTTTTAAATTTAGCTGACGTGAACAGAGGCGGAACTATATGAATTTGTATATTTTGCAAATAAGTACATAATTTAAAAAACTAAAACACAATCTGCATCTCTCTTTTTTTCTGATACTATTTATGTGAGACTAAAAATCCTCTAGAATAAAATCTTTATGTATGTCTATAATTCAGTTGATTAGTCGTTTTACTAATTATGACCAGCGATAATAAGTTAATTGATTAATGGCTATGTCGTCAGCGCGCACGATTATACTTCTAATTAGATTAGCATTCAATGACATTATGTACTACGTGAGTAATTCAGAGAATCAGAATAGCGACCATGTTTTTTTTGAACTATTCATGGACCATATATTCAGGTATTAAAAATGTAACCCTTGTTTGTTAGTTAATACATAATCAAAGAACGGATTTCTCTAAATTTCGTTCACAGGTAGTTGATAACCTGCCCCACGAGCATGGCATTGTCGACTGTCGATAACAAGATATCGCAGAAAAAGTAGATCACCTGACCCAAACCTGAACAATTGTTATAAACAAATTGTTCCGCGACCGCTACGGAAAGAGAGGGTATTTGTTATAGTCCGCCTTGCGTCCGTTGCAACGCCTCAGGTACGCAGGTACTCGGAAGTATTCCCGGAGGCGCCGTGAAAATAGAGCTTGCAAGATATAAAGACACTTTCCATTCTTGAAAACTGTTCCTAAAGGAATGGGAACACCATACCACATGGGGAACTGTTTAGAGTCCACAGGATAAAAATATAAACAGTATAAAACTCACCTCTGAGTAAGAAATATCCTCCAAGCGCCAGCACCACAGATAACGGAGCAAGTAACAAAGCGGCTCTCATTGGATGATTCACATATCCAACGAAACATATCCCGGTCACACTGCTACCATCAACTTCACCAAAAGCCATTGTCGCTATTGTCAATATCAATGGTAAAGACCATGCCACTAGGTGGAAATAAGCTGCCTTTTTGTCTATGCGATCTTGAATCTTTCCTAGCGCACGAAAACTCATGTGCCACGCGTACGTGAATATCACGAACCAAACGCATGCTGCCATCATGAAATAATATACCTGCAAAGTGAAATAATAAAATTGATATACGAAAAAATAATATGGGCATACACATTGAAACATACAGTTAAGACTATACGCCACATTTCGCGAATTGTAGTAGGGCGTGTAATGGGGTAGGGCTTACGTTCCATACGCACGAGCGTTAAAAAACGTGACGTTTTTTGAACGCCCGCTGGGCGCTGAACATGGAATTAAACTTTACGTTCAACGTCAAGCACATAAAATACAGCACTGCACTAAAAAAAACCGCCGCGTTTTAAAACCGCTGACGTCAGAATAAATAATACTACCGCGTATGGGGCCTTAATTGTACTAAGCGAGTGGGGCCACGGACGTTACCAGGTAACGTCCGTATTTTAATAAAACATCGATTAATTGTAAACCTTACTTAAAAAATTACACTTAAGTTAATAATATTAAATTCCTTACCAGTACGAAGACCACCACGCATGATAAGTTTTCCTCTGCAGAAGGTTCACCCTGACGACTTGTGCCGTCTTTGGAACATACAATATCATCTCTAGACCCCACTCCAAATTGAATAAGCCACCTGTGGATAAACAAAAACGTTTAGTTTCGGACGTCCACTAGTGTAGTTAAAATAAAATGCAGCCATCTGGTGAAGTGGAATGTGTATCCAACTGCCTTTCCTGAGGTACCGGATTCGATTCCCCAGGTCAAATCATATATTTAAAAAATTGTTTATTTCATATTTAGAAATACGTAAATATGTTTATGGAAGTATGCTTAGAGAAGGAAAACTCGACACAAAATCACAAAACCCCATACCATCCTGTCCGGCCAGCATGGTGGTATATGTCGGCTGAATTTCTCCCCTCTCTGGGGGAGGCCTATGCCCAGTAGTGGGTGTCAAATAGGCTGAAAATGCTATCTCATCGTTTTACGTAATTCTTGAACAAATAAACAAGAAGAATCCTTTAAAGGTAGGTAATATAAATAAGTCAACGGATCTACAATTCTTTAAAACTAAGTAGTAATGAATATTTATTTGAGGCAAAAAATGAGGTCCAACTTCAGTCTTCGAACGCGATAATAATACATTTGTTATAATTTTTAGATAGCATGAATAATTTAAAATTAATTGCATAATACCAAGTAACAATCACGGAAGGAGGTAAATTTTATTACAAATGACATTTATATTGTTGTCATTCCAAAATTTTAATATTTGGACGGAAGTATTGCCATTAATAATTATATTACAGGACTCCGTTTTTACCGAGCGCTTGGTTGAGAGCTTTTTAGGTTACCTATGGTGTTTTCTTAAAGTTTCTCTTTACTTGCACTCTGAAAATAAGTGTTTGTGTTGTTTTGGTGGTGGACTAATACAGAAGGTTAGTTTGGTGTGCTAATTTCTATGGAAATGAGCGTGGATATGCCCCCTAATGGGGGTGGTGGGTTGCCTACCGATATCCGTCGGGATCGGGAAAGGCATAAAGAGACATGGAGACCCTTGTCCATCCATCGATGCGGAAGGGAAAAAGGTCTGCTCCCCAGCTGAATCTATTCAATCAGTGTATGCAAAACCCGGGTTTGACGCTGAAAGCAATAATTACTACACGAGGACTGACAAGGGTCCTTTTTCTGTGTACGTTTCGCAGGTGGAAACTGAACAGTCTATTGCACCTCCCATTAAAACCCTTAAATTTGCTCAATTTCCACATAAAAATAACATTCTAGATATTACAGAAGGCGGAATTACTAAAATAGGTCGTAATAAAATAAATATATTATTTAAGTCTGCTGCGGCGGCGAATAACTTTGTAAACTCAGATGTCCTTAAAACTAATAACTATACAGCCAAAATCCCCAACTTTCTTGTGTTCCGTATGGGTGTGGTACGCGATATCCCCACTGATTGGTCCCTGGAGGAACTTGTTGAAAACATTTCTACTCCGCATAACTGTGGAGAAGTGGTGCGAGCTAGGCGTCTTAATGTGAAGTCAAGAACTGACAATATTACCACGTGGGTCCCATCAAGGAGTGTCGTCCTGACATTCCTTGGTCAAAATCTCCCAGATAGAGCCTTTTGTTTTAAATCTTTGCCGGTCTCCCTTTATAAATTGCCAACGATACAATGTAGGAAATGCTGTTTTTTTGGACATGTAGCATCTCAATGCAGGTCAAAGATAAATTGCTTCAAATGTGCCCAACCCCATGAAGCGGTTACTTGCTCTTCACCAAATATTTGTTGTTTGTTCTGCCAAGGTACCCATATGGCAACTGATCCTAAATGCCCTGAGCATTCAAGACAAAAAGCTATTAAAACCTTAATGGCTGAAGAGAATATTGCATATTCAGCAGCCTCAGCACGCATTCCTCAAGTTAAAAATTCATATGCATCCGTGACTGTCAGATCTCAGCAAGATCAAATACCTCACTCCCAAGTGTATTTGACACAAACAACTTCAGCCATTCCTTTCCTGCCTCTCCCCCCTTCCCCTTCTAAATCTCCTCTCTCTCCCTCGTCTTACAGAAAAACCATTTATTCACCCGTCCGGCCCAAACCTAGTTTGGGTAAATCCTTTGATTCCTATAGCCATAACCTCTTAACCCAGTCCCCTCCCTCATCACAACCCAATGGTTGTTGCATCAACCCATCAGAAAGCACCCCTCTACTAACCCCTAACGACAACCTTGTAGAACTCCTCCTATGCTCCCTTATTAACATCCTCACTAAAATGTCAGATGCCCTATCGCACGATGTTTCCGTTCTTGTAGAACAGTTACTTTCAGTTCTCACCAAAAATAATACCAATTATGGCTCTCCAAATTCTCCAATGGAACAGTAGAAGTATACGTCGTCATAAGAGTGATATCATTAACCTAATCAATCAGTACAATCCCATTGTCTTTGCTATTTCGGAAACATTGCTGAGGCCGGGATCCGTTTTTAGGATCTCTGGCTTCTCGTGCTTGCGGGATGACAGAAGCGATGGCTGGGCGGGTTGCGCCTTGCTGGTGAATAGACACACTCCATTTTCACAAATCCAGTTACCTTTCCATGACCCAGGTCTGCATATCGTTGCTGTCAGGGCCCTGGAGGTATCATATGTTTCCATCTATATTCCTCATCCAAACCAAACTATTGTATCCCAACTTCACTCAATCCTACCCACAATACCATCTCCCATGATTATTCTAGGCGATTTTAACTTACACCACACCCTATTCGGTAGTCACTATACCGACTTTATCTCTTCTTATTTTGTAGACATTTTAGATGACCAGGACTTGTGCGTCCTAAACGACGGCTCTCCCACTCGCCGAGTCGCTCCGACCCAAAACATTAGTGTCCCTGATCTTACGCTCGCGTCTTCTGAACTCGCCTCCCTTCTCTCATGGACTCCTCTCCCAAACTCACTCGGCAGTGACCATTTCCCAATTCTTACGTCTTACTTCCGTTCTTCGACACTACTTCCCTCTCCCTCCCTGTGATCCCCTCCTCAAATATCGTCTGATAGAGGCAAATTGGGAGCAGTACACTAACCAATTAGATCTGGAATTGTCTAATTTTCCGCAAGTGAACTCCTCTAAACCTTGGTTCTTCAAATGATAATTTTATCTCAGCTATTAAGGCGGCTGCGGATTCCTCCTTTCCCCTACAAAATCGTTCACATCTAGTATCTCCATCTCCTCCTTGGTGGGATTCTGAATGCTCTGAAACTGTCAGGAAACGCAAAGAAGCAGAAAATGTATTTACAGCTTCCTTTTCTATGACTGACTACCTTGATTATAAAAAAACAGCTGCTCAAACCTCCAGACTCCTATCCAAAAAGAAAACCATGGGTTGGCAGAAATTCTGTGAATCTCTGTCCCCCCGCACTCCACTCTCGCTTGTTTGGAAAAGATTTAAAGCCTGTATTTTCCATACCTCGTCTAAAAGACGAGGTATGGAAAATACAAATATTACCAGCAATCTCCCTCAATCCTTTCTTCATGAATTTCTATCCTGTTTAGCACCTCCTTTTGTACCCGAATACTCCTTTTTGCCTAATCCCAATCAACCCTCAGGTCCCGATCCGTCACAAGATGCTATGAACAATCTGTTCTCCTTCGGCGAACTATCTTGTGCACTGGCCAATCTTCATGACTCCTCACCGGGCATAGACGGCATACCCTATTCCTTTATCTGTAAATCGTCAAACCAGACTAAAAGTATTTTACTCAATATCCTCAATTCCATCTTATATTCTGGAATCATCCCAGATTCCTGGAAAACCCAAATAATTATACCTATCCTTAAAGCTGGTAAAGATCCCAAAGTCGCATCTTCGTACCGTCCCATCGCGCTTTCCTCGGTCCTGTCTAAAATTATGGAAATCCTTATAAAAAACAGATTGGAATGGATACTGGAAAATAGGCAAGTGTTAGCTGATAGCCAGTTTGGCTTCAGGAAATGCAGGGGTACGCTGGATAGCTTAAGTATCCTGACATCAGAGATTCGCACAGCTTTCTCCCGGAGTGAGCATGTTGTAGCGGTCTTCCTAGATATATCAGCGGCTTATGACAATGTCCATCTTCCGCTCCTCAGGCAAAAAATGCTACAGCTGAGTGTTCCCGTGAGGTTGGTTCAAGTCATATGCAACTTATTTATGTGCCGCTCCATTGCTGTCCGATACCAGGGTATCCATCTCCCACCTCAAACGGTGTGGAAGGGTCTCCCTCAAGGATCAGTCCTAAGCCCAATCCTGTACAACATCTACACATCTGACCTGGATACTACGGTCAACTCATTCTGCAAAGTCTTACAGTATGCAGACGATGTTGCTCTTTATTCTTCCTCTCCTTCATTCACCACTGCTTACTCTAACCTAAACTCTGCCCTGAGTTACCTGAACGATTGGATGGATAACCACTCCTTGTCCCTTTCTGTCCCGAAATGTAACGCTATTGTCTTTACCCGCAAACGCAACCTGCCCGACATGAACATACTTGTTGCTAACAAACCAATTCCTATCAAGGATCAAGTTAGATTCCTTGGTCTCGTTTTGGACTCTAAGTTGACGGGTATTCCCCACTTAGACCACGTTGTAAATAAAAGTGAAAAGGGTGTAAACGTACTGCGAGCGCTATCCGGTGTTCGTTGGGGTTCTCACCCCTTCTGTTTAAAACTCCTATACAACGCTATAGTCCGTAGTCACTTTGATTACGGTACATTCTTACTTGAGCCATGTAAAGCTATGCATAGGCTGGAGAAGATCCAGTCAAGCTGCCTCCGAATTATAACTGGCGCGATGAAATGCTCCCCCTTAAATGCACTTCAAGTGGAATGCTTAAAGCCGCCCCTTCATCTCCGAAGACAATATCTCGCTGACAGATACCTTTATAGTGCAGTTCAACTTAGCTCTCACCCCCTGCTGCCTATTCTACGGGAACTATCTCCCCTATTAACTTCGGCAAAATATTGGGAGCATAAGTCTCCCCCTCTTCTCTTAAATTCCCTTGCTAAACTGAACTCCCTCGATAACTCTCCCTTTCAATCTTCCACTAATGTACTCTTTAATAGCGACTACCAATCCCTAATTTTCAAGCCAAGAATCATACTGGACCTGGGTATAAGCAAGAAGTGCTCCAATGCGAACCAAATCTTCCTTAATATTCTAAATGAGTATTGGACGGAATGGGTCACGCTTTATACAGATGCTTCGAAATTGGCTCCAGATGCTCCGTGGGTTCTGCAGTTTGGATTCCGAAATTTAGAGTTATTCTTGGTGTTAAAAGCCCAGCATTTAATTCGAACTTCACCGGTGAAGCAATTGCTCTGTTGGAAGCCGTTAAATATGTCGAGTCCCATAAACTAAACCGATCTTTAATTTTTTCAGACTCTCTAAGTTGCTTGCTGGATCTCCTCAAGAATCCGTTTAAGTCCAGATACAATTTTCCAATCACTCTTGAGATTAAGCAAGTACTACACAGGTGTCATTTATCCGGCATCGAAGTGGCTTTGGCCTGGATCCCAGCCCACTCCGGTATAGCTGGTAACGAAACAGCAGATTCTTGTGCAAAAATGGCCGCACAATCTGGTACCTCCTCTTATAACTTCTTGTTCTCCAGGGACCTTCGTTCCTTGGCTAGCTCTTCACTGAGCGAATCATGGAATGATCTATGGCAATCAACTAAGATAATCAAAGGCAAATTTTATGGTTCTCTACAACCCACACTCCCAACCAAACCTTGGTTTTTTAAACAAAAGAAAGTTAATAAATTGGCTACTTCTGTGATAATTCGCCTCCGTCTAGGTTTCGTCTGCACACCAGTATTTTTGGCCAAAGATCCGTGTTCGTGACCACTCCCTATGTGAATGCGGTCTGGATGAGGGAACCTTAGAGCATATTTTCTTTTCTTGTCCATTACTAGTTACACAATTATATGACCTTCTCCCAAAAAAGATCCCACGTCCCATTAATCTTAATTATCTACTAACTTTAGTTTTCACCCCTCATGTTAAAATCTTATACAAATTTATTTCTTACCCCATCATCCCGTAACTTGTATCACTCTTGTGTTGTGATTTTTTTATATGTTCTATGTTTACTAACTCCTAACCATTTTCAGTTCGCAAGTTCAACGAGCTACTTAGTTTACCAATTTAATCAAAGCTGCATTTACTCTCCACCTTGTCGTTGGCAGAATCTCCGGAGAATCAAACTAGACACTCACATGCACTACCGAGCAGTGGTTTCATAACGTGTACCACAACTGGAACTATCAAACATTACCTTGACATTGGCAAAATCATCGGTGAACGATGGAGCCACACATTTAAAAAAAGAAGAAGAAGAATTATATTACAATATCTTTTATTTTTTATTTTCATCTAAATAATTTAATTTTGCAACAACAAAATAAAATGTTAAGAAAAATAACTTACCCCATCGAAGCGACAGCAAAACACACATTGATGTAGAATATTACAAGTGCTGGGTATTTATTGGCACTTCGCCAATCTATTAAAAATGTCGCCACGGTCAGCAAATTAAGAGCAAGGCATATGCCTGCACCCCAGGCCACCAGCCTGTGGATTTGTTGATGCTCATCTTCTGTATATAAAGGGTCACGGCAGGGGAGTCCACAGTCTGATATACCTGAATAATATTATCGCGTAAATAGATTTAAAAGGCTTAAATTGTCTCTTAAAATTATCTAAGGTCAGATTCTGATGTCGTCGTGTCTTAAATATTGCTGTAAAATGTCCTATCTATGGTATATTACTAGCTGATGCCCGCGGCTCCACCCGCGTGGAATTGTTCTCACGTTGCTAATACTCATTGCAGGAACATATTACCGGGTCAAAAAGTAGCCCATTAAATTCAGTGTCAGCTAACTCCCCTCCATTCCATACGAAATTTTATCAAAGTTTGTACAGACTGATCCACCTAGGATTAAATCTAGGCTTTATAATTGACTACAATGAGTTGCAATAAATAAATAATCACGACGCATCGCCTCGTACTTCACAAAGGCTGTCATTCCTGGATTTATATCAGAAGTCATCAGGACTTTGCCTGTGCAAATTGGCGCATAGTTAGGAGCACGTAAAGCCATCGGTCCCGGTTGCCATACGAACATCAATGGAGGCCGTAGTTGGAGCCCTAAAATTTGGGCTCCAACTAACTACAGAACTTCGGGTTGTGATGGTCAGATGGTAGTCGCTAATGAATATTGGTAGCGACTATAAAACAAATAAACTTATTATATTAAACTCACCTTCGAAGAAACGTGTATTCTTTTTCGTATGAACAAGGGGTGGTAAACATTTTGTTGTCATATTAAATTTCATCTCACGTACTGCGTTCTCACACCTCGACGGAAACAATGTTGCGTTGCATTTCAAAAAAGAAGGGAAGTACGAAGTGTTGTATAGTATTGAACAGGGTTCCATTGTAATCTTGCACATTTCATATGAAGGTAAATAAACCATATCATGGCCTAGAATTTTCTCACACTTTGGCATGAAGGTTGCACACAAAAACGGCTGTATGACAGCCCAGCAATTTGGCACATTTATAAGTTCTCTGTACAGCTCTAGCTGTGTTTGTATTTTGTACTGATTCTCAAAAAATGTAAGATGCACACTTGTTTTGTCATAAGGAAGCTTAGATCCCAAGCAACTTGATTTGTTCAGTGGTTCACAAATAGCTCTTCTTACGCAGCTGTTGAGTTTGATTTCCCGCTCCGGCAGCCATTGTGGACTCTTATCTGGTTTGATCAGTCTAAAATTTGGTGTGCCATTAATCTTTTCAAGGCGTTCTGTAGCATTGTCGTTCATATCTATTAATGAGTTTTTGTCGCCACCATTGTCGAACTGGCTCGCCCGACAGGTAAATAACGTCAACAACCCACACAACCATGTCCGTAAGATCATCTGTAACAAAAGAAACACCGCTGTAACTATGCGTAACTTGCAATGTGCTAAGGGCGAAAAAATAAAAAAATTAAAACTACACTTGATTTCTCAACATTTCTTTATTATTGCAGATCGCAGGCAGCATTAAATGAAACCCTTTGAAACATCAAAAATTTATTCATTCAACAATGTTTTTGATCTTATTATTACTTATTTTAAGTAATAACTATAACACCCAGTCTTGCATTTGTCCTTGGGTAGAGGAAATTTGGATGTAGGGTAAATCAGTACAATGTAACGTGCTTCTTCATGATGTCATTAGCTTGCAACTAGATTGGCGTAATTCCCCAGAAAACACCTCCAAGTGCTTAGCTTGTACGTTAAATGTAGTCAAAATAGTTTTAGACTACAACCATTCAAAATAGTTTTAGACTACAACCATTCAAAAAGTTATTAACCGTAGCCTCATGTTGTTTCTTAAGCTTATGGGTTAGTTTTTATATTTATTCAGACAAAACACAATATTGTATGTTAAATTTTGATTGCATATAATGGAGATAAGAACGACTAATTGGGGTAATAAGTGGGGAAAACTTGAAGTAAGGAATGTAAGGCCAATAAGTTTTAAATACAGAAATCAACACTTATGAAACGTGACCCTTCTGACTGAAAACACGAGACAACAGGGTCGTCGATTCGTTATTTTGACCAAACGAGTGATTGCCTGAGTACACCCACCCGTGTATAAAGTGTGCTCTTGGTTCGTTTAGGCGTACAATTTGAACTGATAATAGCTTGGAACAGGCGCTCTACAAAAGCCTATGCCATGAAATCATCAAGGCAGAAATCGTGGCTCGTATGTGCTCGTGGTGAAAGGAATTCGACACTGTTAATAAAAAATAAAAATAAAATACGTACTAGTCTTTTCAGGATATTGATTTTACAATAATTTCAGACGTAACATAACAACAAGAAATATAATATATAAATATAGGGAGACAATTTGAAACTGTTCAGCCCAACAGTTTTAGATCGTCATTAACTGTTCAATTAGTCAGCTGAAATGTCGAAAAGTTAATAAAACGCAGAGTGCCACTATAACTTATAATATTGAACAAAACACGTTACTTGTATGTTAAATCCTAACATTAATGTACTGATAGACGAAAAATAAAGGACAGGAATACCCTTGGACATTGCTTTATTTATTTCAATAATCTCTTTTACCCCATTTATTTTAATATCTTCAATATTTCTTTATTACACATGGAAATCCAGTTAAGTTTATCTTTATTATTAACAAATCAAATTCATAAAGTACCAGATTCTTACTATAAGGGATGATGAACAGGTTCAGGTGGAGACTCGGAGAACATCTGCCAGGAATAAAGTAACTTGTGGTCCATTGTGATCAGCCTATGAGTGGTAGAGAAGACCTCTTCATATGTACAGAAGATTACCTGAGGTTATGATAAAGGATATTGGTCATTGTGTTCAACCGTGGAATTAATTATGTGTGAAACTGATCAACTCACCAAGTGCAGCAACCACTTATGAAGTAAACACACCTGTATAAGAATCAATTTTTTTAACATAATATAAATTTATTATGTATTCAGCTTATTTAAATAAAATACAAGGCGTAAATAATAATTATATACAACCTCTTGCATAACCACTGTATTGTCTTGTAGTAACACTTACGAAACACTTCATTGGTCTCAATTAGAAAATAAAAAAATAATGACAGTCTTTTACTAAACACAATAAAGATGTTAAGAGTATGTTAATTGGATGATTTCCCACCTCTTCTAAAGTTTTTGTTGCCACCGCTACCACCGCCCCTGCGACCTCTAGGAGTTCCTCCTCGTTGGCCTCCGCCTCCATTTCTCCAATTATTACGACTACCATGTCCATTCACCTTCCGACCTCTACCACCACGGTCACGGTTCCTCCCTCTATTATTATCCCACCTGTTGTTTCTGCTATTGTTATAATTGTTATCATCATCATTATAGTTATCATCATCATAGTGTTGTTGATCATTATATTTATCTTCCTTATTATAATCATCATCAAGCTGGTTAAATTGATTATCATACTCAAAAGGAGGTTTATTAAATCCATTATCAGAAAATGGTGGTGGTATTGGTGGCATATTACCCATGAGGGGTGGTGGTAAGTTACCCATCATATGTGGTGGTGGCATTCCAATTGGACACATCCCACCCATTGGAGGGCCCATCATCATATTACCCATGTTATTCATATCAGATCCATGATTGTAATTTTGCTCACTATCTTGGCTATTTTGTTCACTAGTATCCATTTCATTATCATAATAGTCATTGTCTTGTTCATAATTGTCGTAATTATCATCACCATCATTCTGATTATCACGACTATCATTATCATTTTCATTATCATTGTCATGTTGAGGGTATTCAAATGGTGCAAAGTTTTCTTCATCTGCATCATCTTCTATATGCGGCATCACATCATGTAGTTCCTCTATCTCACCTGAAGCAATATATCTTTTCAATGCTAAGGGTCCATCTGATATAGCTTTCTCCAGTTTTGACCCTGCTTCCACTGGTATCAGTTTCCCATATATAACTATTGCAGATGGTGTTAGTTGTTGAAGAGGTATAGACCCAGGTACAGATTCGACTAGAGCTTGAGCTAAAGCTTCAGTTGCAGATTCATCATTACTGGGTCCATGATTCCATTGAGCTTGGAAATTTCTAGGTATAGGTTTACTAAATGGTACCTTTTTAACCTTTTTCTCAAAGTCCATTGGAATCAATGTAGTATCTAAATCCAAACCAGGAATCACTTTGTCTGTATCTGATGAAAATATTTCTACTTTATCTTCAGGACCCATGCCTGGTATCACAGCAGGCTCCTCTAAATCATGGTCATCCTGAACACCTGGTGGTAACGTATTCAGGTTATATTTGTCTCTCATCAAGTCACCCGGTCTGTTACGAGTCCAAAACTTACACGTGTGATCATTTGAGCCTGAGCATAATATGTGACCAAGGGGATGCCATGCCATTGTCCAAACAATTGATTCATGTGCTCCTTCTATACAACCAACTTCTTTGTCTGTACCTACATTCCAGAATAAGATTGCCCCATCAGAACCGCCAGAACAGAATAATCCTTCATGGGTTGGGTGCCAGACCACACTTGATGCTTCTTTCTTGTGACCCCTAAATACTTGTAACTCTGATCCTAACTTTCGAATATCAAATAACTTTAGCAAGTGGTCTCGAGAAGCAGTTATCAGCCAGTTCCCATTTTCATTCCATTTGAGATCCATAACAGTTGATTTATGAGCATGCAAGGTAGACAAAGCTGTCCCAGACTTTGGATCCCATAATTTTATTGGCTGTTGGTTGTCTTTACTACCCGATACAATTAATGCTTTAGTAGGATGCCATTGGACACATTTCACATCAGAACCATGTCCTCTTAATATTCTCTCTTCTTGACATCTATAGAAATCAAAGATTCGCAGTGTGCCATCATCTGAACATGTAACAATTTTAGAATCACTGGGACTAAAACTAATACCCCTAACTGCTTCTTTATGTGCCTGGTACATTTTAACATTGTTCATATTGCTCTGCCAGTATTTAATAAAACCTGAATGGTCTCCAGTCACCATCCAACCTTCCCCATGAGACCAAACCATTGACCTAACAGGGGAGTCATGGGCTTGTAAAATTGTTTCAAAATTGAAAGTTAAACCATTCCACAGTGTAAACTCTCCAGAGGAAGCCCCCGTAATCAGACGTCGACCTTCAGGCGTCCAAGCTACAGCAAAAATAGGACATCTCATTTTGTTAGTAGCAGTCTTTACAAAACGTGTAGTAACAGCATTTATAGGATTATCGGCATAAGAGGGCGGCGGTAACAGATCGGGTGTATACATAGCATCAGGTTGTAGTGCGTGTCTGTCTCGCCAGTCCCTCTGCCAAACGCGACTCTCTAAAGCTTTAATTATAGCCGCGTTGTAATCTACAGTTTTGCGCATAACAGATTTACGTAAACGTTTACCATCAAAATCATCTTGAGTCATATTTAGAGGCCCTTGAGGCGGAAATCGTAACTGGTAGTTGAAAGGTTTAAAGTTATGGCGCATGTTGTTCCGAACCGGTGGCGGACCCATTGGTGGGCCGATAGCTGGTCCCATACCCATACCTGGTGGAGGCATCCCCAAATTCGGTGGAGGGAGGTGTCCAAAATCCATGATAAATAACTTGGAGACCTAATTGAAAAAATAACTCCATTACTATTACAGCCATAAAACTATGATTGGTTTGCGTATGACCATTTACAAGTGGTTATATTATCCTTACCTTATACAAAAAGTAGACTATAACATTATTTACGCTTTTCTTTACATCTGCATAATACACAAACTTACTTTAGTAAACCACCAAATCACAATTTATGTACAAACAAAAATATTAGAACACAACGATAACCTATTTGGAATGCTTGCCAAGCAAATCGGCCATTTTGGAATAATATTGCCAAATTTTAGAGATGTGCCCTTAGTCGAAAAAAGGATAGGTACCTAGGTACCAAAAATCGCCTAATCATATAATCGAGACAATTTGTTTATATATAAACAATAATGAAGTTTTATCTAGTATTTATTACATATCATTTCTAGTATTTATTATCACTTCTAGTATTTGTTATCAAGCACTGTTCACATTCATCGGACAGATCTCATCAGACAGAACTGTCATTACTGCCCGAACAACTCAGCAGGCCTAAAATGGCAAAAGTAAGAGTTTATTGATAACCAATGATATGGCTGGAAATTGCAATGGCGTCACAAAATGGCGCTATCTCTACCTTCGCTAACATTGGGTGACATGCCAGTGTAGACTATTTGTTGGATGAACTAATGGTTCGACAAAATGCGAGCATGGCGCTCGCATGTCGACTTCTTTTTTTAAATCGTTTGATACTCCTAAAGCATAACACAGAAGGAACCATTGCCTGGAGGCCTGACGATTTTGACCTGTCGTTGTCGTCACCACAGTTATCATTCGTTCTAAGTTTTAATATTTATTTATAAATAAAAATTATACCAGTGGAAAAGTATAATTTTATGTGTTTCTTGTTAAAAATCTTAGGTGCCATTATAAAAACACTTTTTCCAATAAGTGCGCTTCCGTTCCCCCTCCCTGGTATATCACTCATGGGACAAGAAGCCGCAGGGCACGCGTGGAGGGTCCTGCAGCCTTACTCTTGATATAAATTCCTATCTAATACGATTCCAATACAGTTCCAATTCCAATCTCGATCCTGGTAAAGTTGGTACTCTGGAACGAAAACTGGATTGGAATCGAAATCGAGTGCACGATCGACTAATCTGAGTGACGTATGATTGCCATATAAAATAAAACTTAAACTACCAAAAATAAAACTAATAAAATCTAACAAAATCTTCACTTATTTACACTTTTTCAAAACTTTTGATGTACATAATCATCAACAGTCTTCTTTCCATTTGTGTAACATGGTCATAAACATACTTTTGTGAGAGCAATGAAATAATGATCGCTGATTAAATTTGGCGTAGGCCACACTTTGACACTTTCCCGTCCCGCCATTGAAAGCGCGCGAATTACCTGTCACTTTTAAAGTACGTAAACAAATAAATTTGTCTAAGTTATGTTAGAGATAAACCTCCACTTAACGGAGTGGTATTTCAAGTGTTCGGTTTAAAGTTTTTGCTGATATGGCATTGTATTTTTAACTTCGTATTGGGAATGGAAGTTATTCGATCGCCGAAGCTATTCATTTACGGCAATATTTACGGACTCCTTGTATTATTTTGAAGACAAAGTAAGTCAACATTTATTAATTACTCTTTTCTCAACTGTAATCGATTTTCTTTACACTTTATAACACCAAATAATATAATTTCAGCAAAATGAGCAGACCATCATACCAACAGCAGGAGGCTCTTGCAGATTTTTTGATGGAGAACCCAGGAGTTGCAAGGGGCCTCTTGCGCACAGCACATGCGAAGCAAGAGACTAGAAGAAAATGGGACTGTATAGCTACATCTTTGAATGCTCTAGGAGGTGCACAAAAGGATGGAAAAGGCTGGGCAAAGGTACCTAATTTTTTTCAGAATTTACCGTTTGATTTTAAAATAAAATTATTGTTTGCAAATAAGTTACACTAATTCAATTTCTCTTCTAGTATTGGGCAGACAAAAAGTGTGCATTAAAAAAACTTTGTGCGGTGCAAGCACAGTCTCTGAGACGAACAGGGGGTGGGACTGGTGATAATATATCTGACCTAAGCCCACTCGATCAGAGATTTGTAGCTGTAATGGGAGGTCCACAATTCGCCATAGGGGATAGGCACCTTGCTGTCAATCCATTTCCATCCACAGTAAGTACAAGAAGTATTTAATAGGTACAATCCCTACCCCTCACGAGGTCTAAGATACATTTTAATTAATTATTTGCAGAGCCAAAGCGTCCCAGATATGCCTGTAATAGGAGGTTCCCAATTGCATCATACTGTCAATACACTTCCATCCACAGTAAGTACTAGAAGTAATGGGAAGTAATGGTATACCCCTCATAAGATCTAATATATATTATTAAATATTCGCAGAGCCAAAGCGTCCCAGATATGCCAATGCATGACATCAACATAAACACGTCTGAGGTAGTTGAGCCCACACTTGAGTTGCACTCTTCTGCAAGAAATGTGGTGACTGTGAGGACTGTGAGAGGTTAGTATTCCTATATTGATAACAATACCCAGTTTTCACGATTGGTATTATATTATGTATGAAACTGATTAATTCTTAACTTTACAGATACCGCACCTAATACCTCTACATCACAACCACAACCCAGTCAAAGGCGGCCCCAAGCAAGTCGGTCAAGGCGTAGTGTCTTAGAAAGACAACAGCAAGCATTTGAAGATATTGAGCGGCACAGGGTTGAGGCAGAAGCGACTACAGCTGCATCTTTCTCCAGCCTCGTAGAACAGCTATCATCCTTCCAAAGGTCTTTAGATAATATGGCTGCAGCTACGAGAGAGTGGTCTAAACATCGACAGTGGCCTTAATAATGTCGCAAGTGCTCTTAATAGCATTGCAAATGCTTTGCAACATAGACCTAATAATTAGATAAAATATGGTAGTAGGTATAAGTTGTATTATTATTGTATTAATTATAGGTATTTAAAAGAATGATTTACTAAAAACTGTGATACGTGATTTATTTAATTTTAGAACCTTACTATTACATAAAGTGTATTTATATCATATTGATTTTTTTATTAAAATACCAAAGTAGAGTTCACCAAGTCCTAAATACAATTCAAAAATCCTATTTTTAACATTTGCAATATTTGTGTTGAGTAATTGTGTCCAATAAAACATATTGAACTTGAATTATTAAAGCATACTTGATACCTACCTATATCATCTAATCCAATAGATCAATTTAATTACTAAACCACAGTCCTCATAAAAGGTAACTAAAACAGGAATTTATAATGGTTTATAACACTATCAAAGTCAGTCTAAGTAAAAAATCATTTATTCTGTATAGACCATTAAAACGGGATAAGAATCAAAACTAAGAATCAAATATCAAAACTAAGAAAGTGTACTTGTATAGTTTGATTATAATAGCAGACATTCTAAGGCTACAAACATGACTAACTTATAACTTCACTTCTAAATAACACAATGAAAGATAAACGATAATAATAACTATCAGTAAAATCAATATGAACTAAATAACAATCTGTGCTAATTGCTCCTTGTTGCCCACAATTCTTGAACAAGCTGTGCACGAGCCTGGACACCCCTTCGTAAGTCATCAATACCCTGTGTTCCCTCCTCTTGTATCGTTGTTACATCATCCACAGGTGGAAAGGCAATGTCATTACCATCCTCATCCAGTCGTGCCTGATTACAAATGTTGTGTAGGACACAGCAAGCATTTATAATTTTTGAGACTTTATCAGGATGGTAATGAAGAACTCTATGGCCTAAAAGACATCTCCATCTATTTTTTAAAACTCCAATTGTACGTTCGACTGTATTCCTGGCCACACAATGGAGATTTGTGTAATGTTCTTCAGCCGATCCTGGTGATGCATTTAATATTGGAGTCATTAAATACTCCCTTTGGGCATAGCCCGAATCACCTGAAAGTGAAATTATTTTAAATGATAAGTCGCACATTAATATTACATAAAAGCCCAAGAGTATTATTTTATATATTATCTTACCAAGTAAAAAAACTCTTTCTCTTGCATTTATTAAATTTGACATATGCATCTTAATGGGGTGTCCATTCCATACAAAACTATCATGAGTTGCGCCTCCATATGTAGCATCTACACTCATAATATTTAGGTCAGCATCACAAATCTGTAAAAATGACATGAGATAGACTTACTAGATTGAAATGATAAATACAACAAATCAAAATATATGTATGTAACTCACAATTAAAACATTCCTAGAATGATAGCCTTTCCTATTGTAAAAGCGTTCTTCATGCTGCGATGGTTTTATTAATGCCACATGAGTGCCATCAATGCATCCTACAACGCAGGGAATTTGGAATTTTTCATAAAATCTGAAATTATAATTTGATTAGTATCAAAACTAAAAAAGTGTACTTGTTATGTAGTTTGATTACAATAGAGCTGACTGGCTGATTCATCACAGTAGAGCTTTTAAGGCTACAAACAAACATGAAATTTTGAACATTCAATTCAACACTCACACAAATTCTCTGTTAAGTATATTACTACTGTTTTTTTTAATAACTAAGATAGGTATATTACAATCAAAGATTTGAAAGTGTCAATTATGATGACAGTATTCACTGCTAAAAAAATTACCTTCTCTCTATTACATCTCGTTCCTGGCGAGTTTGTGGGAACTGTAGCCACTTGTTCAAGACAACACTAGAATTAAGAGCATCTGTGACTTCTGTTATTGCCTTTGAAACAGATTGCTGAGACATCATTGTTCCTTGTGTTCCACTCACTAACCGTTGATAGCTGCCTGTGGCATAGAACGAAAGTGCCACTAAAATCTAAAATTATGAAGCTTACATGAAAAAACAAGACGACGCGCATAAAAAATACTTTGATTCTTGTTCTAGATAGACTAATGTATTGATAAAATGTAATTTTTGTGTACTTCAAGTATTAAATAAATAAAACGATACAAACCTTGTATTTTGTCGAAATATCACTGCGCCGAGTAGGACGAGGCATTAGAGATTCTAATTCGTGTAATAAAGCGTCGAAAAGTTCTTTAGTCACTCTATAATTCTGCCTGAACTCATCGTCGCCCATGGCAAATGCATTGTCGGCATATCGCGCCATTCTTCGCAAATTTCGCCTTCGTCTTACATCTAACGAATGAGCACTATCCAAAACACTATAAATAAGTCCCAAACGAGCCATATTTAACTTTAAAAACAATTATAAAACTGAAGACGATTCTCAGAAAGTTATACTTTTGTAACCGGGAAATTTCGATCTCTAACACGATACGGAACTCGATATGTCAATGTCAAAATCACGTCAAGAGTACCAAAAAAGTGCATTCATTCTACATTTCTCGATTTCATTTAGTTCTAAAAGTTGCCACCCGAATCCAATCCAGTTCTGCGCTGGTGTCGCAGTCCAGAGTACCAAATGGCAAAATCCGATTCCAATTTCATGAGATCGAGTGTCGAGAGTAAGCTAGCTGATCTCGCATTCCCGATAATCAACATGTAATTTTATAGTTACGGCGCGGCAGACATATTGGATTGCAAAATGGACACGATATTCTTACTCAGCATACCAATAACCTATAATATAAAGACAACAGATGCTGGCAATCGTTTAGCGAAACACGCTCGTGTGTGCTCTCCAAATGATTTTCGTCATACAACCGGACTGTCAGACGGTCGGACTTTATGGGCTTGTCTGAAGGCAGTAAGAGTGCAAGCCATCGTCTCTTCTGAGGTCTGCTTAACGAACTAAAAAAGTTGCTTGATAATGATTTCGAATGGAATGAATTAAATGGGAAAAAATCTCGAGCTCATCGCGACCACCTTGCCTGCGCAATTTTCTCGCAAAATCGACTCCGCTATTTTGGATAGACAGAGACTCCTCTTCTTTTTGCCATGTTAGCTTTGCTGAGTTTGATATAAGTATACTTACTAATAAACGCTTGCGATAATATATCGTAATGTGAACGCCACAAAAGTATTACAATAAAACATGCAAGTTATCATTAAACAAATGTTATACGTAGGTCACACTATAAGTTTTGCGTAACTTAAAAAAACAACATGTTAAAACCAAAATATTATGTTTATTGCTTTTCAAAATACTCTCCTTTACATTTTAAACATTTTTTCATGCGATCGAACCATTTTTTAAACCAGGAGGACCACAGATCTGAAGGCATGTTTTCTACGTGCTGAATGAAGGCTATCACTGCCTCTTCAGAGTTGGTAAAAGTGAAACCTCTTATCAAATCTTTGATTTTGGGGAAAATACACAAATAACAGGGTGCTAGGTCGGGGCTATGCGCAGGATGGGTGACGAGTTGTACTTTTTCGGAAGCTAAAAATTACTTTGTTTTGTTGGCCGTGTGTGAAGAAGCGTTGTCATGATGTAGGAGAACGCGGCTTTTGGGTCGTCTTTCGCGAACTTTTTCTAACACCCTGGGTAAACAAATGGTAGAATACCACTCGGCATTAACACTCTTTTGATCTTCAAGTGGAATTGTACAGATGGGAGGGACCCGTAGCTGAGAAAAAAAACGCGATCATTTTTTTACTAACGTTTCTCGCCTGCCTCACTTTTGTTGGCTTGTTCTCATTTTCAAACACCCATTCACAAGATTGCTGTTTTTTTTCGGGTTTAAAACAATAAATCCACGTTTCGTTTCCTGTGACAATGTCATAAACAGCATTAGAATGTCCGTGGTCGTACTTCAGTAGCATCTGTGAGCACCATTCCACGCGAGCCCACTTCTGCTCCGCTTCGAGTTCATGAGTGATCAAACGACAACAAACAAGTTTCCGAACTTTAAATTTTTCGCGTAAAATTTTCTGGATTTGACTCATACCAATCCCCAATAGTCCTCGAATTGTCTCATAGGTAATCCGCGGGTTTTCTTCAATTAACCGCAGAAGAACAACACATTATTTTCGTTGACGGCAGTTGAAGGCCGCCCTTCACGAAATTCGTAATGTAAAGAAACTCGACCTCTCTCAATTTCAGCAAACCATCGCCTCACGGTGCTCAAACAAGGTGCTTCTCTCCCAAAAGCATTTTGAAGACGAGCGGCACAGTCTTGCGGAGAAAGAGAACTTTTAAAATGATAAAAAATCATCGCTCTAAAATCTTTTCGACTTAATTCCATTTTCGTTGCATACGTAGAATTTGATGTGTGATAAAAAACAATTGACAAATGATTTCCCGCCAATTGTTTTTTTTTTATTACTAAGAAGGTTGCAACGTTTAAAAAAATATAACATTCGAAATTCAAATAGTTCCGATTAGCTAGAAGTGCAAAACTTTTAGTGTGCCTCATGTAGCATCTCACGTAATAGGGGCAAAGGGCAAGCCTGTTGACGTTGCCGGATACTATAGCAAATCCATAACCACCTATAATTCTAACAGCCAGGACAGATGTTATATACCACTATATTTTTTTTTTGTTAATTCCGCGAGACTGCCGCGGCTCCCATGTCCATTGCTGCGGGCGTCTCTGGCGACAACAGAAAGTATTTCCAGTGGCACCCGGCGGACTTTGGCCACCTGTGTGGCCTCTTCGGGGGTTTGGTCGGAATGAAAATACCGCGTCGTTGGGGTTGGGGTTTATCCCGCGTCGGTGAGTAAATCTGGTTGCGTGCTGTGGGGCAGAGGCCCCGCAGTACGCAACCCTTCTAGCCTGCTTCTGTAAGAACGGCGGGTGGCTATCCCGCCGTCCTCAGGCCCTGATCATGGAGGTCGATGGTCCTAGGCGTAGATGAGTCTGCGGCGCTCTGGCCGTTGACTACGGAACTCAGCGAGGAGGGTACGCTCCCTCTCCCTCTCGGCCGCCTCCTTTCCGCGAGCATGAGTTGCTCGCAGAACGACACGGCCAGCACGAAAATACTTAACATATCTTAATACTAGTGGTCGCCCGCGACTTCGTCCGCGCGGTAATTTGGATTTTTTCCCGTTCCCGTCGCGCCGCTTCATATTTTGAACAATTCACAAAATCTTTATAAATTGTAGCCTATTTTTTTTTTAATTCCGCGGCCCAAGGCCGCGGCCTCTCTAACGTCCGTTGCTGGGCGTCTCTGGTTACTAGCAGAGGGTATGTCCAGTGGCGCCCGGCGGACTTTGACCACCTCTGTGGTCTCTGCGGGTGTTTGGTCGGGACGAGAATCCCGCGTCGTTGGGGTCGGGTTTTATCCCGCGTCAGTGAGTGAATCTGGTTGCATGCTATGGGGCAAAAGTCCCGCAGCACGCAACCCTCCTAGCCTGCTTCTGTAAGGACGGCGGGTGGCGATCCCCCCGTCCTCAGGCCCCCGTTCATGGAGGTCGATAGTCTTGGGTGTAGTCGCGGAGTCTGGGGCGACCTCGCCGCCGACTACGGAACTCGGCGGGGACGGTACGCTCCCTCTCCCTCCCGGCCGCCTCCTTCGCGAGCATGACTTGCTCGCAGAAGGACACGGCCGCGTTCCACCTACTCCGGCTGGAGACCATGGCTTGAAGCATGGTCTCCAGCGAGAGGGTAATATCCACGCCCAGACCCACTACGAGGTCCCGGCGCTGACTCGCCCACGTTGAGCACTCCACCAACGTGTGGAGTGCGGTGT
Source organism: Nudaria mundana (assembly GCA_963556515.1). Lineage (NCBI taxonomy): Eukaryota > Metazoa > Arthropoda > Insecta > Lepidoptera > Erebidae > Nudaria > Nudaria mundana. The sequence continues at coordinate 10,768,377 of OY748305.1, read as the reverse complement.
CGTCGTCGGAAACCTCGCAGTGTTGACACCGGGGTGTGACCTCACGATGCATGCGAAACAGATAGCTACCGAAGCATCCATGCCCGGTAACGATCTGCGTCGCACGGTACGTGAGGTCACCATGCTGCCTCTGCAGACAATCGTCCATGATCGGTCTCACCGCCGCGATGATGGTGGTACCCCACCTGGGTTGCTCAAGTCGCACCCTCCATGACTCCATGAGATCCTGGCGGAGTTGGGACCGCTGGTCCTCGATTTCTCGAGACGCAGGCCTGTGGTCCCACTCCAGCGCCTCCTTGCGCCATTGGAACAATGACGCAAGGGCTCTCGCTTCCAGGTCCCATGGAGGGGTCCCGGCTAGGAGACATGCAACCTCTCCGGAGATCGTGCGGTACCCCCGTATGGTTCTGACGGCCAAGGTTCGAAGTGGTCTGTTTAACAGAGTCACGTTCCCCCTGACCGCCAACCTATCCGCCCATACGGGAGCCCCGTATAGGGCCATACTCCGCACGATCCCCAGGTACAGTCTCCTGCAGGAAGCGTTGGGTCCCTTTAGGTTGGGCATCAGTCGCGAAAGCGCGACCGATGCCTGCGTCACCTTGGGGACCAAACTTCGGAAATGTGGTCCGAAGTTCCATCGGCTATCAAGTACGATCCCTAGGTACTTCATCGAGGGCTTGATGCCGATGCTAACACCTCCCACATTTATGCTGGAACCTTCGGGTGGACCGTTCCGAGGTCTGTGAAAACACAGAACCTCGGACTTGTGCAAGGCCACCTCCAGTCCCAGATGCCGTATCCGACCCACGACTCGAGCAACACCCGTCGTGACCTTGAGTGCTGCCTCCTGGTACGTTGCACCCCGCGCCGTGACGAGGGTATCGTCGGCGTAGCACGTTACACCGACGCCCCTATGCAACGCACCCCGCAGCACCCAGTCGTAGCCGATGTAAATTGTAGCCTATGTGTTATTCTGATGTATTAGCTATATTATTGTAAAGTTTCAATAAAATCCATTCAGTAGTTTTTACGTGAAAGAGTAACAAACATCCATCCATCCATACATACATACATACTCACAAACTTTCGCGTTTATAATATTAGTAGGATTATAAGCGTGTGTAAGTAATTAAACTCCTCCTAAACGGCTAGACCGATTTAGAAGCCCATTTAGAAGAAATTCATTAACAAACAAATTTATAAACGGCTGGACCGATTTTGATGAAACTTATAGTGTGTGTTCAGGTGAGTTCAGAAATCGTTAAGATTTACAATTTGACCCTTAAGTGGCGCTGCTATGGCGGTACAAATTTCGTCGGCACTACACTTTCAAATCTACCGATAAAGGACTGATTTGGCTTATTTTGGTCTAAAAATATTCGTAAAAGTTCAGGAAAGTTTTTTTCATAATTTAGGGCGATACTAAGTTGTCGTCAAGTTGAGGGCCACTCTCTATAGTATTGTGTGCTATGAGAGTGGCCCACAATCGCTAGACGTCGTCGTCACGACTTACTACCAGGCGGGCGGCGTCAATTTGGCGAACCCAATAGAAATAAAAAAAAAAAACTAAATTCGCCGGGACCGCTAGTAGTAGATAATTCAACTAGGTAGTACCTAACGAGTTATTACCGCACTTATTCTTGCATAAGAGTCCTACCAAGATCTCAAGGATTATATTATTAGGTATAGATCCTACATATACATCGATACATATATTATATAGGTACCTACATAATAACCAACAAAGTTAGTAGTGAAAAGTGATGGCTGAAATACATCTGACTACCCCTTCGGACAAAAAGGGAAGATTATAATAATTATACTAACATTTTAGCGATAGGTAGGTACACATCTCAACGACATTCATTAATTTTCAAATTTAAATGCGGTTGTGTGTATATGTTTTGAAAGTAAAAATAATCTGTGCTCAATTTAATTATAAAACAATACAATTGAAAGTAACTAAATTTGTACATTACCTATTCTAATTATACCTACTAAGATTACATCTAAATTCTAATATGTGCTTATTTTATTGTTTTTAAACACTGTGTTGCGTCGTATTACTAACACTGTAACTAAAAAATGGACCGTCATGGGACGATAGTAGGTACTGTAACGTTGAATATCGTTGCGTATAAGTACCAGGGATAGTATCTATCTACTGGAATTAAAAGCGTTCGGTTTCCCCGATATCTCTTTGTATTTCAGAATAAAACTGATCTTTTTACATCATTCTTTGCCTTAGCTGTCCGCCCGCTCACCCATAGAGTAAGGTAATATCTCACCGCGATTGATTTATTCTCCTCATTTGTTTTATTTTAGTTTTTCTTCTATAATATTAAAATTTTACCTCATTCTAAATGAGGTCGTATGCCAAGCGGGCTAGCACCTTCACAGTACCTACTTTCACTTGGAACATATATACATACATATATAACAACCGACCACGGGATAGTCACAGGTGCACCCACTCTTTGCCAGTATTTTTGTGGTCCCACATAATAGGGGGCAAGCCTATTGCCGTAACCGGACACTATAGAAACATTTTTTTTATGGGTTTTACATAATAGTTTATGTCCAAAACGGCCGAATGAGTTTAATAATGTAAAGTAAGTAGCAGCTATGTTAGGTATAGTACGATTTAAATAGTAGATTGTTAACCAAGGAATGAAAGCCTCCCATTTCTGACGAGATATTTTGGCACTCGAACGTAGTGAGAGCACTAACAGTTCCAGGCAGAAATGGGTGTTTTCACCCGAGTTTCACACTCTACTTTTCATTTCGAATCCGAGGAAAGCAAATAAAAATCAAATAAAAAAATTATAACAATAGAAATTGATCACGTATCAAGTATTGTAATTCCCGCCTATTTTTTAATATTTGTTTTTCATTCGCACTTTTTTCAGGGCAGGCTCTAGTCTTTTGATCATACCGCCTTGTCATTAGTTATATTTTTCAATACAAAGTAGTCTTCAGTTTTTTAATTTTTTCAGTATCTTTTTTACGCAGATATTATTTTGAAGCGCTATAGAGTTTTTTTATGGTTTGACGCGTTACATAGGCGTTTTAGTCAGGTTTAGTCGGAGTCTCAAACTTAAAATACTGAGTAAAATACTCAGTATTTTAAGGTACACCTGTCCAAATAATTATTGTTTGTGCTATTTACATTTAATTTTATTGTAATTTAACTCTTTTTTGTCTATCACCATTAAAAATCAGAATCTTGTATTGACTTAATCGAACTTTGCCTGTATACGTTTTTGCCGACACCTCAAGATGTGCTTAAATTTTTTTTTACTTTCCCGGCCTAGGACCCATATGTGTCACTTTCAACCCGCATATCAGGTAATGTACTAATGACAGTAATGACTCACTTTCAGAGCATGAGAGATGAAATTGTAGATTGTTAATCAAAGATTGGCAGAAATGGGTGTTTTCACCCGAGTTAAACACTCTACTTTTCTTTTCGAATACGAGGAAAGCAAATAAATAGTTAGATATAAAAAAAATATATAACAATAGAGATTAATCACGTATCAAGTATTGTACATTACGCCTATTTTTTTAAACTTTTGTTTTTCGCGCTTTTTTCAGCCAGTAGTCTTTGATCACACCTCCTTGTCATTAGTTATATTTTTCCATGCAAAATAGTATTCAGTTTTTTAATTTGTTCAGTAAATTTTTACACGCACATATTTTTTTGAAGCGCGAGTTTTTTTTTATGATTTGTCGCGTTATGGCAGGCGATTTAGTCAGGTTTAGTTGGAGTCCCAATTTTAAAGTACTGAGTGAAATATTCAGTATTTTAAGGTATTGTAACTGTCCAAATAATTATTGTTTGTGCTATATATGTTTTGTTTTACTGTAACTCAACTCTTTTTTGTTAATGACCATTCAAAAACTAGAATGTTGTATTGACTTAATTGAACTTTGGCTGTATACGTTTTTGCAATCGCCTCAAGATGTACTGATATATTTTTTTACTTTTCCGCCCTAGGGCCGAAATGTATCACTTTCAACCCGCATATCACATAAGCAATGATGCACTTTCAGAGCATGAGAGATGAAAAATAATCTTGTAACTCCGTTGCCTTGCGATGAAATTTTGATTAGAAAGAAGAAATTGCTTTTAATTTTCACACAGATACAGAGAAATACAGGGTACCTACACAAAAACAAAACATAAAAAAAAACAAGTAAAAAAACAAAATAAAATATAAAAGTGCCTTTGTGAAGATAAGTACCCATGAACCGCGCCAGTGCAACCACCTAGTGTCTTATCTGTGTAAAAATTAGGCCCACTCTCAGCTTCATGCTGTTGGACAGCGCTGTTTTTCAGAGACGGCCTAATGACAAGATGGCGCCCCCCTCCCACAAATTAAAACAAAAATAAAGGTAACTACATCACGTGCCAGCCGCTATGGCACAGGCAGTTAAAGTTCCTGGTGGTCTCGGACTGACACTTTACTTGGAAATGAAAGTAATATTTATTAAATTCATAACTCAAAATTTTTGAGTATGTTTTTGTGAGAATAAGGTCGATGATAGGGGACATTGTTTTTACAATTGATGAAAATTTTAAAATCGTTCGAGCCGGAAAGATAGTAAAATTCCTGGAGTTCCTAAGGTGGCCCGCGCCGAGGTCCGTAAAAACACAGAGCCTCGGACTTATTCAGTGCCACGTCCAGTCCCAGCCGCCGTATCCGACCCACGACTTGAGCGGTCGTGGCCTTGAGTGTTGCCTCCTGGTGCGTTACTCCCCGCACCGGGACTAGGGTACCTTCGACGTAGCAAGTTACGCTGACGCCCTCAGGCAACGCAACCCGGAACACCCAGTCGTATCCGATGTTCCACAGGAGAAGTCCTAGGACCGACCCCTGAGGACGCACGGCACATCTCGCTGAACTAGCCCGAGCCAGCTAGTGTAGGTTATGGCCCTCGCGGATAAGTATGCCCCGACAATGAGACGGAGGAAGAGAGACACTCCGTGGTAGAACAGTGCCTCCCAAACGCAGCTCCAGGGTATGGTGTTAAAGACGTTGGTGATGTCAAGAGCCAACACCACCTCTCCCCGTGACACTGCTTCCTCCGCCAACGTCCACGACGGAAACCGCCAGGCACATACGCGTGAGATGCTCGACGAGGCGTTCCGCGATAATCGCTTCGCTTCGCTCAAAGCACACCTCGTCGAGCAACACGATCGGCCGGGAAACGGACGGTGAGACGCAGTTTCCCCGTCCTCCACACTTTGGGAAACTGGCCATTGGGTCAGGACCCATACGCGGCCCGGAATGCCGTCGGGTCCAGGGGCGGTGATTTTTCGGCCTAGATAACTTTGTTAGTACAGGAGGTTCTATCTACCAACTCTGCCTTCTAAATCCAGGTGCCATTATGGATCACTACGGAGCCCTATTATATACGTGGCCTGACACGCACTTGGCCAGATTTTTTATTTTATAACAAGTTTAACTGTGATGTGCTATATAAATATAGAATCGTACGTAAACATTAGTTTTGCGTCTGTTTATTTGACACAGAATATGTAGAGTGGTCCAATACGTAACTCGAGATTGAAAATTTATGCAGGAGCGTCCTGCAGGTAACTAACAGTAGTTACCTGCAGGACGCTCCTGCATAAATTTACCAGTTACAGAACTGGTTTTTGTGTAAAAACTAGCTGACCCGGCAAACGTTATTTTGCTTTAGGGGTGGACTACCCTTAACATTTAGGGGGATCAAAAATTGATGTTGTCCGATTCTCAGACCTACCCAATATGCACACAAAATTTCATGAGAATCGGTCAAGCCGTTTCGGAGGAGTATGGCAACGAAAACTGACACGAGAATTTTATATATTAGAAGATTAGTGTGCAAAAATATGGTAATTATGTACGATAAAAAAGTCAATGTATCTATAACGTAGAGAGTAAGTTGGTCAGAGCATGCCGCTTAAAAGGGGTTCAAATCAAGTCACAGATTTTTGGTTATTGATAAAAGTATATTATGCTTATGTTAAAACTAGAGTTTTTGGTTCTTATAAAAATATTTCTAGGAACTATTTACCTCATACATATTACATCTATACCCCATACAATATTATAATACCTTAAAGCTTGTCTCTCTAAATACCTATCCATCCTAAGGTTGCCTGTAAAATATCGCTTTTAGCGATAAGGCCGTCCTTTGTACGTCATATATCTGTTGTATCCTATAATGTTTTAATTTGTGTACATTAAAGTTTATTCAATTCAATTCAATATTATTCATACGTAGGTATAATACATACGTTCAAACATCGTTGCAAAATACGTGTATGCGTTGATCTCCGCATTAACTCTGGCACCATAAGCATTAGCACCTATACACTACTTACTACACCACCGAAGCCTGCAGTCGTTTGTAATATATTTTTGTTTAGAACCAATCATCCAAGTAAATAATTTTTTTTTTTACAAATGATAGAAAAGTGTGAGTACACCTAAATATAAAGAGGTTTATACTTCTTTTTACTGTTTTTAGGAGTCTGCCTACATCTACTATGTTTGTTATCTGTGGCGTATTATTGTTCGTGGGAATCTACTGGATGATATGGATGTCGAAGGCATATCGTATGGACAAATTGACAGCGAGCTTACCAGTACTGCCTCGGTCGCTACCATTCATTGGTCATGCTACTCTTTTCATAGGAAACACACAACGTGAGTACCTACCTAAGTCATACTATTTTTAAACATATTTTAAAGGTGCGTAGGGGTTTCAACAAGGTATTAAGGGTCCAAGGTCCCTTTTGGAGATGGTACAAATATTTTTAGTTAAATCGGTCCAGCGATTCTCCAGTTTTCGCGGGACAAACAAAGCGATTCATTTTTATTTAAATAGAAAATAAGTATCTTCGGTTCCTACTTAATAACAGGTATGTGTTATGTTACAGAAATACTCGAGAATATATGGGTAGTGGCTAATTTGGCTTTAAAACATAAAAAGGCAGCCAAGGTCTGGCTTGGACCTAAATTATATGTGGGTGAGTTTATAATTAAATGAGGGATACACCCTCTTTCATCTCATCTTTCGCCCAGCTTTTTCTGAACTCAGTTGGGGTCGGTTTTCCTCCAGTCTAGCAGCGATGCGGCTGAACTTCTCTGTAAGCTCCAAAACCCGTAACGACTGCTATTGATGTTCATATGACAACCGGGACCTACGCGGTGACGGCTTAACGTGCTTTCCAAGGCCCGATACACCCTCTGTATGAGCTGAACATATCATTTAAAATCTGGAGTCCAGTCTGCTGGCGAAATCGTATACCGAGTTCATGAGGTTCAGACAGGCTCAACGGACCGTATCGCAAAGTCTTCTCAAATTTAAACTCAAACTCTAAAATATTTATTAATATATGTTATAAAATAGCACTTATTAACGTCAGTACATAAGAATTTACATTTAAAGCCAGATTCGAAAAGCAATGGGTGGGGCTAAAGAGAAAAGAACCTGGCAATAAAAACTTCTTTTTCTGGAATCCATCTATACTAATATTACATAGCTGAAGAGTTTGTTTGGTTGAACGCGCTAATATCAGGAACTACAGATTCTAATTGAAGTATTTACTAGTCCATTTTTCGATGACGGCTATGTAACATCACCCTGCGACCAATACAAAATAAATATTGACAAATCGCGCCTGCGTACGAAATCGCGAATGTTCTTTTAGTATCTACCTAGTCATCGGAATAAAAAAACCAGACGAATATTGGCCCAGGTATATGTCCGTGCCTGAAGAAGAATCTGCTGTTTACTTGATGCTCGAATTAATAAACAAAACGGTTTACAGTATAATAAGAAGTAGAGATAAGCTCAAAATATTTAAAAAACATACAATGTTACAGCTATAGCAGACCCGGTGGACGCACAAGTAGTCTTGGAAAACTGTCTCGATAAAGATGGAGTATACCGTTTCCTACAGCCTTGGTTAGGCAATGGATTGTTCGTGGCTCCGGGTAAATATTTACTTTACTACGACTACTACATCATACCGTGAGGTCCCTATTGTTAGTTTAGTAAACATTGGTCTACCTTTACCTAGATGTCGTAAAATTATTCACAATATATACCTACAAATATTATAAACGCGAAAGTTTGTGAGTATGTATGTATGTATGGATGGATGGATGTTTGTTACTCTTTCACGTAAAAACTACTGAATGGATTTTAATGAAATTTTACAATAATATAGCTTATACATCAGATTAACACATAATTTATAAAGATATTGTGTGAATTGTTCAAAATATGACGCGGCGCGACGGGAACGGGAAAAAATCCAAATTACCACGCGGACGAAGTCGCGGGCGACCACTAGTGCCTACATAAAATATACAGTTTAATGTGTTTACGTAGACACTCAAAGCTCAAAGTGCCTAACTACGAACAATATGGTAAAGTCATGACCATAAATACTCCAACACATAATATTTTAAAGAAATTCAAATGATTACTTGAGAATGTTTACAAACTAAATAAGATTTCAAACTGACAGAAGTACTTAGTTATTTACTAGTGGTTCTGTGAACCGTAGACTTCGGGAGCTTTGTTTAGAAAATTTATTTTTCAATTTTCTTTATTACTCTTTAATTTTTCATCCAATCCAAAAAATATCATTCACATGTTATTCATTGACATTGAAGCAAGGAGTGTGTAAAGTTTCATGAAAATCGGTTGATAAATACGGCCTCAAACATGATCTGACAGAACCTGTAGATGTAGAGATGTAGAGGTAGGTACAGACGAAAGAAATTCTCCCCAGTCTGCAAGTTGAAACGGAGACTTCAGTCGCTTCGCTCCCTCAGTCAACAAAGTAACTTCTTATTATAAACGAGATTCTCACGATGTAAAATTATTTCAAAACTATAAGCCTATTACAATAATGTTGAGTTAAAAGAACGACATAATAAAAGAAAATTCCATGGTAAATAAATCCAGATAGCAGTACATAATAGTTATGTTCCTACATTTTCTTTTTTTACCCAACATACTGTGTGTACGTGTAAGTATCCATACAGTCACGTCTGTTTCCCCTGTGGGGTAGACCATTAATCAGGAGTTGCACCGTTTGCAGTTGAGGTTGGGTAGGAAACTTTGTTAAGTCTGTGTCGCTAGCCTAAATTTAAAAAAAAGTAGACTGAGGTAAATAGCGGCTTTTAAAAAAATGAACGGTACTAAAAAAAGGCACTTCATCATCATCGTCTCAGCCAATTTGACGCTCACTGCTGGAGGCCTCCCCCAAAGGGGTGGGGAATTCAGTCTACATATACCGAGCTGGCCAGACAGGTTGGTGGGAAAAACGGCTAAGATACTTTTTTATGGTAAACAAAAAAATAAAAGAAAAAAATACATACGAAGTAGGTACTATGGGTAGTAGTTACTACATAGTTTATATCAGGGAGTTAGTTATTGTACATAAATAAGTGTAGAAGTTTACACAGTAGTCGGAGGGTACTTATTACTATTTATGTTCATTACGTTTTATGCTTACAAATAAATTGCTTGCTGCTAACAAAGTCAATTGCCAATGTAAAAAGTTATAAATTGATATCTTAAGTAGGAAACTATTAAAGAAATATGCAGTTTTATGCGATTTTTATGATGTAGTTAGCGTGTTGAACAAATTAGGTACCTACACTGCCTACCTACTATAGAGGTACTTATTTTCTATCACTGGATAGGTACCTGTAGCGCAGTTTGTGTAGTTTTCCCATGAACCTAGTATATCTCTATGGGCTTTCCCGATTTCGGTTCTCGTAGGAACTTGTTTTCGAGAAGTTAGTTTTTATCCCGAAACGCTTTTTACATCCACATGTCGTCTATAATATAGTATAAACTATTAAAACTTAGTGCTTTATTTACAATAAGAATTACAATTCACATAATTATGTGCAAAACAAAATGTCGTTTAAAAAATCCTCCGCGTCATTGCTGACTGGGAGGGTTCCCATTTTTTTTTTTGAGAATTTATAGCATGGCTTCAAAGGCCTTTGTGCCAGGAGGGTTCCCAGAATGCTGGCTGTGTTGCCACGTTGGTATATCTATCTAATCTTCTAATATATAAAATTCTCGTGTCACAGTTTTCGTTGCCATACTCCTCCGAAACGGCTTGACCGATTCTCATGAAATTTTGTGTGCATATTGGGTAGGTCTGAGAATCGGACAACATCTATTTTTCAACCCCCTAAATGTTAAGGGTAGTCCACCCCTAAAGCAAAACAACGTTTGCCGGGTCAGCTAGTACTCGTATATAAAATTCTCGTGTCGCGGTGTTTGTGGTTAAACTCCTCCGAAACGGCTTGACCGATTCTCATGAAATTTTGTGTGCATATTAGGTAGGTCTGAGAATCGGACAACATCTATTTTTCATCCCCCTAAATCTTAAGGGTAGTCCACCACAATTTTTTTTTTTTTAATTTTTAGATAATTTTAAATTTTTATATTTTTTTATGATACAGCATTAGAAAATACATACAACCCTGAATTTTCAACCCTCTACGATCAAGCTCTATAATATAGCCAACACACAATAGCCAACACTGTATTTATAGTGCAAAAGCGGAAACACAAAGAAAATTATTGTGAAAATGATTCTGTCAGATTTTAGTAGGGAATAGTTTTTGTCGAGGTCACCTGAGTACGATTATATACCTACCTTAGACATTTTCAAGAAACCTAACATCCTACTTTGATAACATCTTTCAATCTTTAGTAGGTAATCAGTGAACACACTTAAAACCTAAAATTCTGACAAGTTCAGAACCTACAATTTATTAAGGTGTTCAAAAACAGTAGAAACTTGTACATTTAATAAACATACACATATCACGCCTATATTCCCGAAGGGATAGGCAGAGGTGCATCACACACCCACAACTTGCCAGTATTTTTAGTCCCACATAACAGGGGGCAAGCCTATTGCCGTCAAATGAATCACTGAAAGTGTTGCTAAGCTCAAATCTCGAGAGCAGCTGAACCGATTTCGCTGATTCGTTTTTTGTTGTGATCGTTACAATCAGGAGAAGGTTCTTATGGAGAAAAAAATATTTGATGCAGATTCATACATTGGCTAGTTTTTATCATATTAATTTGACACTTATTAGTAGCCAGGATTCCACCAAGGGGGGGCAGACCTAATCCTAAAATAAATCGGGGAAGAGTGAGCACCCCACCTAAAGGAGTAAAACCTGGAGTCCTCCCCCCTTAAAAAGGGGGGATATTAAAAATATTAAACATGATGTCAAGGCCTTTTCCTTTTTTTAAATCCGCGGCCGCGGCCGCACTACGTCCATTGCCGAGCGTCTCTGGTACGCACTAAAAGAATTTCCAGTGGCGTCTGGCGGACCATGGCCACCTGTGTGGCCCCTGCGTGGTGGTCGGGTTTTACCACGCATCCTTGGGGTCGGGTTTTATCCCGCATCGGTGAGTGTACAACGCACTACACATCTTGCCGAGCTGGCCCGAGCCAGCTAGTGGAAGTTATGGCCCTCTCGGATAAATATGCCCCGACAATACGACGGAGGTAGAGAGGCACTCCGTGGTAGATCAGTGCCTCTCTAACACAGCTTCAGGGTAAGGTGTTAAAGGCATTGGCGATGTCAAGAGACACCACCAACACCATCTCGACCCTGCTTCCTCCGTCAGGGTCTTTGAGCAACACGATCGGCCGGTAGCCGGACGGTGAGTCCGCTGGCCGCCCCGGTTTCCGAATCAGGAACAGTTTCCCCGTCCTCCACACCTTGGGAAACTGGCCCCTTTCGAGGCATACGCTGAAGAGCCCGCCGAGCAGTCGAGGCCTGAGTTCATTGAGGGCCACGACCCATGCACCGCCCAGAATGCCGTCGGGTGGTGATTTTCCGGCGACTGAGCCGAAGTACCACTGCTCCTAACTCTCTGACTTCGGGTACGTCGTCTTCGCCGCTGCTATCCGCGTTGGGCGTCTAAGACCGTGCTCCTCCGCGCTCGTTTCCGACAGAGAGCCCAAGACCCCTCCAGCTGAGCCGGCTGGAGAATCTGGGTCAGTGGGAGCGCCCTCGGTCGGAGTTTACCTCTGACCTCAAGGAACGGGCACCCCCATGGGTTCAGTGGCGCTCCAAGGTCGCCAGGAGCTCCGCGGGCTGATGATGGCAAGACTAAAGTGAAAGCATACATTTGAAAAACTTCCATATACCTATCCAATTTTTAATTAATACTGCTCTTCAGACATTGCACAATGATGCAGGTACGCAACGGGCGATACTTGCACCACAGAATCCACAGATGAGAATAAGAAAGAATTTGATTATTTCTTCAACTAAATGTGCTTGCACTTTTGCACTACCCTTCCCGGCCTCGCCTGTCGTGTTCGACACAAGTGCTATACCAGATGGTGACCGCTACAGAAAGCGCAGTATAGTCATCTTATCCCGCGTAAAAATTCCAGGAAGTGAATACAATTTGAGATGCGATACAGCCGCGTTGCTTCTATTATTGAAATTTGCTTTTGTCATTTCTTATCCTTTCTTATTAGATTTATTTCAAACTATTAACTAAAAACTAAAATTGAGTGTTATTTCTAAGTAATACAATAGAATCTCACTAATCCGTTATACTTTTAGCTTACCTTGCACTGGTATTAGTTAAAAAAACCGACCAAGTGCGTGGGTTCCGTAGTCATGTTATTAGCCTATAGCTCCTGAACTAACAAAGTTATCTGATCTGTTATAGTTTTTCTTGAAGGTTTAAATTACGACTACATAGAATCATGATTTTTTAAGACTTTGAGCCAGCCGTTTAGCTTTTAGATTAAACTTTGCTTAAGGAAGCTTTGTTTTAACGAAAATATGGGCTTTAAAGTTGAATGTCTCGAAAACAGATTCTAAAACCAAAAATTTGTCATCTCAACTTCTAAATATTTTTTAAAGACCTATCTATTTATACACGATGGGGTTGACGGTACAAAAAAAATCATTTTCAATTTGTGTAGGAGAGGCAAATCAAAAAAAAATTTTTTCATCATTTTATTGTAGCCCTTGGTCACCGTTATAAATACCTACACATATTTATGCAAAGTTTCATTTTTCTAGCTTTAACCGTTTAGGAAGAAAGCCGACACTGAAACAGACGGACGAACGGTCATGACAAAACTATGTTTCTTTAAGTTAGTTCAGCATATGATATTATATGATATTCATAATCATGAAACAGTTCAGCTTATATAGCAGATTTCCACGGCACCAACAGTTTCTTCTTCCCAATTCCTACTGAAAGTGTTCCAGTTCCATTTTTGATTAACTCATGGACAATTGTAGTTACACATTAGAGAAAGAATGACAACATGATTTAATGCTAAAATAATTAGTCGTTAAACATTAAGACTATTTTATTTAAAATAAAACAATATTGCATTGCTATTATATTGCTATTATATTGCAACAGAAAAAATAAAAAGTGTCTTTATTATTCACAAAAGCGACCTACTTAATTAACCTTAGAAATAGCGAAAAAGACCCCAGGTTACGTCAGTTTAACCTTAAGAATTCGAAACTACAGAAGATCCGTAAATTGTAGGAAAAAACACCATGGATATGTTAATATATGCAATAATTCCCGTAGCGATGAAATCTAAATTAAATTAATTCGGAATTTCCACGCTGAACCACACCTCATTTTATACGCATTTCCGCTGTATAAAACATTTCTTTTCAAAATGTTTACTGCAAACAGAGCAGTTTATGTTAGGAGTCCAGTTTTGTCTAGCTGCAATTTGTGTCCATATATCCTCTTATTCCCATTTGGGAATTGAGAGGAAACCTTAAAAATATTAAAATATGTCATCACTATTTACTCTACAGCGTAGAGTATCGTAATTTTCTTGATTCATATTTTATCAATAAACTTAAAATGCTCTTTATCGTATTTGCCAGTAACAGTTATTTTATGTTTAAGAATCATTACCTTTACAAAAATTTGTTTAACAGCAAACGCCTGCGGCTTCCCCTGCTTGACAAATTATATACCTTGCTCAGAACCACTCTATGCATTGGTGAAAATCGCATCAAAATCCGTTGCGTAGTTTTAAAGATCTATGCTTACATAGGGAGGAGCGGACAGACTTTGCTTTATACTATGTTATGATTTTATGAAATCCAAATAAAAATTTGTCTAATCTAATCTAAAATAATCATTCCGAAAAACAGGCGGGAACGTATAACATTATACTTCTATTTGACATGGTTTATCGATATATCGATAATCGTGACGTCATCAGGTGTTCAAGCCCTATCGTAAAAAGACTTTCTTCTATTTTACGTTATTTAAGATTAATTCTTCATTGTGAATAGAAAATATTACTGCACAATGCAAGGGTAGTCAATGTACTATGATTAGAACTTTTTACTTAGTTCATAAATACAAGACCTAAACAAATATCTGTTATTTAAGAATTGCTGGAAAATTTTGTATTTACCTGTGAAACGTGTAATTATTTGGATTGTCGGCTTTGGTCACATTACTATTACTTATACAACAAGACACCATAGCTCTTAAATACACTTTTATTGAAAACAACACAAGGATTCGCTTATATTTTATAAATCAAATTTTCGTCAGTTTAGAAGATAGATGATCTTCTTGTTATTTTGAAAACTACGGAAAATTGTTGGCACTAACACTGACACACATAGATAAAAGTACGTCATCGCCTATCTTTATTACTCATAGGCAATGTTCGAATGATGATGACTTCTCCGGACTTCTCTTTCCCACGCTCTGTAGGTCTATTAAGGGAGCGAAGCGAGCGCCATCCTACGTCTCTGGGTGTATGTATAATTTCGGACGCAGGTTGTTTGGTTGCTATCAAAACGGATCTATTATAAACCACTTTTTATTTTTACTTTACAGTTAATTTATGGAAAATTCACAGAAAACTGTTAATCCCAATTTTCCGCAATAAAATTGTTGAGGAGTACTTGGGAGTGATAGCTGAACAGGCGAATGTGCTTCTGCGACGTTTGGATGAACATACAGATAAAGAAGAATTCGATATAATGAGTTATGTGTCTGCCTGTACTTTGGACATAGTGTTTGGTAAGTCATGATGGGCTGAAGTCGGCTTGGTAGAACATACGGACTATATGCTTGTAGTAGGGCGACCGATTTCGGCGTTTGTTCTTCGCTGAATCTCTGTTTCGTTCGTTCTACTCTGTGTCTTGGACACATCTATCCGACTTGAAGGACTGTCTGAATGTATTTAACTGATTGATTACAAATATTGCAATGCGAGCGCAGATACATACGTTGGTGAGTGAGAGATGTGGATGACTGGGACCGTGTCGTTCATGAGCCGGTTGCACAAGTTCTAACGCCGAGCCGTGAACTTGATGAACCGTAGTGACAACACTATTAAGTTCTTCAAACAACCAAAGTGTTTGTAGTTTTTTTTTTATTGTGTAAATATTATTGGACATTCTCACACAACGTCAAAGAACCGGCCAAGTGCGAGTCGGACTCGCGCACGAAGGGTTCTGTACCATTCCACCATTTCTAAAACCACCCTTAAATATTTGATTTATTCTATTTTTTTGTATTTGTTGTTAAAGCGGCAATAGAAATATAACATCTGTAAAAATTTCAACTGTCTAACTATCACGGTACAGCGGAGTTTTAGTAATACGGTCCCATTTTACTCTTTGGGTACGGAACCCTAATAAATTGTGCTACAGGATCTAGACAACTGATAAACGTACTTATATGTTTCTAAATACATACCTTCTCGTATATTGTACCTAGAAAACACAGACTCCGAAACAAACATTTGTATCACACAAATATTTTCGTCCCGATTTGATTATCACATTGTTATGGAGTTTGCGTCACTTTTGTATAAATTAAGACCAACTTAATTTATACAAAAGTGACGCGAACTCCATAACTTAAAGATATTAGGGTAAGTAAGTGATATCAGTGGTTGATCGTATGCTTCTCTTCGTGATTAAGTAATCAACTTACTTAAATGAGAATTACTTTTTTTTAATCTATCGCCGCCCCTACGTGCATTGCCAGACGCCACAGGTACGCGCTCGTGAGTATTCTCTATGAACTTCATATAAAACTATTACCTACTTTTTAACCGACATCACATAAAAAGTGGTTTCTTAATTCGACCGTACCTATATTGATTTTTTCGCGGAGAACTTCGTCGTTTATGAACCGATTTTAATTTGTTTTTGTTGGAAAGAAGATATCTTCAAGGTGGTCCCATTATAAGGAAGTCGATCGGACGATCGGATCCCGGAGTAATTGAGGGGAACCTTCAAAAATTGTAAGGGCGACTAGTGCGTTTGGTAATTTTTTCGTTAGGTTATAAAGGATTAACATTTAATGAAGATCTGACCAGGGAGCCGAAAGCCAGTCGAGGGACTCATCAACGATTTACAGCAGTTACGTTGTGTTAGGGTTTGATTAATTTGTATTGAAGAGAACTTTACATATCCCAAATAACTTTTTAGTTTACGGTTGAACTCAGTTTTTTTTGTTCATTATTTCAGCCTCTTACCTTACCATTACCTTACCATTTTAATAATTTATACGATATACTAACGTTAGCTGACCAAATTTTATTAAATTATATGTTTGTTTTAGAGACAGCAATGGGTGAACGCATGAATGTACAACATTCCCCAGATACCCCATACCTTCTAGCTCGTCAAACCGTCATGACTATTCTCAATATGCGTTTCTTCAAAGTGTGGCTACAACCTGACTGGATCTTTAATCTCACAAGCTACGCTAAACAACAGAAGGACAACATTGAACTAACACACAAGTTTACTGATGAGGTAAATATACATCAAAAATTGACACAACAACCGACTTCAAATGACCGAAATGGGACCAAATAATTGTCGGTATGGGACTAAATTAAAATAGGACCACTTCGGAAGAAGTAGTTTTAAAAAAAAAAATCAAAAGGGCTTCACCCAGTCCAGAGATATGAGGTAACAAACATGAAAAAAAAACACACAGTGGAATTGAGAACTCATTTTTTGGAAGTCGGTTGAGAATATAATGTTATGTACGTAGCATCTACCATGGCTGTTGGAATTTTGGTTTGAATTACAACGTGGTTATGGCGTAGAGAGGGGCTCGTGGTCTAGTGGCAACATTGCAAAAGTTAAGCAACATCTAGCCAGGCTAGCCTTAGGATGGGTGACTGTTTCTTAAGTCATTGAGACCACTGGGCCTCGGAGAGCACGTTTAGCCGGGGGTATTTGTATATGGAGCCCTAAAACAAAAATCCGACTGGTCTAAAGAACTTAAAGAACTTCTATATCACCCATGGTTTGTGGAGGACAGATGGCAGTCGCTTTACGGAAAATATCAAAGTACAGCCGAATCGCAATTAGATTAATAAAAATGGTGCGGTCGGGGGACCCCCGTCAGGAACGAAGTTCTTTACGCAACTGCAACGCAGCCCAACCTGGGTTTGGGTTACTTTTCGTTTTACTAACGACGCTGACGCTAAATTTCAAAAAAAAACATCATTAAAAAAGCGGACAATAATTTGGCTTCTGTGGATCACCGGTTGGAAACCACTGATAAGCGTAACGTGACGATTTTTACTAAATCGCACAACCCGTAAGCCGCGTTAGAAAACTTCGTTCCAAAGCCAACCCCAACTGCGTTAAGAAATGACTCTGTGGATGATGATAAGGCATTAAGTATCTACAGTAGTAGATAGTTATTCTGAGGGTTTACAATAAGAATTACAATGTACATAATTATATACTAAAAATATTTACTTTACAAAATATCGTTTAAAAAATCCTCCGCGTCATTGCCAACTAGGAAGGTTCCCAGAATGCTAGCTGTGTTGCCCGTTGGATGGCGATATTTATTCTTTGGGCCAGAAAATAGCCAGCCGGCCTGGTTCTGGTCCTGAGAACCATCGATTAAGTGTTTAGCAATGTCTGAGGGTTATGGAATTTCTATAGTGCCTGGAAGCGTTCTCCTTGTCAGAAAATACGCTGGTTTAAACCCAGCCGGACGACTTTCGTTTTTGCGATATAAACAAAACAAATAAAGGTTTTTTTTTTAAGTCTTTAACTTCGCGCCGTACCACGCCATAGGTTTTGGCCTATAACTTTGGAACCCTTAGGGCTAGGTCAAATTTTCGATTTTTTTGGCTTGCCTCCAGATCGAGGGCTATCCATATAGGGGTCAACTATCATTGGAGCATAAGCAGTTCTTGAGAGCTAAGGGGGGACAAAAACATTCCCCATTTCTATATATAGATAAGGATAACAATTTACATAATTATGGACCAGAAGGCTGGCTATTTTCTGCAATGACGCGGAGGATTTTTTAAACGTTGTACATAATTATGTAAATTGTTATTCTTATTGTAAGGGTATGTGATTTGTCGCTTTCAAAATACAAAATAGATCTATGGATGAGGTTTACTTGAACCGTTCGTGAGACCAACAAATGCGCTTACTTATATCAGTACATAATTTTAAGACATCTGAAAGAGACGAAGACGAGCCTGTCCCACTACTAGGGAAAGACCCCCTTTCTATAAAAAGTCTTTGTTAAAAAATTACAGGTTGTCAAAAAACGACGCGAGGAATATAACAATAATCTTCTGAAACCAAATAAAGGTAGGTAAGATTTATAGTATTTAGTTTTACTATATTTGTACCTATAACTAGCTATTACCTATTACATAATAGGTTTTGTGTGTGTTATATTTTTAAATTACAAGACACTTCGATTTCTGAAAATGAAGTTGAAAATGTAAAATATGTTTATTAAAGTGGGTTACAAGGTAACACTTATGAAAGTCAGTCAGTTACAAAGGTTACAATTAAAGTCAATTGTTTCTAAACTTCATTTACTACCAGATTCGCAAAACAATAGGTACAGCCTAAGAGAAAGAACCTGCCAATAAAACTCACGGCCACTCTTCTCCAATAGTATGAAATTACAATTTAAGTACATAACGAGCTAACATTAATACAGAGTTATCAAAGCAAAAAAAAAAACAAGTTTATCAAGATTTATCTGCATGGATGGTAAAAATTGTACCTTAATTACGTTTTCAGAAAGTTCAATTATAGGTATCACGTTTGAAACCAGTAACATCATTACTTACTTCATATTGCATTTTTATACATTCCATACATTAGACATCAACGAACTGGGGTTGAAAAAAAAAACAATGCTCCCAATGCTTTTTATAAGTAATATGTACTAAATACCTATAATCACGCCAATATCTTTTTAAGTATATAGTTTTACAAACCCGTTTTGCCGTTAGTTTTGTTGATCCCATTAATAAGGGGCAAGCCTATTGTCGTTACTGGGTATAACACCGCAATCATCACAGCCTCCATAGGTATTCCATAGGAGGTCCTCTTTTATGTCTCGCTCAAAAGACTAAGATTTATATAAGAGGTTGTACTACTTATATGCTTATAGGTAATCGTTTCAGTATCTCTTAATACAATTCTGTCAACAAAATGGTCAGCGTCCACGTCGTTAAAAACCCCTCACATACATCCAGTGCCATCTAGCGAAGACATAACAAACTATGTCGATTGAGCTCGTAGTCCTGAATCGCGCTAGATAACTTTTCAGCGTGGCACACATTGGGATACGTCGTACAATATCTTAATTATTTCAGCCAATTGACAGCCACTGCTGTGCATAAGCCTGCCCCGACGAGGTACTTCCCAGTATGTATCAACTTGGCAAATTATATTTCGTTACAGAAGTTAAATTCAGTTCAGCCCTGGACCTTTTGTTCCAACAAGACGTGAACTTCACAGACGAACAACTTCGGGAGCACATAGACTCCATCACGATCGCTGGGAATGACACCACGGCTCTTGTGATTGCTTACACCCTAGTACTGCTTGGTACACATCAAGATGCGCAAGAACGAGTAATACAAGAGTAAGTCCAAAGATAGAGTTCTAGAATGTAGCTGAATACTTCCTTATTTTTAGTTCCAATCCCAAGTTAAAGCACAATATTACTTTTGCTTTCTAATTGTAAGTTCCAAAAAATCATAGTTTTTAACTCAGACTATAAATAAAATAAAATAAAAATAAATATTATTGGACATTCTCACACAACGTCATCTAGCCCAAACTAAGCTATAAGCTTGTGCTATGGGATCTAGACGACTGATAAACATACTTACATATTTCTAAATACATACATATTTTACATATAAAACAACCAAACTCCGAAACAAGCTTTTGTGTATTTTTATGTGTAACACTAATATTTAATTTGACCCGAATATCAAACCCGAGACACTGCTAAATGTGCTTACATAAAATTTAAAGGCTTTCTTTTTTATTTTTTAGACAACGTACTATTTTTGGAAGTTCTACACGTGGTGCCGATAAAGGAGACCTGCTTAAGATGGAATATTTAGAGAGGGTCATCAAGGAGAGCATGCGGTTGTACACTGTTGTGCCAATTATTGCTAGGAACGTTGACAAGGATACATTTCTGCGTGAGTTGTCCTTATAATTAACGGTTTGTTCCACTCCAGCACTAGTATTTACATTAGATAAGAAGACATGATGTCTTCTCACCTCACCTTTCACTCACCTCGTTCACAACTCGCGGTGGGAGGAAGTTCAAGGCAAGCAAAAAGGAATGACGAATACGAATTATGCCAAAGAAAATGTAGGAAATAAAGGATACAGATACAATAGAAAACTTCCCTATAAAACTATTTCTTCGACTGCTTCGGTGGCGTGCTCGGTAGTATATCCGCTTTCAACGCCGGAGTCTCGGCTTCGATTCCCGGTCGCGACATACTTTGTGTTAAGACCGATACGTTTGTACCGAAGTCTGGATGTTTCCTATGTATAATATGTATGTATTTACAAAACATATGTATAAATATTAATATCAGTTTATCTAGTACCCATATCACAAGTTCAGCTTAGTTTGAGACTAGATGGCGTAGTGTGAATTGTCCTAACATATTTATTATTTATATTTATTACTAGCTGTTGCCCGCAGCTCCGGCTGCGTGTTATAGCTTTCTTGATCACCAGATTCACCAGTTACTGATTTATTATGTATAGCTGTTGCGCGCAACTCCACCTGTGTGTTACTTTATTTCTACATAATGTTTGTATTTATGAAGCTATTGAAAACCAAACCGCAAATTCAAATCAAAAATTCAAATCGGTTAAGCTGTTTCTGAGATTATCGTGTTCAAACATTCAGACAAACAGACAAAAGTTCTAAAAACCATTGTTTTGGGTTTTATTACGTGGGTATTATTATATTATAGTATCTTAGCCGTGTGCTGCGCCCCTTAGTGAACTCCACTGCGGGTGACGTAACCTGTTCAGAAGAGCTCTTCAATCCCACCCTCTTCCTTCCGATCCCGTACAATGCGTGCCGGGCAGAGATGCCACTCCCACACAGTGGATAGCATGTTCGCGAAAACCGAACGTTTTAAACGTTCGTTTCTCTGCTGAACGATAGTGGCATGGAACGCCCTGCCTGTGCACGTGTTTCCCCCCACATATAACCCTGGTTGTTTTAAGCGGAGCGTGAAGAGGCACATCAGTAGGTCGTTAAATTGAGGACCACTCTCTGTAGTATTGTGTGCTGTGAGAGTGGCCCACAATCGCTAGACGTCGTTACGACCTACCACCAGGCGGGCGGCGTCAATTTGGCGAACCCAATATAAAAAAAAACCCACGACAAACTTATTATTTGCGGTTTGTACAGTAATCGGGTCTAGGGATCTAACCGCAAAATTAAGTTTGTTTTTTATTATATATACTTTTCCGGGAGAAAAAGTACCCAGTGTGGTGCCCAGGATATTAAAGAATAATTATACCAAGTTTCATCGTAATCGAACCGGTAGTTTTGGCGTGATGCCTGAACAAACAGACAGACAGACAGACAGACAAAACATTTTTTAATCACATTTTTGTGTTCGGTTTCGGTCTAGTAACACCCCCTGCCATTTATTTTTTTGATATTTTCAATGTACAGAATTTTTACTTCTACAGATTTATTATAAGTATAGATTTTGCTTTTTTTATTTGAGAAACTGATTTTAAAGTCTTTCACGTTCGTTTATTTTATGTTAACAGCATCATGTGAAGTCACACTGCCAGCAGGAACCGGGGCAGTAATTGGAGCGTTTGCTCTTCACCGATCTGAATCCGCTTGGGGACCGGAACCAAACAATTTCGACCCAGACCGATTCCTACCTGAAAGGTCTGCCGACAGACACCCTGCTGCATTTCTGCCGTTCAGTTACGGCTCACGGAATTGTATAGGCGAGTAGTAATTCAAAATTATTTTCTAGTCAGATCGGCCGGGTACTCGGCAATTGAGGTGGTAGAGGTTTTCCCAGTACAAATGGATCAACTCGACGGAGTAAACATACACTGGAAGGCTATACAAAATAGATTATGATGTGTTTCGCTTGGAAGCTTCACTTCAATTTCTTTTCCCTGTTTTTCCTATTTGTCCTATGCCTCCTCAAGGAGGAAGGGTGCGTCCACATCGGGTGAGAACGCTGGGGTTTTTATGTGCCAGGTGCGTGCTGCTCACATACGACACGTGCTCATGGTAGCCCACGTGCACATACACCTGTAACTGTTGGGTGCACCTATCTCTAGCGATGGAATGTTGAGTAAAGGTAATAAAATCTTACGTGCCAGCCGCAATGGCACAGCCAATTAAAGTCCTGGGCGTCTTGGACTATTGCATAGATAACCATGATATAATCCTAATCCACAAACATAAAGTCTGATTTATGACCGCCCAGTGCCCTCGACTAAACTCAATTTAATTTACAGGACGCAACTTTGGCATGTTATCAATAAAGAGTATAATATCCAGCGTGGTTAGAAGTTACAAATTGGAAGCCGAAGACATAGGTGACCTCAAAATCGAAATTCTTTTGTTCCCGATAAAAGGACACCAAATCAGAATCTCTAAACGAATAGAGTCACGGCACGCGGATTCTTAATCTTATATACAAATATGAACTCTTTTTTTTATGTCCGCCTTATTTTCCATGGCCGGGCGTCCCGGGTACGCCCGCGTAAGGATATACATAGACATATATGCATATACAGCTCCTATAAACCTAGGCTTCTACTACTTCTATGAGTGTAAAGATATTTGTGGTTCCCTTCCTCTGAAACGACTGCACCGATTTCATTTACGGTTTTTAGGGTTCCGTAGTAAAAGTCTCGGAACCCTTACATCCGTCCATCCTCGTCATTCCTCCTAACTGCTGCATATATGTACGGACAATTTTTTTTTATTTATGTACCGATTGAAATAAAACAAATACTAAATTTTAAGTGAGACATAGCGCAACGTTTAGAGAAAGCCTCATTCGAATTGGGTCAGCCGTTTTTGAGATTTGCGCGCACAGACATACAGACAAACAGATAAATAATTTCAAAAACCATTGTTTTGGGTTCTATTGCGTTTATAGAGTCCCCCTATATTAGTTTTTCTTATATATATTCCATGTACAGACACCGACTAGTTACAGATTTATTAAATGTATATCTATTGATGACTACTTTGTATAACTGATGAAAGTGATGCACTTCAGTAGATTCTATATTTACATTACCAAATCACGAGGTTTTTATTGATAATGATCGGTAATTACCCATAATTTTTAACATTCACCATAAGTGATACACCGAGTGTCAAGTGTCTGCCACTCGGTCAGTGCCAAAATGCTACGCGGACGAAGTCGCGAGTGTCCAATTGTATTGTAAATATTTCTGGTCAATTATAGGTACATGACTTACGGAAAAATTGAGTATGTATGATAGATAGATAGGTAAACTAATTTAACATTTATTTAATAAATTAATTTTAAGTTACGAAGGATGTTGGCTGAGTTTTTTCCTCGGGTGTCTCTGCCATAGTGACCACTTGTGGTGTATTGTGAGGCTGCCGACTGTCCAAATCTATATCCCCATCATCATGGCCTACGACATCATGGGAATCATCTACTCCACACGTCAGGAATTTAATATATTTACTCAAATCTAAAAAGCCCACACCACAGGGTCGGTCCATAAGACGCGATGTCATCATGCCACGCGCAATACCAGAGCATTCTAAAATACTGCCCACGTCATCCTGCAAAATTAAGTGGCATTAGAGTTTTAGTTTATGTAGACGCTAGCATAATACATATAACTGCTTCGGTAGCGTGGTCGGTAGTGCATCGGCTTTCGATTCCGGAGTCTCGGGTTCGATTCCCGGGTCGAATCCATTGAGGTATAATGTACTACGTACTACAGAAGGCACCTCAACTAAATTGATTGTAACACGAGTTAGAGTGCGCGCGCTCTAACTCACTTAGTCTGTCCCGAGCGCTTTCCGGAACGTGACACATTTGAGTATATTGAGTGCGAAGTAAATATGCCTTCTTGTGCATTGAGATACTGTTGTAACAACTCTAGAAACATAAGTAAAAATCAAGGAGTGACCTTTCACCAGTAAGTACAATTAACATTGTCTTTAATGCATGCTTTATTTAATTATATTTTAAATTGTTACTTGTGACGACGCGTCACAGAGCGGCGACGACCATTTTTAGCATAATGTCAAAGAGTAAAACATTTTGTGCGCGCAGAGATGACACTATCGACGTATATTTTTTTACTAAGATTTATTCGTTGCATCACTAATAATATTTTTAATAATGTTAATATTTTTGTGCCACCTGGTGAGTTGTCATCGTAATATTTATCTAACAACATGCACCAATCAAACCTAAACCTATAACTGAAAACTGCATCAAAATCCGACCAGTAGTTTTGGAGAAAAATGGCAACATGTATTTGACAAACATCCTCTCACCCCAAACGCATATACCATCTCCGTTCCGTCGTAGGTAAAAAGCTATGCGTGTCCAGTCTATAGTGTATAATCCTTACAAGTGACATGTTCTTGGAATACGTTGAAGAAAACGCGTAAGCGCCATGACATTCACGGCGATTCTAACCTTTTGGTCGTGAAAAAACTATAACTAAGAAGCGATCTTGCGCTTGAATATTTATATTACGATTAGATGACTAATTTATTGTTTAATCACTGCAGCGAACTTTAGTTGTAACTCGTGGCAAAAGGCGTTCGTTATTTGTTCAGGTTGTTCTCTATACGTAGTAATAATAACTCAATGGTCGAATCCAATATTTCGCTTCGGAGCATAATGACCAAAAAGCAAAATGAGCACTACAATCAAAATGTTCAATATGCAAAATGTTGTGTGATCCACAACTGTTTGTTTCGGAGTTTGGGTGTTTTCTATGTATATTATGTATGTATTTAGAAATATATAAGTATGTTTATCAGTTGTCTAGATTCCATAGCACAAGCTTATAGCTTAGTTTGAGCTAGATGACGTCGCGTTGTGTAAGAATGTCTAAAAACATTTATTTTTTAACAACTTTTGAAAATACCTACAACTTACCGGACATAGAGCGCCAAATTTCTCCGACTGAAAAGGAAACCTTAGTTTTAACAAAAGATAAGTAGGTATCTACAGGCACACGGGAGTAGATCGAGAAAATTCAAATAGTAGATTGTTAAATACATATGTTTTGTTCTTAATCCACGGCCCTGGGCTGCAACCGCACCTACGTCCATTGCCGAGCCTATTCGGTAAGCACTGAGAGAATTGCCAGTGGCACCCTTCTAGCCTGCTTCTGTAAGGACGGTGGGTTACTAATCCATCGTCCTCAGGCCCCGATCATGGAGGACTATGGTCCTGGGCGTAGTCACGTCTGCGGCGCCTTAAATACATATGGTGGAAGTGAATCAATTCCCATATGAGGTATTTAGACTGCAGTCTGACTAGGAAAGGATAGCTATCATAAGATCGAAAAGTATGTAGCCGAATTTCAGTTCACCTCATTTTTTTTAACTTTTAGCTTTCGTTTTATTTTACTTCACCGAAATGTATTGCCCCTGCATTAGTTGACCTATTAGCAATTTGTTGTTTTTTATTACTCCGACGTTTCATTACATCGAAAATCTTTTAACCGAAGCTACATTTAGCTGAAATAACATTTGTTTGAAGTATATTACCGAACACGAAAAACACAGTCAGATTGCTGCGCTTCCGCCAGGCCGGGTTCCCACTAGTGGCAGTAGAATTCCTATAGAACCGGACCAATCTGTTCACACTACGCCGGATCCGTAGAAAAGTCCGGAAAACTCCGAAAGTGGATATAGACATAATTGGATATGGGTAGCGGGACAAACACTATTTTCTGAGTATAGAAACGAAAATGACGTTAAATCTTAACTAGCGGACGTCCGCGGCTTTGCTCGCGTGAATTTGTTTTATGGTTCCCAATTCCACCTTATTACATCAGCTATCTGCCAGTGAAAGTCCCGTGAACAATCTGACAGACCCTCTCTGAAAGCCAGCGCTGTTTTA
Organism: Nudaria mundana; assembly: GCA_963556515.1. Classification (NCBI taxonomy): domain Eukaryota; kingdom Metazoa; phylum Arthropoda; class Insecta; order Lepidoptera; family Erebidae; genus Nudaria; species Nudaria mundana. The sequence continues at coordinate 10,741,880 of OY748305.1, read as the reverse complement.
CCTACAATAGCATTAAGAGGGGCACTAATTTGTGTATTGGGATGCACTTGATGGCTTTACAGCCGTTGGCGTATACCCATACGCCCAATTCCCACTATTGTGGAATTGTGTACCTACCTAGTATCTATTGTATTGTGTCATTCTGTGTTCAAATTAAACGTTTTTTTCTTTCTTTCTTTCAGACATACAAACAGACAGACAAACAGACACCAATTTTAAAAATAGCATTTTATATGTAGGTAAGTATCTTGTAGGTACACTATCATATTATGTATTAAGTCAGTAAAATGCTGGTAATCTGATATTACACTTCAATTTTATACGAGTATATCTACTAGCGGACCCGACAGACGTTATCCTGCAAAAAAAGAACCAAATTGTAAATCTCAACCATTCTCGAATCCCCTTGAACACACACAAAAAAATTCATCAACATCGGTCCAGCCGTTTAGGAGGAGTTCAGTGACATACACACGTAGGTACAGTAGAATTATATATATAAAGATATGGAGTATGGATGGATGTATAGATAAGGAATGAAATTAGAAATTGATTCTTACTTACTTAAGTATCAATTTCTGGAGGCGGCCGAGAGGGAGAGGGATCGTACCCTCCCCGCCGAGTTCCGTAGTCAGCGGCGAGGGCGCCGCAGACTCATCTACGCCCAAGACCATCGACCTCCATGATCGGGGCCTGAGGACGGTGGGATCGCCACCCGCCGTCCTTACAGAAGCAGGCTAGAAGGGTTGCGTGCTGCGGGGCATTTGCCCCATAGCACGCAACCAGATTCAATCCCGCATCGTTGGGGAAGGATGAAGACCCTACCCCAACGATGCGGGATTCTCATCCCGACCAAACTCCCGCAGAGACCACAGAGGTGGTCAAAGTCCGCCGGGCGCCACTGGAAATACCTGCTTGTAACCAGAGACGCCCGGCAGCGGACGTTGGAGCGGCCTCGGCCTTGGACCGCGGAATTAAAAAAAAAAGTATCAACTTCTAATTTAATTGCATCGTTTCACGTGGGAACCGCTCTGCAAAATGACTCAACCACACGTGTAGTGTAGTGTGTACGCTGTGCACCGAATGTGGTAAGCCAGAAGTTTGAGGTAGGTATGTGGCTAAAATATTTACCCTGCACTGGTGTTGCTGAATGCAAAGATATTTGTCATCATAGTTAAACATTTGCAGACATTTCTCTTTCGGTAAGATTACGGCTTGCACTTTCCGTATATTTATTAATAAAGGTATCAGAAAGCCCTGAAAAAATATTGTTAGTCAATAGGTGATAATAGATATTCTGGAGTGGAGACCGCGAATCGGCCAGCGTAGAGTGGGACGCCCCGAGGCTCGGTGGAGCGACGACATTAGTCGTATAGCGGGCGTTGGGTGGATGAAATTGACCCAAGATCGTAGGGTGTGGCGTGTCATTGGAGAGGCCTATGTCCAGCAGTGGACTGATGTGGGCTGATGATGATGATAATAGATATATTAGTGTTAGGGCGTAGGCATAAGGACTCTCATTTTAATATCCTACGGACGAGTCAAGTTATCTCTACTTACTAGTGTAACTAGAAGTTAGTCATTCATCTGTGACTTAGTAGAACTTTGAATCGCCGGAGGTAGGTAAAATAAAGTAAGGTTCATAGTTCATTACATGGTTTTATTTTACTTTGTTGTAATGTGAATCTTGTTTACGTCGCCTCTGTGTTTGTGAAATAAACGTCTTTTCTTTCTTCTTTCTTTCTTTTATTACATAAGAAAATTAAGCAAGTACTTACATTACGCCTGCTACCCCATCCATAGTAACGACAAGTGGTATCTTTAAATATATTATCATTCGATATTTCTGAACCGTATCTCAAACGATGCATTTTAAAATCCGCACCGGCTTCTCTTTTATTAAATTCAAACTGGTTATTCAACACTAGAAGGGCTATGTTATTCGTTGAGCAACCTGAATATTTATTTGACGAAAAGTTGTATCCTTCAAGAAATAATACCCATTTATATAACACATTATATAATTCTTCATATTAATTGATGTGTGTGCACAAGACAGGAGGCTTTTTGCATTTCTGTAGAATGCTTTAAATGTGAGTAGTGTGCGTGCGTGGCTTGGCTGATCCTTAGGATGAACATATTACGAGTATATTATTGTTAGGATATTATTCTTAACCACTTCAGGTTGCCCTAGGTCAACCAGAAGTGGCTTCCAGCCGTTTTCCTATGGGTAAGCAGGGGTAAATCGGGCGGGTAGGTAAATCGAGTTTTAAATTAATAAATATTTAGTACATTGTTTTATACAGCGTCATCTAGCCCTTAGCGTGCCTAAGTTAATAAACACCTAGGCTTGTGATCTAGATTACTGATAAATATACTTACTAAAAATAATTGTCTTACAAACCTGTATGAAGACAAAGATGATGAACCTGTCGCATAACACCGGTGTGTTCAAGAAATGTACGCGTCCCGCCAATGACATCAAATTTATAGTCTTGACCGAACACACAAGACGCTGCGGTTAAAACCACGTGTGCTTCAATCAGAGATCCTACGCAAAACATCATCGACTGGGAATAGAAATGAACCTGCATAAAAAATATTAATTGGGAAAGGTTCAGAAGCCGATACTTAACTTAATACTTAACTAAAATAAGTTCTTGATAGGTATAGGTACACTTGAGTTCTTTCGAATTATGTAAAAAAGTCGTGAAAGCCGGGCTTGAAACGTCCAACAATCGTGCACCTAGATGTCAAACTGACCAACACTCGTAATTGGGACAGTATCCAAAAACGACGTACCTACGCCAAAATACTTTGCATGGATGAGCGGTGCCTGACATCCTAGTGTGTTTTTTGAGGTGTTAATGCAGATAATATAAATTATGGCTAGATTTGATGGTTAACCTGAGATCTGAGCCCAAGCGGTCATCTATGTCCTCTATATACCTAGCCGTGGTGGTCATATCGTAGAATTGTATCAAATTCTCGACTAATTTGGTGCGGTGCGGTGCGCCTGCTGATAGGTCCAGTCTCTGGCAAGAATACTCTAAGTTCTCAAAATCGGCAAAAGGTTCGCCCCCTATTACCTGAAACTACCGTGACTGTCTTTGTCTCCCCCTACGGGGGTAGAGACGTAATTTTATGTCTAGATTTGTTCAGCTCTACCTGTAGCCTACTTAGAACTTGATAGCTATTATTTCAAAACTTACAACATGTTGCCCTTCACCGAGATCAGGAAAATTTCCAAGGAAACCAGCTGCATTTTGAAAATCAATATCCACTGAAACATAATTGTTTTTTATTGTTGGTACATAAATCTGATCTGAACCTCTCTAAGATGAATACCATTTTTAAGTTGTAATTGACACTGTTGAAGCGTCAGAAATAACAACCCCAAATCGTTGAAAATTGTTTAATTTGCCGAACAATATGGATTGTACAAAAATTGTTTAAGAGAAGTTGTTAGGCGTGCAAATATCTGATTCACGGTAATATTAAAATGACAGTGTTTAACAAAACAATAGTATTTAGTTTAAGTCTAGTCCCAATAATTAAAAATAGGCGCAGAAAGATTGGCTATAAACTTTACGCACGCGTAAACAGACACTGATAGGACTCGACCTTCTGGTGAATTTGACATGGCAGCACTTAGGTAAGTTTAATCATCATCCACCAAGCTTTTTCTCAACGCAGTTGGGGTCGGCTTTTAAGTCTAAATGCGATTGGGCTGAACTTATCTATATTTTCCATGGAGCAAGCAACTGCTATCTGACCTCCACACCCACACCCATATCTAAGTTATATAGTTAGACTGGTTGGATTTTTGTTTTGAGACTCCAACCCCTAACGACTGCCATAGATGTTCGTATGACAACCGGGACCGACGGCTTAACGCGCTCTCCGAGGCACGGAGGGGTCTCAATATCTTAAGAAATGGTCACTCATCCTAACCGGCCTGTCTAGATTTTGCTTAACCTTTGCAATGAGTTAACATAGTCGGTTACTATACGTTCCACCAAGTGCCGACAGTCAAAAGCATAAAGTTTAACGTTTTTTTTATTATTTTTTACTATAAGAACAAATCCTCATAAGTCTTATGATATTTTTTACTGACTAACAAGGGCCTCGTGGCTAAGTGGCACCGATTAGGTTAACCGGTAACCGAGTAGGTTAAGGTTAAAGTCCCTAAGGGACCCGGCCAGATTTGGATTGAAACTGTCATCAAATTGCAATCCCTAGTAGTAATGTAAGTACTAAGTTACTCGAGTGTAGGAGAAAAATAGGTACAACAATTAATTATAACCTGCAATGCGGTCCAGCCGTTCTCGAGAAACGAGTTATAGATCCTTTAACCAACCTGACTTTGTTTTATATTATTAGAAAAGAATAAATACGTAGGTTTACAATTAGGTACTCACGCAATGCAGCAATGCCTCCTATTTGGCCAGCTCCCATATTTCTGACAATATTTAATAATTTTTATGTTTCCCACTTTCCTCCACGTTCAATTCGCACTGGTAAACATTTTAATTAAGTACCTACCTACCACGTTTTTAATCATGTTTTGGATTTTTACAAAACAGTAGTGTGAACTAATCATAACAAAATTATTCAAACGTAACTGTTTTAATTGATTCCTTGATAACAACGACGTGAAGCATGTGTAAGACCTTTTATTTAGGTTATGTACCTTTACCCTTCAATTAATAACACCAAAGGGACAGGAGGCTTGCGACAATCTGTTCCAACAGTGGGCCATATTTTTAGTAGGCGGCGCCCTAGGCATCGTCTCGGTGGAAAGTCACCAAATACTTTCAATACTTAAATAACGGGATCCCGCGGATTCCGCGGACCAAGATTGAGTATATGATGCGGGTTTGGAAGCCCCTTAACTCTGCTGCTGCTGCCATGGCGGCATCTAGCCGTCGTCTCAGGATATATTATAGTTCTTGCTAGCCGTTTATTGTCATCTTTTTTTTTAAGTCCGCGCCCGCCCCTTTACGTCCATTGCCGGGCACCTACTAATATTATAAAGCAGAAGAGTTTTTCCTAGATCCATCTTTTCAGGTTAACTGACTAGGTATAACATATGTATATGTTATGGAAATAAAATTCGTTCTTAAATAATTATCTGCGCAGCTATTACCGAGGACGCGACGGGAAACATAAACGGGATAACGTAATACTGTTTGTTCCAAATTATCACGCGGACAAAGTCGCGGGCGAACGCTACTAGTATAAAATACTCGGAAGTATTCCCTGTGTGTCGCCAATAGTCACAATAGAGTAAATTATACTAAATGACAACGTCCAAATTTTTCTCGGAAATAATAAAATTTCTTTTTATTTCAAATCGACCACATATTATTTTATTATTGTGAATACTAACAACTTTTTTTTTATAGGTGCTGATGCGGGTGCCGCGAAGCCTGCCGCCTACCTCCTCGGCGTGACGACGACGCCACCGCTTCGGTGCCGCCGGGGCAGCGCTGCGCTTCGTGACAGTGCGTCGAACCTATATAAACTTTAAAGCTTTCTGTGTTTACTGTTTAGGTTTAGTGTATTCATAGTGAAAAGTGTAAATAAATGCAACCAGCAAAAAATAATGGATGTGGCAATGCGGATGTAAATTCAGGTGAGCTTGCAAGTGCATCAAGTGGTCTTGTACGGTGCCCACATTGTCCCCAAGCCCGTTTTTTTAAAGGTGAACGCGGATTGAAAGTACATTTTGGAAAAAATCATAAAGTACAAAATGTATCTTCAAACGCGTCTACGATATCCCAATTTTTTCTAAATCAACAAGAAAATTCTGATAATATCGAAATTCCCTTTTGGCAAAGGTTAAGTACCATGAAAAATTTTATTCCGGTTTAAAAAGTATCCCCCGAGGTGCGAACCCTCTGTGGCTCAATGTTTAGCCTCCTGCATTAGTCAAGTAGTCCGGGAAAATACCTTTAGCGCTTGGGAACAAATGTTAACCTTCCCTTATAGAATCCTACACGTAAAGAAAAGGCCGTTGACATCTTTGACGGTCCAAATCAAAGAAAATTTTAACATTTAAAATTCAAATTCAATCCACATTTCGGCCCCTGATTATTCTTAGGCCAAGAAATTAAAACTTGTAGAGAATAAAGTAAGGGAAGGCGACATCAGTGGGGCGGCAAGGCTACTTTTTAGTAGCGACGTGCTGGCTCCTTATTCTGTAGAAACTTTGACGGGCTTGCAGAGTAAGCACCCACCATCCGCAGCCGACCTGAACGATACAGAAAATCTTGAGACTACTGCCAAGGATGTGCGCACAGCTGTTGACTCCTTTCGTTTTGGATCAGCTGGTGGACTTGACGGTCTGACACCACAGCACCTTAAGGATCTATTGTGTCCGAGCGCTGGGGAAGCTGGTGATGCACTGCTGAGGGAGCTAACAGCTCTAGTCAACCTCATGCTCTCAGGCAATGTGGACAGTGGCATCACAGATATTTTGTATGGGGCCAATTTATGTGCCCTTAACAAGAAGGATGGTGGGATTCGTCCCATTGCCGTAGGTAGCACTTTGCGGCGTTTGGCAGCCAAAATTTGTTGTCGTTTTTATACTACGGAGCTTACTACCAAATTTCAGCCCTTTCAATTAGGTTTTGGTTCAAAAGGAGGTTGTGAGGCCGCAATCCATGCGCTTGCAACATACCTTGACAGTAGCGAAGATGGAGAGGTCATCTTGAAAGTTGACCTGAAAAACGCCTTCAACTCTGTAAACAGGGACACCTTGCTGACACAGGCCAAATTAGAAACCCCCAAAATATTTAATTTTCTTTGGCAGTGCTATAGGTAGTCAGCCAACAAAATTAATTTATAAAGACCACCTTTTGAATTCAGCCGTTGGATGTCAGCAAGGTGATCCGTTGGGACCAGTCATCTTCAGTTTGGCCATTAACCCAATAATTCAAAAAATAAAATCCAAATTTAACATTTGGTATCTAGACGACGGGACTTTAGGGGGGAAAGTAGAGACAGTTTTACAAGATTTAGCCCTAATAAAGAACGAGTTTCAGTCAATTGGCTTAGAACTGAACCCGAATAAATGTGAGATTTTTATATCTGAAAACACAGATAAATTAACAATAATCTCCAAATTCAACTGTCTGGCCCCCAACATAAAAGTTTTGGACAAAACTTCTTTACGCCTCCTAGGGTCCCCGATTTTAGAAGATGGCTTTTCTACTTTTATCGAGGAAAAAATTCAAAATTTGAGGTTATTGATAGTCTATGTAATATCAGTATTCATTCATATTTCACTATTCTTCGTTTTTGTCTTTTCGTACCCAAATTTACACATGCCCTCCGTTCAGGACAATTTTGGAAAAATGTAGAAATTTTGGGCAGACTAGACAACTTAATACAAAATTCTTTGTGTAAAATTTTAAATGTAAATATTAATGACCGGGCCTGGGTCCAAGCGTCTCTTCCAGTTCGCTTGGGCGGCCTAGGTATTCGTAGAGTCACAGATGTCAGTCTGCCAGCATTTCTGTCGTCGGTCCATAGCACCGAAGAATTAGTCAGGAAAATTTTGTCAAATACACTGATTGATTCCGAGGTGCGATTCAAGACCGATGCCATAAATGCTTGGAGGATGTCTTGCCCCGACACTGACCTGCCCTCACGCCTAGCCTCACAGCGACTGTGGGATTCACCGCTCTGTAAATTGAGAATTAATACACTAATTGACACTTCTGTCAATATTTCAGAGCGTGCACGCCTACTAGCTGTTGGAGAATGGGAGTCAGGGTTATGGCTCCAGGCGCTCCCATCGCCCAACATCGGTACAATGTTGGACGACACAACCTTCCGCATTGCCACTTGCCTTCGGCTGGGTACACCTTGTGTATCCCCGCATCATTGCACCTGTGGAGTAGCCGTAGATAATCTGGGACACCATGGCCTTTCTTGTAGCAGAAGCGCAGGTCGTATACCTCGGCACGCTATTCTAAACGACATAATTCGTAGGGCTCTTTCCACCGCAGGTCTTCCGGCCGTACGTGAACCAAATGGTTTAGCACGAAGCGATGGAAAGAGACCGGACGGTATGTCGTTGCTACCATGGAAGATGGGAAGGCCTTTGGTGTGGGACGCTACATGCATTGACACCTTAGCACCTTCACACCTTCCAAGCACATCCGGATGTGCCGCTGCTGCTGCTGCATCGGCTGAAGGCTTTAAACGGGGTAAATATGCTAACCTAGCAGGTGATTACATATTTGAGCCGTTTGGGGTTGAGACACTGGGGTCATGGGGTCCGAGTGCTCGCCGCCTTTATAGAGACATTGCTAAACGCCTAATCGATGCTTCTCAGGACCAGAAGGCTGGCTATATTCTGGCCCAAAGAATAAGTATCGCCATCCAACGTGGCAACACAGCCAGCATTCTGGGAACCTTCCCAGTCGGCAATGACGCGGAGGATTTTTTAAACGATATTTTGTAATGTAAATATTTTTAGTCTATAATTATGTTTATTTTGTATACTGGAAATGTCGAACGATTCTAATGTCACTGTCAGTTGTCTGCTATGTCATATCTGTCAAAAGATAATATTTTGTGATGATGATTGAGTTGATTGATTGTTGGTGTACCAAGTTGTCTTGCTAAATAAAATTATAAAATAGCTACATAGTTATCCTTTATCAATATTAACGCCTACGCAAATAACCCATATCACAAGAGTTAGGTTCCTGTGAGCCAGATAACATTAACTAAAAGCGTCAATTAAACGACGAATATTGTTTGTTTTACTTTGCTACAAAATGAATAGAATTCCCACCATATGTTTATGTATTTTTATACTAGTATTTTTATCGAATTTCCGATTATCTTTAGGACTGTATAACAAACCGTGGACTGATAAATATGAAAATAACAAGTGCTCCAAGTTATACCCAAAGAATTTCTTGAATTACATGCCAGTCGGTAAGTACAATTTTATACGAGTTTCAGCCGAAAAAAAATTATTTCTGAAATGCCAGGATACTTGCGCAATTTGTATAAGATATTAAATAATAACTATATAAATATCGTTAATAATAAGTACTTGAAAAGTAGCCATAAATATATATAATATATATCTAATTATGTTATAAAAAGGGTTATATAGGTACCTTTTAGTATGGCTATCTGGTTTTCGAAAAATTTTTACCATCAGGACTCTTTTTTAATAACTGTTATTCACAGTCACATCATACTATTTCGCTACGTAGAAATCACTACATACATATTATTAACCAAAGTCGCTTCCTACCGTGTGTATGCATAGATCTTTATTACTACGCAACATATTTTGGTGTGGTTTTCACCAATGGATAGAGTGGTTCTCGAGAAAGGTTTTTGTTTATACAAGTTGTCAAGCGGGTGTTACTAAATTTAAGTCGGATTTTGTATTAGGGCTCCAAATACCCGTAACAACTGCCATAGATGTTCGTATGACAACGGGGACTGGCGTGGTTTAACATGCTCCGCAAGGCATGGAGGAGTCTCTTTTCTTAAGAAATGGTCACCCATCCTAAAACCAGCCCGGCAAGATGTGGCTTAGCCATTGCAATGTGTCAACCTTCTCGGTTACCACTAGACCATAAGCCTCTTCATGATATGAAAAATAAATAATCCTTTTACAGGGAATTTGACAGCTGGAAATTACACAGAAAAAAACGGCCTGAAAGGTTTAAAGCAGTGTGTGATGGAATGCTGCCTTGCTGAATCTTGCAACATTGTGTTCATATTTGATTCTAGATGTTTCCATGTGGAGTGTGTTAGCGATGAACTATGCTTACCGTTGCTGAGGACCGACAACCGGAAATGGGACTCAACAGTGTCTATGATACTGGTCAAACCTGTATTACCTAATGGTAAGGTTAAAGTCCACCTGACTTAGGTGATATTATTACCACAGATAAAAACTATACTAGTCCAGGCAAAAATACTCAATGTGGGAGTTAATGAAGTGACTGGCGGAATGTGAGCGTAATAACCGCCGCTGACTACCCCGTCTGGGATGTATATATAAATTGTGTTACTTAATACCTTGTGTATGTAGGCGCCTTACCACGCCTAGCCAGTGCTAAGTCTTGCATAGTCAGTCAACTTATTTTAAATAAATACAATTTTAAAATATGTAAGTGTCAATTTCATGTAACAAAAATTTTCTGCTATACAATTATCTTAAGGTAAGGGGAAAAAAGGATATAACATCTTTCTAATAAATAACTACATTACTGTTGGCCATCTTTGTTGTACAAGTCAATAGCATAATAACTTTGGTTACAGAGAACTGGTCCGACATTCTGGATCAAAGCAGTTACAGACAAATTAACAACAATTTCTCGCCAGAAGAAGACACTATGTATACTCCATATACAAGTCATCACAATGACCTCCTACCTGATGATGACGACGCATTCTTGTCTCGTTTCCTTAACAATCTGTCTATTGAAGATGATGTTAATGCTTATGATAAATACAGAGATAATACAGACAGCGATATCATAATGGAACCGTCAAGATATTTAGAAAAAATACCCTGTGTCGTATCTGAAGAGTGTCCAGTAAATGCTGCTTGCATACCGTTTAGTATTAAACTGCGTAATGGCATATGTAAATGTGTGCCTGGTACTGAAGAAAACGTTCAAGGTGCATGTGTGCCGACAAGACCGTATTCAAAAGGGCCTACAGTACCTGAGGAATCAATGAAAAAACTTGATGAAACCGATTTAAAAGGCGACAGTCTAAAACCTGAGACCACAACACAGAAAACTGTACAAACTTTAACAGTTTCTATATTATCTAAAGAGGTATAATATTCCTTATCAATCTAGATTACATACTTCTAACTATACATAATGTGGGACCTAGTGACACGCTGTCACTGGGCCCTGGGATCCTTCCGGGATCACTATGGTTTACATGCTCTCCATACAACCGCCCAAACAAGACTGCGCGTGCCACGCGCTCCACTATCGCACGTAATAGCTATCCCCACCCCACGGTAACTTGTGCCGCTCGCTATAAGCTACACATGTAGCGAGAATATTAGAAAGATTACACCCGAACAAACCATCATTCTCAGACAAAGTTATGTCCCGGGTGGGATTCAAACTCACAACCTCTTGTCCAATAGTAAGCAGTTAGGCAGTTGTCATAGTGTGGTTGTCAGATGTAATCCAAACTATTGTATCTATGTTGTAAAACGACTAAATATAAATCACTGGTTACCTTATTTTTGAAGGTACAATTGCCAGAAAATGAGGTAACACTCGCAGCATATACGATTCCTGATGAGAAGGCTACAATGAGTCATTACAACTATGCATGGACTTTAGTGGACCAGCCAAAAGATGGTTTTAAAGGTAGGTAACGAAAAAATAAATAATTTCATCTGTATGCAACATTTATTCCTTACTTTGTCTACCTACTGAATACTTGTTAATAGAAATCTCTGGTTTGTCTGTGTGATCCGCAAACATTTGTTTGCGGATCACACAAGGTTTACTTCCGACCCAGTGCTGGACCCTGAAGCGGCGCTTGTTGGTTTGCTTTAACATCAGATACTGCACCGATTTTGAATACGGATGCTATTGAAATATATTCAGACCATGCGCAGATGATGCTTTAACTCGATAATCGGCAATAAGTGAACTATTCTAAACTTCAATTGTTTTGTAAATGTTTAAGTTTATGCAGGCGAGGATATACGTTAAGTAAGTAAGTAAGCAACACTGCGTATGGAAAACAATACTTGTATTACATAAGTTTACTAATAGCTGCGAGGGTAGTTTTTAGGGTTCTAAATATGTCTTGCATGTTTGACTTGTAATAGCCTGTGCCCTGATTGGCCGAGGAATTCCACGTTGGAACTGGTTGTGGAGTAAGTTAAGGAACCCCAATCAGCCAATATTTGCTTTACAAGCTAAGATTGTTCGTTAATATTCTATGCATATCAGCATTATTATTAGAACAAGCGTCACTTCCCTTAAAACGACGAATTAGCAATAAAATAATATATAAGATCGATAATTGTTATAATTAGTAATTATGTTTGTATTAAGTAAATAGTTGTAACTCTGTCCAATTAAATATATATTTTTTATTTAAAATCCAGTGAGTAATAACTTAAATAGTGTGATCCGAAACGAGCCTCGCAGATGCACGTGAACAATTTGTAATATGTTTTTCAAGGTAATATGAACCAGAACGGTGCAAAGGTGACACTGACAGATCTAACAGAAGGCCAGTACAAGTTTAAAGTGACAGTGAATGGTACTAACTCGTACGGTGAGGGGTACGCCAACGTGACAGTGTTGCCACCTCACCGTGTCAACACTCCTCCTCAGGTCGTCATCACGCCTCAGGCACAGACTGTCAAGTTACCCAATACTGTTGCCGTTCTAGATGGCAGTGCTAGCAAGGTACGTATACATACTGTTTCTTTTGGTAATTAACTATGGGTAAGCAATAAAAATGGCGGTTGATGTGCTTTTGAGACGGTCACGTATAACTCTACAATGAGTAATAGCTCAGTAGCTCTTTTGACTGGCATTTCTCTTATTCGGGTTTTCAGGTCCTACTACAACTATCTAAGGAAATAGAGTAGGTACTTATAAATATGGTATAGTAGAAGTACTGGTGTTCACATAAAAATTACGCTGAACTTCAAGCTCCGCAGTAGGCGATTTTTCGATCTATATGGCGACACAGCGAGTAAGAGCAAGAGTACCGATGCGCAAACATAGCCCTCCCACTCTCGCCCAGCGTTTTTTTGACGTTAACACGTGGCATCAGTTATACAGTTAATTTACTTTCTTCAGGATGATGACGCAATAATTTCATGGCATTGGGACTTAACTGTGGGTCCTTTGGGATACCAACCGCCTTTACAAGATGGTCCCACCCTAGTACTGAACGACCTCAAGCAGCCCGGCAACTATACGTTCAAATTGACCGTGGAAGACTCTGACCATGTAAAAAACTCGACTACTGCTAATATTACAGTATTGAATCATACTGATTATCCACCAGAAGCTAATGCAGGTATTGTTATGGTTGAGATTATATGCTTTTAAGCTGTGTATCGACTGTTCGCGAACCTATTGAGGTCCACACTCCTGCAACTTGCTCCACATATACCTACTGGATACATCAGAGCCCTTTTTCCCTGGTCCCTTTTAGACCTTTTTTTAAATACTTTTACGCACACGCCGCGTGCGCACGCTTAACTAAGCGACACAGACAGATTGCTGATATGAATGAGATTACGAACCTATATTACTATATTAAATTGATTGCGAGGACTGGATTTCACGTTCCCTAATTTGGATAAAAATTGGCACATCTATCAAAGTGCCTGGAAATGTCAGTTAGCCCTACTGCCTGGTGAAATGTGGGCCGAAATAAACGCCTCTTCTAATCCCTTGGACTTCAGGACTTTGTATGTCTGTCGGTCCGTTCTCGGCGTGCCTCTCAAACGGTTGGTGCTAGAAACATAAAACTTTGCATAAATAGGTATGCGTATTTACTACGCCGACAAACTCCTATAATAATAATTTTCTTGAGGTATCTCCCCTGGGGATTGTTATTTTTTCTTACTTATATTGCTTAGCATGGGGTATCAAAGATGGTCTTTTAGAAATATTGAGAGCTTGATAAGATATAAGTATAGGTTAGTAATGTTACATTTACTTACAGGCCAAGATGTGATAATATATTTACCAAACAATAATCTGACGTTAAACGGCAGCCTGTCGACGGACGACCACGAAATTACCTCTTGGGAGTGGACGAAGTCCGCCGAAGACGAAAATAAGGCTGTGGATATGCAGAATACACACTCACCATATTTACAAGTTAGTGGGTAATTTGACAAGATCTGCTTGAAAGTAGTTTAGGCGAACTGCGGGTAGACGGCATCTCCAACATTTACAGTAAAAACGCGATCTAGAAATATTTGAAACAAAATTTGAATGGCACCTATATGTTCATCGTAGCTTAGTAGTTCGCTATAGCGTTCTCCTTGTTAAAGGAACCACACTAAAACAGATCGTATGAAGGCGGACGGATGTTGGACTGTTAGTCTATGGGGCGCATTAAGAAAAGGCCGCAGGTTCGAGCCCTGCGAATGACATTAGTTATAAAGCTCTGCTTAGTAAAACTATATAACGGTGTGTGCAATTATCCTGACATTTATATGTATTTCATCAATTATTTCAGTTATCAAATCTGTCGGAGGGTGTATATACGTTTGTGTTAAAAGTGATGGACTCCTCCGGCCAATCGTCCACAGCCGAAGTCCACGTATTCGTTAAACCGCCGACTAATACTCCCCCTGTAGCTAATGCGGGCACGGATGAGGTAAGTCCTGCACGAAATACCTGTGCTGGCTTGCTTAGCATTATAAAATCAGCATGAATCGAAATATTCTAAAAAGCATGGTTGTCTTCTCCTTTTAAGGTTGTGGCTCCATCGTTAGTCGATGATTTTGCCAATGTCAAGGTAATGTTTCAACTAGTAGCTTTGAACTAGCTTCAGGGGTGGGACAATATTAAGAAACGTTGTACATTATTGCATTATCTCAAAAGCATGGTTAACCCACTAATATTTCGTACCTATCTGAAAAGTTTGTTGCGTAAAAAATCAGCCAATAGTGGAGTTTTTTTTTTAATTCCCGCTCCCACATCCGTTGCCTCTGTTGTCTCTGGTACGCACGCAGAAGGTATTCCCAGTGAGAGTCGCCCGGCGGAGCCAATAGTGGTAGTAACATAAATAAATGATTATTGTAAGTTATTTAAACTTTAACTTGGTGATTGGCAACAATATGCATGACATTTGTACATTGAGATGTCCATCTATACTAATATTTCAAAGATATGCGATGTCGATTAGTTCAATAAATCGATGAACTCTGAAACTAATGAACCTAATTATTTTTTTGCGCCGTAATTAAATGTTACTGTACTCGTGATACTACTTTTTACTAAATGTGGAAAAATAGATTGTGGGCAATTTTTTTGCAATATAAAAGGCTACATATTTTATAAACAAAAATCAAGCGTATATGCTGTGCTTTACGAAGTTCTTCAAGCGCTTTATAGCTGTAGTAATTTAAATATGTAGCTGTAAAGCTACGTAGTAGGCAAAAGCTTCACGTATTATTTGGCTAAAATTACAATCTGTTAATTTAGATATAAGTATGTAATGAAATAATAATTGCAGTTCATATCGCTACCACAAACATGGATCATCCTGAACGGTTCCGCATCGCACGACGACCATAGGATAGTCGCGTACACATGGCATTGTCTATCCGGCCCTACTAACTCTAACATTATCAATTTTAACGAGTCCATAGCCAACGCGACGGCCCTAACTAAGGGCCAGTACGTGTTCTCGTTGACTGTCCTCGATGATAACGGGAACTCGGCATATGATAATGTCACCATCACTGTTACGCAAAGTAAGTCTGTACTAGATAATAATAGTAAGCCACACAAACTTCATTTGCGCACTTTTTAGCGGATAAGTTCATGAGCCCGGATTACATTCTCACGGCCCGGTGTTTCACAGATCAGATCGCAACCTGATAGACCTGACCGTAGGAGCAGTCGCATTCGATATGACTCGTGGTCGCGCGTCAAATCCTCGATAGTCTGTAAGTCAAAGGCGCGGTGCGATGTTGCCTATATACCGGCCTGGACGGACTCGTTATCCGGCCTAGCCTGTGAAAACACGGGCCGTGGGGGCTTTAAGGCCTTCACATACGACGTATACCACGCATTATGACGTCTAAACAGGATCTGGCCTATACAATTTGAAAGATAACAAACACACTGGTCATTCACCACGCTGTCTTACGTCTCACCGCGCCAGATTCGCGTATTCCCATGTTAGCCCACGCGTACGACGCTGTCACACACGTTTAGTGTCATAAAGTATAAGATAACGTATACGTCAGACGTTGTAAGACGTCGTACCAGTGTGTCGCTGTTTCCAACGTCACGTGGCACACGTCGTACGTGAAGGACCGGTGTGTTTTAAGCTTTATACTACAGTTGCATTATAGTTGATTGCAAAGAAGTCTTACATGAAGATAATGTAACCAATTGGATATGGGGTGTTTCTGTGGCGAAACTGACGGGATAAACGCAAAACGGTTATGTCGTATAATTAAAGCAGTGGTTTCATTTTATTCCGAAGTTAAGTTGTTGTGTTTGAAATAATAAGAGGTTAAGCGCATGTGCATGTAAAGAAATTTATAACTACCTCACTTTTCAATGTTAATAACATTAAAAGTATCTGATGTGTTCTTAATGGTATAGGGGTGTAGTTAATATTGTCATCATTTATTAAAGCACATACTTGCTTTTCTTTGTATATATGTACATAACATATAATTGAAATGTCTGTTTGTCATTCCAAATTAACAGCTTGTCACCAAATTCTTCTGTGTATTTCGGCTAATCTCTGAAAATGTTACTAAACCGATCTTAACGGTATACTAATAATAGTATACTAAGAAATTAGGCTACTTTTACTTACGTAGTAGGTTATCGAAAAATATGGAAGTTGTTCACCCAGGTGATATCACCTCCGCCGAGCGCCACAGGATATTCTTACTAGTGCTAACCAGAGGCGGTCGGCAGCAGACGTAGGAGCGGCCGAGGAATTAAAAAAAAAGGTGTTATCACCTGGGTGAACAAAGTGAAGTAAACCGATCTAACGGACACAGTGTCTTTATATATACATTGGGGTACCATATAAAGTGTAGGTAATTATTTAACAAACAGGATATTTTACTGTTCCATTTCTAATATTCTCGATGGATTCCCGTGGTATCTGAAAATTTAGCTCCTTGACCCTTCAACGGGTTTCATGTAATTTCATGGGCTATTTCATCAACAGATAAAAACAGCCCACCAAAAGCAAACGCCGGGGGCGACCAAGTTCTGAACCTACCTATGTCTGTGTTGATATTGAACGGGTCTAAGTCCTCTGATGACTTCCGAATCGTGTCTTGGAGATGGTCGAGGTCGACGTCAGGTCTGGCCGCCGGACATGTTATACTACAGTCCGACACTAAACCAGTGCTTATGGTACGTATTTTGTTAGTTAATTCCTAAATTTGTTTGATTTGAACTGGTATTTGGGAGGTATTGAAACGCTTGTAGTGACAGTATGTGAATAATTTTATCATCGAAATGTATTCGTATTTATATCATACAAGTATATCCCCGGCGTACAAACAGGTTTAAATGGGCGTGATCTAAACAAAGGACGAGTCTATACCTATGCATTTGTAGTAGGTACTTATAATTTATCCTTATACCTAATTGGCTAGTTCAATTATAACTTGTAGAATTTTGAACTGGTAGAAGCTTGTAGAAGGGACTAGAACCGCCTTCTTGTATGATATAGACGTCTCGTATATATGATGTCAGAGGTGGTGCTTCGTTGCATGCCTACACGCCACAGATTGATTTTATAAGCGACTACAGTATACAGTCTATCAATAAGTATCTAAAGTTATTTTCAATTTTCCCTTAGGTCTTCGTAATTACCTCACTTTCCCCCTACATGTTATACACACAATAATAATAACACGCGTACATTAAGCCCACATTTCGCCAGTAGCTGTTCGTCCATCGTATTCGAATTGAATAATCTCCGTAACTACTGAACC
The DNA here is from genome assembly GCA_963556515.1 of Nudaria mundana. NCBI lineage: Eukaryota > Metazoa > Arthropoda > Insecta > Lepidoptera > Erebidae > Nudaria > Nudaria mundana. Next base: position 10,724,170 of record OY748305.1, on the reverse strand, counting down.
GATTTTGAAAATTCTTTCACTTATTAAATGTAACTATATTATCCCTGAGTAGCATGGGCTACTTTTAATACCGATAATTTCCTTGGGACCATTTTGATAAGGCCCCTTAGCAACTTACATATAAACCGCGCACGATGACACAATAACCGCTTCGTGACGTCATAAATCTAAAAAAAATCAGCAAGTACTTTTAACTTTAAATGACGTCATGAAGCGGTTATTGTGACAAGGTTTCCTTGCTACTGTCATCGTGCGCGGCTTATACCTTTATGTATATTTCATCTAATTATAATATTCGTATCCTCAGTTAACCGACATTGAAGTTGGTAGATACGTGTTCGAACTGACAGTAACAGACGACCAAGGTGAGTCTGACCGTGACACAGTGAGCGTACAAATAAAACCGGACCCTTTAGAAATGAATCTCTTGGAGCTCACTCTCAACATGCCGATAACTACGTTCACACAAAGCCAACTGGATTCCCTTGTACAGAAAATCACTTTGTTGCTCAAAGAAGATATCAGAGTTAATGTGACCGAGGTCCGTGGACAAGCAGAGTCGGGGAATACGCAGTTGGTTTTCTTCTTATCAGAAAAGGTATGTTTGTATTATCATTTTATGTATTTAGAGTTGTGTACGACGGGTTCATCATTCACTGAGCCTTTTCCCATCTCAGTTGGGGTCGGCTTTCCAGTCTAACTGCGATTCGGCTGAACTACGATATTTTCCGTGAAGCGACTGCCACTTACGAGCAAGCATGGAAACATTCTTAAAATTAAAATTTATGTTGCAACATTAAATCGTAAAAATAAAAAAACCGGCTAAGTGCGAGTCGGACTCGCGCACAAACGGTTCCGTGCCAAAACGGCAAAAATCACGTTTGTTGTATGGGAGCTCCCTTAAATATTAATTATATTCTGTTTTTTAGTATTTGTTGTTATATAGGCCACAGAAATACCAAGAAAGAAAAGATGTACGGACAGACAGCGAATTCTCATTAATAAGGTTCCCGTTTTACCCTTTGGGTACGGAACCCCAAAAATGATAAACTTACTGACCCAACTGTATCATAATTAACTACTTACTCCATTTCCGTATACATATTTATTTGTTGACCTGTTTGGGTTTTTACTTACCATTTCCTCCTAATCAAAAACTTGTACCAAAAGTGCCCGGAACACACATACATACAGACTGACGGACGAAAGCAGAATTGTCCAGTCTCGAATTAATTGATGGTGACTGTACAGGATGCGGCAGTGGAAGGCATCCGCGCGTTAACCCTAGTCCGTAGTACAGCGGGCGCGTGGTCGGCGTGGGGCGGCGGCCGCCTGCGCTCGCAGCGGTGTCTCAGCACGTGCTCGGGCCGCGGCGTGTGCGACCACGCCACGCGCACGTGTCGCTGCGATGCCTTCTGGATGCAGAGCCTGTTCTCGCAACTCGATCCTGATGCTATGCCTGACTGTGGTAACTATTGTCATAAGATTACATACTTATAAATATGCCTGTTTTGCCAATAGACTAGGCAGACACCATGTTCTACACGTAACATTGTTATTCCTGTTTTAATGTTCGTTCGTGTACACGCTCCGTGCACCCGCCGGGGCCTAGAAACCGTGGCAGGTACCTGACGCTGCATCGAACAGCGGCCTTAAAATTATTTTGGTATCCAGCTGGTACCGTTATATCGAATAAAACACCATGGAATATTATTTGGCTTAAAACGGTCCGTCACATTAACTTTTAAGTGTCCCGCCACCCGCTGCGCGTGTAGGTATAGTTCGCGAGGCCTAAATTGAGCCTAAGCTGCATTTGTGTGAGTGTTCACGCAAAGTAGAGTAAAAAGCTGTGTGTATATACAATACATGTGTGTGTAAAACAATTCCCACTATACGTTCACGTACGTGCACTCACACAAATGCAAAGCGTCCGCGCCAGAGAGCGCTGCTCCTATTATCTTCCAATACAAGCACACAAGTCGGGCATCCACCGCTTGCACATGCTTAACTTAGCGAATGGCCTTAGAGTTTGTATTTGTCGGCGCATCACACTTTCACTGCGTTTATATTGTACAGCGTGGTCGATAGTGTACGCGAGCCTGGGCGGCGTGGCGGCGCTGTGCGTGTGCTGTGCGTGCTGCTACGTGTGTGCGCGCGCCGTGCGCCGCGTGTGTGCGCCGCGCAAGCCCAGGCTGCGGCCCAAGTACAGGCTGCTGCCGCTCGCTGACCACGAGGAGAAACCTTGTGAGTCAAGCAATACTATAAGCCGCGCATGATGACAATGGGATTGGTGACATCATAGTGACGTAGATTAACCTACGATACTGTTTTGTTATCCGTACTTTTCAGCGAGTGATGACGTCACGGAGTGGTTATTGTGACAAGGTTCTATCCCACCCACATCGTGCACGGCTTATACTTACTGTTAACTAGACAAATCTTAAGTAAGGCCAACCAGACAAGACAATATTTTGTCAACAAACGGACCGCTACTATAAGTCTCTGTCCTTATCACTCGTATCCAGTAAGGACGTAAGTTGATCGACGAGAACTGTCGTTGCGTTTCATGGTACAGGTAAACATTTAGTACCTTAGTTGTCAACCATTTGTCAACATGGTAGAATAGATAGTTCTGTCATAAATTTGTCTGATTCGGACTCTTCCAACGAAGCATTCATGTTAAATAAGGACTACAGCGTTTAGAATAGGGATTAAACAAATAAAATGTTTTAAACCTCAGAAACTTTGTTAACATTTTTTCTTTCGTCTCGATGACCTTACTTTAATCGACTATACACGATATGGACATCACTATAAATTCCTAATGTCACTTCGATAATATAGTACTCTATACTCTATGGTTGGAATTCATTCAAAAGTGACATTTCAACTTTCTTACTATCACGGTTCATGAGATACAGGCCAAGACAGACGGACGGACGGACAGCGAATTCTCAGTAATAAGGTTTCTTTTTCGTTCTTATAACTTTGCTACTTGTGGTCCCGTTGGCTAAAATGCCCACTCAAATCGATTTTGATGGTTGTCAAGCCCCTACTACTATTTATTATTATCTATTACAGTTGCGAGTAAAGACGTATCAGACACAGATACAGACTCAGACGTATTATTCGAAACGAAAACTAAGACCACACCATTTGGGACGCGCGCTATGAACGGCGAAGCGTCCCAAAGCAACGGGTGGAAGAAAAACGGCCATTACAAGAGTTCGAGGAAAGTGAAAACGTAGCTTATTGCGATACGGCTCAGCTGCCTACGAATAAAGTCGACACTTCGTCACTTGTATGGCAAACTTGCGAATGTGCAAATTTCAATTTTTTCAGGAGAGCAATAAAACCCTTCTCTGTCGTTTATAAAATCACCTGCTTCATTATATATGTTAGGTTTTTTTTATGTAAAATATTAAGAAGAATACAACCTGATTTATCAGTAAAGACCTGTAATAGTAAAATAACGAAATAAATCATAAATAGATCATATTCGCAAGTTTGTTTTTCTACGAAGAATTTATGGAAGTGTATTTTTCGCCCATGGCTAAGTAACGTATGTGTCAGATTCCACGGCATATCAACGAATATGACACATAGATTAATTTACCGTTGTGTATTTGATAATTTTCAAAGATTTTACACCGGGCAAATCAACGAATATGACACATAGGTTAATGTATTACAGCGTATTTGATAATTTTCAAAGAGATACACCGTGGTAATTATGCGAATAGTGCATATAGGTAACTTGACCATGGTCTGTTATACATTTAAACCTCCAATGAGACTTTAAAAGATACGTAAATACATTTTCGCACGTTTACCATGGACATTTTGTTAAAAAAGGAGAAGATTTCGTGGTAAATATTACTATCTACACAAGTTAATTTGGCATGGTAACAAACGAAAATTGTGTTAGATACGCAAATATGTTTCTTTCATATCTCCTAAACTAATCAAGATACAGAGTTGAAACTTTGTGACATTGTGTATCACCATATTGGTATTACGTTAAATCAAAAAACAGGATTTCGCCAAAATGGCAGTTTCGCAAGTTTGCCATACAAGTGACGACTTGGTAAATATAACATATTAAATTAACTTATATCTAAGTTATTCCTAAGATGTTTGTGTTACATACTGAAATATTTTGAGTTGTATTCGTTTGTTTTAGAATTATGAAGCTAGTCCTTTAAACTAGGGAATGTAAAATATTTAAAACAAAAAGAAATAAAGGTACAATGATATAATGTAAACTTTTGATTTTGTATATGACGAAATCAAAAGTTACGAGCGTATTAAAACGTCAAACTTCAGCGTTGAAGGAAACGTCAACCTTGATGTTTCCTTGTGTTAAGTTCCGTACCCAAAGAGTAAAAACGGAAGCCTTAGGGCTCCGCTGTCCGTCTGTTACCAGGCTGTATTTCATGAATGATATACAGCCTGGAGACAGAGGTCCCAACGACGCGTGATTCTCATCCCGATCAAACCCCCGAAGACGTCACACAGGTGATCAAAGTCCGCCGGGCCCCACTGGAAATACCTTCTGCGTGTGTACCAGAGACGGCCGACAACGAACGTGAGAGCGGCCGCAGACTTAGGCCGCGGAGTTAAAAAAAGAGCCTGGAGACAGACCGACGGACGGACAGAGAAGTCTCAGTAATAGGGTTTCCGTTTTCCCCTTTGGCTAAAACTTTTTATTCTCTGAGCAGCTCTCAGAATCTTTACAGATATTTCTGAATTTTAGTGTTTCTTCTGGTTATTTATTGAAATATTAACTGCATAATAAATACAGAATTAAGCATAATAAAACATGGCTATGAGTATATAAGTTTTAGATTAGAATATTATAGTATTAGGGTTTTGTACTTTACGTATGTAGAGTAGGTTTATATTGCTAGTGTTTTGGTAATCATTGCATTCCAGTAGTACCTAATAATAGACGTATGTCAGCGCACATGTCACGCACAAATCCTTATAATAAAGTACCTAGATAAGTAAGTATATGGTTGCTTACTTAGCAGGGGCTCGTGGTCTAGTGGTAACCGACAATGTTAAAACATTGCCACATCTAGTCAGGCCGGTCTTAGAATGGGTGACCATTTCTTAAGACACAGACCCCTCCGTGCCTCGGAGAGCACGTTAAGCCGTCGGTCCCGGTTGTCATACTAACATCTATGGCAGTCGTTAGGGGTAGTTGGAGCCCTAAATTAAAAATCCGACCGGTCTAACTACAGAACTTCGATATCGCCCATGGGTTGTGGAGTTCAGATGGCAGTCGCTTCACGGAAAATATCGAAGTTCAGCCGAATCGCAGTTAGACTGGAAAGCCGAATCCCAGTTAGTTGGGAAAAGGCTCGGTGAATAATGAAGTATATGGTTGCTTTATAAAACCATGCTAATTTTATTTGATAAGATTCAATAAATAAATTATACATACTAATTATATACATTTCAATCCATGTAAATTATTTCAATACCATTCATAAATTACAGCAATTAGTCTAGTACTTACTGTAATGTATAATTCAAAAATATAATAATATGAATATTACACAAGTGTTACTATTTATTTAAATTTTAAAACCCTAATGATTAGGTAGGTAGGTATTACTTTTTATGCAGAAATGCTGATAGCCATACCAAAAGATAAAGTGATTGTATATAGCCTTCAATGTTGTTACATTCCGATGACTTCAAAATCCTTATTTTTAACTCATATTTAATTGTCAGTATAATTATAAATGTCGTTTATGTAAGAGAACAATATCGCGCACCATACATATAGTATAGTACAGTGTGAACGTGTTCATAATAATTAATGTATAGTGCGTGATATTAAGGAACGGGCAAACTCGTAGTAGCACGCCGCGCGCCGTAGTGGTTGCTCGGCTTTCTGCAACTAATGCCGGCGACACACGCCGCGCGGCAAATGCGCTGTTCCGCCGGTACTGTGTTGTAGGCATTTATTTAGATCTGGGAATCAAACCAGAGACGGCACCGCTGGCGTGTACACTGACTACTGCGATATTACGCCACCTAAGTAGTCATAACATTAATATGAGAAACATAAATAATAATGATTTATAATCATAACATAGTACTTATAAAACAAAAGTCGCTTTCGTTCCTTATGTATGATTGATTAGATCTTTAAATTACGCAACGGATTATGATGCGGTTTTCACCATCGGATAGAGTTGTGTCGAGGAAGGTTTTTGTGTAGGTATATAATTTGTGACTATATATATATAATTATGTATATAATTTGTGTATGTAATAATGTATATAATTTGTGTAGGTATATAATCAGGTGACTGCCTCGGTGGCTCAGTGGTATGAGTATGCGACTGCCGCCCTGAGGTCCCAGGTTCGATTCCGGGTTGATTCAAATTATTTGTGTGATCCACAAATGTTTGTTTCGGAGTTTGGGTATTTTCTATGTATAATATGTATGTATTTAGAAATATATAAGTATGTTTATCAGTCGTCTAGATCCCATAACACAAGCTTATATTAGCTTAATTTGGGCTAGATGACGTTGTGTGAAAATGTCCAAAAATATTTATTTAAATATTTATTTATTTATAATTTGTCAAGCGGGCGAAGCCGCGGGCATCCGCTAGTAAGATATAAATAGCCCTCTAACAATTGTAAGTTTGTTAAAAAATGGACTTTATACCTGATTAAATATGATTTTTAAGTTTATTTACGCTAACCTTTAATTCAAACTGAATAATTGCCATTTTTCTACCAAAAGTCAACATGCTTATTTCGGCACTATTGCAGCTGCTGTACACAGAGCGCAAAGGTATAATGTATGCAGACCATTGTACATTGACCATTCTAAAGGAAAAACATACCGTTTGCATCAAATGTTACAGTCAGGTATTTATAATTGTTATATAAAATTATTTTAAACTATGAAGGTGTTAAGCCGCATTCACACATACCTACCTACCTATCAGACGTCCGCGCATAGACATTAGACTTGCGTCTCTCATTGGGGAATTCCCAAATACACGATTCTCGGGACTGAACTGTCTCTCGTTGGCTGATTCCGGAATCTTTCAATGATAATCGCGACCGATAGGATTGTGAATGCGGCTGTACAGGTTGTCAAGTATAAGTTGGCGTTTCAATGGGGGCGCCACATTACATTGAAAAATGTCAATAAGAACAGTAACTCCATACGATTATATTAGTTCCATTTTTCGTCACGCGCCATGTTATACATGACAAGCTGTATGAAGTGGTTATGTTACGTAGTCAAGTAACACACTGATCAATTTTATTAGAATATTACTTCAATAATCTAGTCGTATTAAGTTATAATAATTATGTATTTATAGATTAGCACTATTGCGATATATATTTTTACTGTGATTTTGATGAGAATTGTATAATTGGAATGTACTTAAGTTATACGTAAATAAATTCGCATGTATGCTTTCAAGTTATTTGTTGTTTTAGTGACATATATATATATTCCCCAAAGAGGTGGGCAGAGGTATATGCACTCACTTTTTCGTGAATAGCTCACGAAAATCTGTTCAATATCTTCGGAGATTACTTTACAATACAGACAGACATACATGGAGGAAAAAAATACCTGTTTTGTATTTTATTAGTCTTTTTAAGACACATATTTTTGAATTGTATCAGACATACTATTTCTACTATGTAGGTACTTCATAGTATGTATAGGTAGATTAGAAAATTATTCCGGCAAAAACTTACGACTGCAGTGTAGTACCTAAAGAAATTAGTATTAGGGCGCTATTCCATTATGCAAGTCTTGCATGCAAGTATATGACGTGCAACTTGCATACAAGTTTTACTACATATGATTACTACATATTTGTAGTAGGTACCTACTAACTACGATTATGTGAAGGTCTTGGCCTCCTTATCGTGATTCTTCTCGTGCGAGAGTAGTACCTACGTATATGCGGTAGGTATGGATTCACCAAATTCTCTTGGGGACTTGGTATGTACAAGCAATGAGTTACCTACCTATTTTGAACCAGCCTTAGTTCACAGGGGAAACACTGACTGACCTACTAAGCTTCGAAGACCACAGCCGATTACGTATTTCGAAATTGTTATGTAATATGTGATTCATTGCCTGGGTCAGTGCTGACTTAATCTGTTCCCGCTTTGCGTGCAGTGTAGGTATCTATGTATTTGAATTTATCGTAAGCTTTAGTAAGAGCGATAAGAGGCTTGGCCTGGCATATCACAGCAGATACAGAGGTCGTAGAGTGTAATTGACCTTATGATAAAACATCGAAATAAAAGATTCATATAAAACATTTATTATAAAATTTATTGCTTTCTTATTACAGAAAGAATTTGAACACGTTATTGATGCAACTTTAGGCATTATAGGCACATTGCCGCAGTCTACATGTTGCGACAGTTTAAAGAGAAAATTACTTAAATATAATTATTTTGTACATAAGTTTTGCAGCTTTACAATACATATATAGGCTACTGGAAACATTTAAATAAATGTGATACTTAACACCTAATATCTCTTATACTGCAATTTTTTTTTGGACATCTCACTCAACGTCATCTAGCCCATACTAAGCTATAAGCTTGTGCTATGAGATTTAGACAACTGAAAAACATACACATGCTAACTACAACATATTAACTTTGAAAAACATACTTATATATTTATAAATACATACATATTATACATAGAAAATACCCAAACTTCGGAGTCGAAAGCCGATTCACTACCGACCGCGCCATCGAAGCGGTTATGGGATGTATATTAGGTATCTGTCCGGCAGATGTGTTTTATACCGGACGCAATTAGAGCGTATGAATATAATTTTATCACTAGACATACTAAAACATGGTAACAACTAAGTAATAATAATAACTAGATACGTTACTGTGTCTTAGGTACTTACGTGTTAACTGGGTGATTGTATTAGGATATACCTCTACCTACACATCAATATAAAAATAAATAAATTAACTTATTACATAAGTAGGCATACTAAACTTAAATGAACTTTGTGTTAAGATAGGTATATAAATATTTAAGATAATAATGTAAAATGGAATGGTATTAAATAAAACGTAAAATCAATGGCTTTACATTTGTGCGAGTGTATTGTACGTGAACGTATATTATAATGTGACCTGTGTGGTACACACAACTACAAAAAGAGTTTTTACTCTACTTTTCGTGGTCACTCACACAAATGCAAAGTTTAGCTTATACCTCGCGAACTGTAGGTACCTGCAATATAGGTAAGTGCAATGGTGCTCTTGTAGGTACTGTTAAGTGTTACTCCATCCCTATTCGTTTTCTTCTAGCTCATTTTGATCAAAGACTTTAATAGGAATAGGTAGGTTAAGGTACCAATAGTCTTTGATTTGAAATATCTGTTTGTTAAAGCAACAAAAGTGACAATAATAAACGTGCTTTTTTATTTAGGCCATATTTTTTACCTTTGCCATATTCAGTCCGTCAGTTCCGTAGTCTTTACGAATCATAATTCAATAAATTAAATAACATTTCTGATCTCAATATTTTAACAAAGGCCATAATTTCCTGAATCAATCATATTCCAAATTCAAGAATGAATGTTAATCAGCGTAACTAGGTTTAGGTAGTGATGGTGAATAGGTAGGTACCTAACCTACACTAAACGTATGTACAGGTCGCGTCAGATAAAAATAACGCTGACCTTGAAGATAACGACCTTTTGCAGCAGGGCGTCAGTCGTGACTGAGGTTGAAAATACCCGAAAAACAAACGGTCAGTGTCACGAATGATAAAGATACCATTATTCGATCATCAATCATTATAATGAAGTTCTTTACGTTACTTATCTGTAATTTATATTACTTAGATATATACGTAATAATGAACGGGTTAAATCACAACCAACAATGCCAGCATTATATCAGCTCTATCTGAAAACAAAGGTCACGCAAAGCAAGGTATTGTCTATAGAATGTTATTGAACAATGATTGATACCTAACCATTATGTAATTACGATAATCAACTAGGTACGTGTACACACTGACTACAATGATAGATAGAAATTACTAAATTATTCAGAAGGTTACTTTGAACTTGAACTACGAGTTTTTTAATTAAACCTATTTTTTGGCGTGCACTCGTGACATTCTTCGCGTGATAGATAGGTATGGGAAAACTTGGAAGTCCAGATGTCCCGGTTTGTACAATATTTCAACATTTTGCTTTCCGCTTTTAGTGTCACTTAGCAAATTGATTTGCTAACAACCAAATACTGAAATGTCACTCAAATGTTGAAGCTGTTTAAATGCTTGAGCAGCTCTTAAACTTAAATTTTTCATACCCAAACGTCACTTTTGAGTATCTGAATATTTGAGTGACGTTTCAGTATTCGGCCCTAAGGGCACTTTTCTTATCATGCGTTTTTTTCACCAACGCAGCGTGCGGAACTCGCCCGCAATGCGTGGCGATGTTAACCTCAAATCATTTCGCAACTAGCCCCTTTCCCATAGCAACCTGCGGCCCGCTAGACATGAAACGCGTATCATTATTGCATGAAATTTGACATTGACATCGACACGCATTGCGGGCGAGATACGCTCACTGGTGAAAAACACGCTTGACAGGAAAATCGCTCTTAGTTCTTACAACCGGCAGCCTGCGTGATGTCAACCATCTTTAGGAATGTTAGCAGTACAGATAAATATACATAAATGCTTCTAAATACAAGCTTCTCCTGATACATATAACAAGGACTAAACTCAGAAACGACCAATTGCAGTGGATGGAAATTATTAGTTCCGTTTTCCAAAGTTCGCATGAACTCCCGCGCACATCGTTTATAGTAGGGCCTAGAAATACTGCTTGCAAAGTGTCAATCGACCTTCAAACTATGCTTAAATATCTATTACATGCATTTCATCGCAATATACCTAACGATATACTTGCGCAAATCTTCATATTATAAAACAAAGTCGCTTTCGCCGTCTTGTCTGTCCTAAGTATACATAGTGCTTAGATCAGATCTAGCGGATTTTGATGCGGTTTTTTTAAAAGATAGAGTTATTCAAGTGGGAGATTTTACTATAGGTACTTTCCTATAAAATTTGTCAAGCGGGCCTCGGCTAGTCTAGTACAAAATAGGCTGCTTGCGTACCAGAGACGCCACAGAGGCAACAGACGTGAGAGCGAATTAAAAAAAATGTACAAAATAGGTTTGCGCAAGCCTACTACGACTAGTACTCGACGTGTGCTAGTATATCGTTACGTCTATTTCGACCATTAGGTAGGTATTTTCAACTATTTTTAAGTTTTCATTTTCCATGTAAAATTAATGGACAATTTGCAAAACATGAAAAATATATCGTAATAATTATGTACAGCATTGGCCTTATCAACATGAAAACCATTTATCGTCGCGACTACTCGTGTAAACTTAAACCGGTATTTTTTTTAAATTATGCAAACATTAACAATGGTTTATCTAACTTTTTATGTCTATAACAATACATATTAAGTACCTAGCTAAGAAGCAGGTCTTCATGGTTATGAAGACCTTTTTAACAATTTGTGTGGAACATTTTAAAAACATGGAAAATTTTAAATTACAAAAGTAACATTTTTGCAATTATTTTGTAATAATAACACTTTGGGATCATGTTATTTCTGAAAATATAATAAGAATAGATAACCTTATTTATACCATTCCTTATTAACAATTGAACTTGTGGCACCCTGTGGTACCGACAAAGCTGGATTGTGATCTTTAAAATTCAACCTAGTTCCATTATTTCGCTTTTTTCTTACCAGACCGGACGGTCTTTTCAACCTCAGCAGACCAGACTGCCTTATTAATTTTCTCTCCCAATGTATATGTAAAACATGTTAGAGCAAGTAAAAATATGTAGAAAAATACTCTTAAAGGCCAATTAAGTACATTCAGAATGGGGTAAACCCACATACCAGTATTAAAATAAATAACATGTACCCAAGTTAAATAGCTTAACATAAATATAGCCAGAATACTCAACCCCACTTTTCTTGGTGGATACATTCGGAATGATGTAAGGAGATCAATTAAAATAAATACAACTATATTTGTGTGCATCACATGGTTCAGCCATAACGGAAAGTATGGATCTATGCTTCTAGGTAGGATCAATTCTCGGTCCACAGCATAAATAGCCCAGAATGTGGTTCCTACAAACATCGCCAAGGGGAATGCTAAAGCACTAAATACTATGTCTTTAGCTCTTCTTATCAGGGGTTTGTGTGATGGTGATACATCATTTGTACCAATGAAGTCATTTAGCAAGGCCAGTGTGAAGTATGCTGTTTGTATCATCTACAAAAAAAGCAGAAATTGTGATTATTACAAAAATAAATTAAGTTAAGGCTTTCAAGTTATTGAACAAGAGAGAGAAGACTTACCGCATCTAAATAGGTCAAATATTTAAATTTGCCTCCATAAGGTGGCACTTTAACTGTATCACTTGGAAATACAACATAGTTATAGTCATAGTAACACCCATAGAAAAATTGTATAGCTGCTGTTAGATGAAATATTTGTTTCAGCATTTTAACAGATTCTGCAATTAGATAAAAGCTTGTTAAACAACACTCATTTTGTTCTACTCGATGTATACTTGGAAATAAATTACTTATAAGCAATTTAACATTTAATTAGTATAACAAATAAAATCAATAATAGCTAAGCGCTATCACTTACGATACCTACGTATCTAAGTGATAGCACTTAGCTAAGACTAAAAATTATTCTTAAATAAAAATTACCTATTTATACCAAGGCTTCACCTGGATGCAACCTATTAATGTGTATAAAATGTATATAATTGTACAACAGTTTATTACCGATCGAGAACCTTTACTGACTGACTGATTTGGACTGATTCCTTTCCTTTCAGTAGTAATAAGTGTACCTACCTACTATGTGATTAGATTACTGACTGTCACAAATAAATTGCATGCAGCAGACGTCTGTCACTGTCACAGTCACAACTGACAGCTTAATCGATGCTTGACCAAGGCTGGCTATGGTAGTTTTAACCTGTCAACCCCCGCGCAAAAAAAGACTTGGGAGCACGGGCGGGTGATGACATCGTGACGTTGTCTTACCATCCGTAGAAAAAAAAGAAATATCTCTACAACCAAACCATATTTTATAGCCAGCCTTCTGGTCCTGAGAAGCATCGATTAGGCGTTTAGCAATGTCTCTATAAAGGCGGCGAGCACTCGGACCCCATGCCCCAGTGTCTCAACCCCAAACGGTTCAAATATGTAATCACCTGGTAGGTTAGCCTATTTACGCCGTTTAAGGCCTTCAGCCGATGTAGCAGCAGCGCCGGCACATCCGGATGTGCTTGGAAGGTGTGTAGGTGCTAGGGCGCAAAGCAGTTATGGTATCGGTCTTGCTTCGCACCTCGGAATCAATCAATGTATTTGACAAAATTTCCTGACTAATTCTTCGGTGCCATGGACCGACGACAGAAATACTGGCAGACTGATATCTGTGACTCTATCGTATACCTAGCCTGCCCAAGCGAACTGGAAGAGACGCTTGGATACAGGCTCGGTCATTAATATTTACATTTAAAGTTTTACACAAAGAAGTAGGGTTGTACAAAAATTACAAAATAAATAAAAAGTGGATATTGATGAATAATATTTCCAGTACTGAAAATGAAGAAAACCTTCAGGCCGAGACTCCGAGCAACACTGCTACGCGCTGTATAGAGGTAAGTTGTTATACGTAATTCTTGTAGACTTGTTACATAAATAAACAAACTAGCTAGTGATGGGCGAAGACAAAATCTCAGTACCTACAGTTTTTTTTTGCAATATTTATTATTTTCCTTGTGAGACAAACACATACTTCTCAATTACTTTCTCAAAAGAAAATTCACGTTCAAATCTCGTATTTTACCAAAATCAAGAATTTTTTTTGTAAAATATTATCTTTTACGCGACTGGTGTACGTATGTATGTATGTATACTAAGTAATATATCTTTGTGGCACGATAAGTTCAAAATTATTGAACCGATTTTAATGTTTTTAGTATCATTAGAATTGTCTTCTAAGCCCGAGTGACATAGAATAAGTGACGCCATAAAAAACCAATACGTATAGCGTAAAGGAAATTTATAATTTCTGTTCATCACGAACATAATATTGTATGAATTCTTTTGCACTTTTATATTTGTCTTCGTCAGTTATGAATATAAATAAATAAACAATAAAAATGTTAAAACCCGACAGATTAAAAAATGAAAATGTGTAATAAAACTAAATAACAACACCATTGTAATATAGCGTATTTAGCAGTCGGGGCCTATTTCTAAAGAAATATTTAGCTAGTCAGGAATATCTTCGAGCCTGTGAGGATTTCAATGGGTCTCAACTGTTGAATTCGATTTATTACAATAGTGTTCTTATTTATTTTTATGTAACATAATTCAAGACCGTAGACTTGTTTTCTTTTTACCTTTTGAGTTTTTATGCATATAGTCGGATTTATTAAATTTATGACGTGATAACGTCTTATAAATCGATGAACACCGGCAACACGCACAAAAAAGTGTCACATTATGTCACGCTAGGGTCAAGCGAGAGCGCAGTACAAGCGATGGAGAATAATATTATGACGTTATCCGATAAAATTATCGTCCTAAACCGACTTTACAAGCAACCAGTTTTTTATTATGTTTATTTATTCACTTTCATAATTGACGAAGACTGATAAAAACGTTTAAGATTTTGATCTAGTGTTCTGTGTTTCAAAGATGTATTCTAAGGGAGTTCTTAGCTATGTTTGAAGAAATTTGGCCCATACCTTTTGAATTATTTTTTATAATAAAAATCAAGCCATTATCTTTATTTACAGGAACTAGTTATTGACAACCGTCAAGAGGGAAAGGTGGATGAAGTGGAAGTTGGGCGTAGAGTAGTGGATATTTCTTTTTTTTTTAAAGCTCTTCAGGCCATAGGGGACCACGGTCCAATGGATTGTAAGTTAAGTTACCTCAGTATAATAGGTGAAGTAAAAGTTGGTCTGGACTCAAAACTCATCATAAAATGTAGTATGTGTAATATGAAATTTACTGTGTGTTTGGTTGAAAAGAAAGAAGATAGCATGGAAGTGAATCATCAAATTGTGTCTGGTATCATATCATCTGGTGGGAGCTACTCTCAGTTAAAAACATTAAGTGCCGCAGTAGCCCTACCAATCATGTCACCTTCATTGTACAATGAAATTAATAATACGGTTTGCGATTGGTGGGAAAAGACAGCAGCACATTCCATGGCAGAAGCTGTCAAGGAAGAAGCGGAGTACGCAGTGTCTATAGGTAGTGTTGATAAAAATGGTACACCATTAATATCTGTTGCTGTTGACGGTTGTTGGAGCAAGAGATCTTATGGTAAGAATTTTTCCGCCTTATCCGGCGCAGCTGCGATAATTGGCATTAAAACTAATAAAGTATTGTTTTTTGGAGTTAAAAATAAATACTGCGTAGTCTGTGCACGAGCCGCAAAGAACAACAGTCAGCCCCCGGAACACCATTGTTTCAAGAATTATTCAGGATCATCTACCGGGATGGAATCGACCATAATAGTTGAGGGGTTTAAACGTTCCTTTGTTGATCACGGTGTAATTTATAATAAATTTGTAGCAGACGGCGATTCCAGTACTTATAAAAAAATATTAGATTCGCGTCCGTACGATAATTTAATAGTAGAGAAAATTGAATGCAAAAATCATCTTTTACGAAACTACTGCAATAGCTTGGAGAAATTGTCGAAAGACACTAAGTATCCTTGCGAGTTGCGGAAATTCCTAAAAGAAAGGTATTTGCGTTTAAGAACGGGTGTAAAATGCGCGATTAAATATTGGGGGGATCAAAATCAGTCACTCGAAGAAAAAATAAAAAATCTTAGTGAAGATATTCTAAATGGTCCACAACACGTATTTGGTAATCACCAACATTGCAAGGAGTATTTTTGTAGACCTGACACTCGTCGAATAGAACCTGTTGGGTTACTTCCAGCAATTGTTGGATGCGGATTAATGGACGCGGTAGAAATTTTAAGTAAAAGACTGTCATATCATTCTAGAAGTTTAATTCATAATTGCACAAGTAATATAGTTGAAAGTTTTAACGGAGTAATTGCCAAATTAGTTGGGGGTAAGCGTGTAAATTATTCTTCCCGTGGTTCTTATGCGGGCCGATGCGCAGCTGCTGTTGTGTCTTTTAATACGGGATCGATTCATAGTAAAACTCATGAAGTCATATTTAAATCTAGTCCTAATCCTTTGATCGCGAAAGTGGAAAATAGTAATCGTAGAAACCGTTTAATTGCTAAACCTAAATTAAGATTGAAAAAAAGCCACAGCGCTGTATCGAAAGACGCTCACTATGGACCAAACTGCGAAAAACCTGATCTGAGTCCAGAATTATATGAGAAAGCCAAGTCATCTTTTTTAGTTGATTTAAAGTTGTCTTGTGCTGAAAGAGAGGAGCTTGAAAGGTCGACCCATTTGCAAAGAAGTAGTGCTGAGTGGATGAGTACAAGGAGAAAATTACTAACCTCATCATCGTTCGGGGAAGTTTGTAAAAAACGAGAGAGCACAAGTTGTGCTGCTCTTGTTTGTAAATCGTTTATGGTAGTAATATCTCCAGTTTGCCTGCTGTACGGTACGGTATCGAAAACGAAGAAACTGCAATTAGACAGTTAGAAATTCAAGAGAATATTAGTATACAAGGTTGCGGTTTGTTCGTCGACGATCAATATGAATTTCTTGGTACTACACCAGATGGAATTTATGCAAACGGTTTAATTGAAATTAAGTGCCCACATTCTTTAGCTGGCATGACTCTTGATGAAGCAATGGCCAAACATACCTTTTGGGTTAAGGACAAGGCTTCCAAGGGTTATGTCATAAATAAAAATCATTACTGGTATTTCCAAATTCAGGAACAGCTACATATAACTAAAAGAAACGTTTGCATGCTTGGCATCTGGTTTGGTGCTACTGTACCTATAAAAGTTTATATTATAGAAAAGGACGACAAATTTTGGAAGGAGAAAATGGAGATGAAATTAGTTAGATTTTATTACGATTGCCTCCTTCCAGAATTAGTTGATCCTCGGCAGTCACGAAGCATGCCTATTCGTGACCCGCCCAATGTCATAGAGGCTATGAAAGAGAGGAAAGAAAGAGCTTTACGTGTTTTGAAAGAGAAGAACGTCTAATGATTTTGAAAGAGACTGAGGTAACTTAACTACCCAGCCGGTCGATTCACGTAAACACGCCAGTTCAAAAGTCGTTTTAACTTAGAAACTTAGAAATCGCCTTTTGGTTTTCTGTTTTTAACGCACTTATCTTGGATTGTCATAAATCTTCCAATAGCTCAATTTCTATACAATTCCTATACGATTTTGAAGAGTTACCTGGTGTAAACCCAAGGTCCGATCCTAATGAAATTAAAATGTGACCACAAGGGATCACCAGCTTTCAAATAAAAAAAAAAATCATCAAAATCGGTTCAAAAAATACAGCGAATTGAGAATCTTCTTCTTTTTTTAAGTCGGTTAAAAAGTGTGCGAAGTGACATTTTTAAGTCACTACACTACGGTTTTTATTACGTGAATCGGGCAGCTGGTAACATTTTCATTCTGATAGGTTTTGCAATAGCAATTGATTTTATCATCAAATTAGTAGAAATCAGAATTTGATCAGTAATCATTAAAATGAAAAAAACATTAGAAACTCTTAAACTCATATTTTGTTATTGTTTACTTTCGTTTAATTAAGTATATGAATAATTTATAAATTTCATGTTTGTTTATAACTAATTTTTGTACAACCCTAGCACGCTTTTTAGGTGGCGACTCATATTTTGTTTACTTTTAATTATATGAACCATTTTTATACTTGTGTTTCATTTATTGACAATTTTTTGTACAACCCTAGAAGATTTTTTAGATTGCGAGGTGATCGTAAGCAAAAAGTATTTGAGTTTACGCAATAGGCACATTTCCTTGCGTAGATATAAACACTAGCGAGGAAAGGCGTGATGTTATTTCGACCGTACTTCCTACTGAATTTGCAATTATTTTATTGAATGAAAATTTTACGAAATAAGAATAAACTTTGGTAGTAAAATTACAAATAAATACATAGGTACTCGTAGTTGGAATTTTAGGTAAGTAGAATACAAAAAGGTCAGTCCGGACCTGCTCTTGATTGTTTATTATAAATAGAAAATCATAAAAATTGTGTCTCAAACTACTCTTATTTATTTATCTAGTAATTAGGATCATTTTATAACGAAAACTACTCTTGGAATATTTTACAAATAGGCAGTCGTTTATTTCCAATAATTCAACATTTTTGTTATGCTGTAAATATTCAACTTCAATAACAATAACTCAACGTGGAACGTTTGTCGCAAAACATTTTCAAAATCGCGCTCTCTGGGTCATTCACCCGCCCGTCGGATGATTCGGGCAACAATAGCGCTGCTGTCGCTCAAAATCGACTTTATCCGTGCGCGGTCTGGGCCCTTAAGTTGTCTGTAATTGGGTCACATGGGATGTCATGTGAAATATATAGGGTGCACAAGATCCTTGTTCCGTCTATTCCCAGTAGTACTACTGTATAGTCTTACCAGTAGTACTATGGGGAATATTCATCCCATTAGACTTACTTTAAAAACCCAGTAGTACTACTGGGAATATTCATCCCATTAGACTTACTTTAAAAACCCAGTAGTACTACTGGGAATATTCATCCCATTAGACTTATCGGTAAAACTCAAACTGTAGACCTAATAATGAACTAGACTAAACAATTGACAAGAATTTAAATTAAATTTAAATTGACAAGATACATCATCGAAAATGAAATATTTAATGTGCAAGTACCTAAGTTGTTTAAAACCCTTACAACGTTCTGATTTCCTAGTAACGATCAGCTGGAAGCAAAGCAATAGGTAGTCGTTTCCTTGCCGGCGGCGCGGCGGCGGTCGGACCTGTGCCATATGAATACAGAATCTGACTGAAACCGAACATCCATTTTTGTTACATACAAACCCTTACAAACTTCTGATGTCCTAGTACAAATGAAATCAACAACCATGGAACTAGATCGTGTTACGTACACACGTTAGTTAAGTTAATACGAGTATTATATTTTCATTTAACGCAGTGTCGTCCTGCGTGAGCGATCTGAAAGCGAACGCGATCACAACAAACAATCGATAACTATTGAAGTGTTTTGAACCTACGTGACATTACAATCAAAATTTTCGTTTGATTTATCTGCGACACTACTAGGTCTATATTTTATAACGGTAGGACTATCGGGAAAAAAATATAACAGGCTAGTCTTACTATCGGTAAAATATACCCCATAGTACTACTGGTAAGACTATACAGTAGTACTGCTGGGAATAGACGCCTTGTTCACGTCCTATACAGTAGAGTGAGAGAGGGAGAGAGATGACAGTTTTTTCTTTACTTCTTTATGCTGCGGTCCAATCTACCAAGAGCCTTTGACTGACAGACATACCTCACGTTGTAAAGGCTGGAAATTTCTCAGAGCATGTTCCCAACATAGGTGAGAACAGTCAGTAAGTACGAAGTGTCGGTTGAGGTTACTTCCGGAGATATCAGGTAGCAGGACTTTGGCCATCTATGCGGCCTTTATCCACGCGGTTTGGGCGGGTGTTAGACCGCATCTTAGGGGTCGGGTTTTATCCCGCGTCGTAAGTAAAGACGTGCGTGGGCCGAAGTTCCTCAGCACGCATAACTTCCGGTCTGCTTCTGTAAGGGTGGTGGGTTGCTATACCGCCGTGCTCAGGTACTGATCATAGACGTCGGTAGTCCTGCGCGTGAGATTGAAAGAGCGCCATCCTGAGGGTTTCTTAGGGACGATTTATACTAGAACGGGCCGTGCGCGGGGCGTGCCGTGTACGTTTCCCGGATGTGAAACGTTACATGGTACATTTTGCGAGTATCCTAGTACCCGAGTATTATACCTACTCTAAGCCTTGAACTGTTTGAAAGAACTCCCGCTGCTCAGTGCTGCTGTAGAGTTTCCGACCATCGATGCTGTCAGCCGTGGGCATCGGCTGGGTGGAAACATAAATATATTAAAACTTGAAACAGGATACTTAAGTTTTTTTATTTCATTGGTTTGCTAGTATATATTACGATTAATCAAATTAAACAAGCATATTTCACAATTACAAATGAAATGTATCTAACTATAAAATAATGCCTACGACTCACATCCACGAACTGAAACAATTTATTCAGTTACAAGATAAACAGAATAAATACCTTTACAGATGACGCACTTGTCCGTCGATAATTGTAATATATCTCTTTGAGTTGTATCGAGTAACGCACACAAAGGACTAAAAGTAAGAAGTAATTTAAATAGAGATTTGTATCGACGGATTAAAGTCCCGCGGACACGAGTCCCTCGTCTACCTAGGCCTTAACTATGCAACTAGATCTCCATCAACTTTAAACTTTGAGTAGGCATAATAGGCGAGCGTGCACATTGCAATGGCCGCTGCTACTTGTGCATCCATGACGTGCTAGTCGTGACAGTTCCGCCGCGAGAATGAGATTTTCGCGAAGCTGAAAGACTGTGTAGCGACTTAGCGACGTACCTACTTCGGTCAACTACGTCATCGAGTCATGAGTAGTCTGGAGGTTACATAACATTGCAATTCATCAACACATTATAGAATTATAATAAATTACAAAGTTTAAATTAGTCAGCTACAAAAAAAAATAGGTAGATAGGTAGGTACTATTATAAAGACAAGAGATATTTTCGAAATTGTTGATAAAGAGCTGCATACCACGAAGCTACCTACCAGAATCCTAGGCTAATAGTACATAGACAGGTCTTCTGTAAATAAATATAACCCAATATTAAACTTTGTGGTCCAAATCCAAATAAATTTCAATTAATTATTTTCAAAACGTTTCGGTATAGTTAAATAGGCGGTAGTTTAGGAGTGGGAAATGGGTGGATTTCTGGTATTGTAGCGGTGAAGCCAGGTGGTCGGGGTCGGGCGTACTTCGGTACTACCGCCGGTAGTTCGGGTAGAGCGCCACGTATCAGTTTACGCAAAGCTGCGTTCTTCTGCCTAAGTTGTACCACTTCTTCGTGAACATTCTCGCGTTCTGTAACATTGTGTAAATAATACTCACATTAGTGGGTATACCTATATTGTCACATGAATCTTTTTTCATTTTACGTGGTTGGGAATGCATTAAGGCACTGCGCCTCCACGCTGCAGGGTCAGCGGGACGGCTTCGTGTGGGACTCCCCGGCCGTTAAGATGGAAAACGGGCCGGACTACCCATTAAACCTCCGCGGTGTTTCTCGTTCGCCGTAGCCAGACCACCGGATAGGCAGATTCTGTTAAGCTAAGGCGGCCATATTGTCATAGGAATCACGATAAAATTATTTAAGACGTAGGTACCTATGTAGTTCAATTTATTGACCGAGCGAGCGACAGACAGACAGAGCCACGTAACTCGTACCATTACAGTACAGCTGCCCTAACGAGATTGTAAATTATGTTTATAACAAATTCACCGACGTATATAATACGAGTATGTATTCCCGTAAAATAAGTAACAGCAAAAGAAAAGAGTGTACCTGGGTTAATGACCGGCTAAAGTATATGTGTAAAAAGCGTGATGAACTGTATATGATATGGTTGAAAGATAAATACAATGTAGAAAAAAGATTGTTGTACAATAGGTATAGAAATAAAACAAACAAATATACACAATATTTAAAAAATAAGAAAATCATTACAGAAGTTTCCCAAAATTTTGGTAATACAAGGAAGATATGGAGTATAATCAACAGCCTTACTGGTAAAACTGTGCAGTGTATTGATAACTTATTATTAAAAAAAATTAAAATGGATGCATTAACTTTGTCGAACAAATTTGCAATGGACTTCGATAATAGCACAAAAATTATTAGTAAAAACTGTTCCTTACACTGTCTAAACCCAACATCGTACCTCATATGCCCAGATAGGTCAAAAAGGGTCAAGTGGGCGAAAGAGGAAACGGTTGAAAAAATTATTAAAAGTATAAATGTAAAAAAGAGCCCGGGATATGACGGCATACGAGCCAAAGATATAATTTCCTTATCTGAAAAATTGGTACCTGTCATGACCCACCTTATTAACTGTAGTTTAAAAACTGCCATATATCCCGACCTCTTGAAAGTAGGGGTGATTAGACCAATATATAAAAAAGGCAAACAGGATGATTTTAACAATTATCGGCCCATCACTATTTTATCATGCATTGATAAAATTATGGAAAGATATTTGGGTAACGAGATCAGTGACTTTATGTATTCTAATAACATTATTAATGACAATCAGTTCGGGTTTCAGAAGAACAAAAGCACAACTCAACTTCTATGTAACTTCACTAACGAGGTTAACGCTCACTTAGATGGAAAAAGGCATGTATTGGCATTATTTATTGATTTTAGCAAAGCTTTTGATATGCTCCAAAATGACATCCTGTTTGATAGGTTATCGCGAAGTGGGATACAGGGTCCCCTTTTGGATCTCTTGAAAAATTATCACCATAACAGATTTACGACCGTAAAAATAAAAAATGAATTTAGTACCCTTGTAATGACCACTAAAGGTACGGCCCAGGGTTCTATAATAGGACCCACTGAATATCTATTATATGTCAACGATATGTCCAATGTGATTCGGGGGGGTTCTGTATACTTCTTCGTCTGCAGCACGACTTCAACCAGCTGTGCAAGTGGGCGCATGATGTAGGCTTAGTAATAAACGCACAGAAGACAAAAATAGTTCACATACACTCCTCACATAATAAAATGTTGACTAAACCCGAAATTGTAGCACATAATCACGACTGTATGCACAGGTCTTTGTATAGTGATTGCAAGTGCCCGACACTAGAGGTTGTGGCACAACATATGTACATCGGACTCATGATTGACACCCGGTTCTGCTGGAGACAGCATATAGATAATGTGTGTAACAAACTAAGATCTATATTAAGCAAGCTCAGTGTATTAAAATACAAATTACCATTTCAAGTACTACGGATGTTATACATGGCTTTGGCAGACTCGGTTGTCGGCTATGGGTTGAGTAGCTATGGTAGGACTTATAAAACATACCTAAATGATATATACAACCTACAATTGAGCTTGCTAAAGGTGATTGTACCAAAGCATATTAAAGAAAAATATACTAACAATGATTGCGAAATATTCAAGTACTGTAATGTTATGAGTGTTTTTGATAAAATTAAATTTAGTATCCTCACTGAAACTAGTGTACCAGAGAGACTGGTTGAGAGGACGAGACCTGAGTACATGAGATCAATTATACACAAAAATAAATACATACTACCTAAAACTCAAAATGTGTATGGAGAAAGAGTTGATGACTACTTGGTTCCTGACTTTTTAAACGGGCTACCTGACGAACTACACAATTTTTATAGAAGCACTCATAAATCATTTAAATGTAAACTAAAACTGCACTTTCTTCCAAAATTTCATAATGAGATAAGATATAACAATATATATAACAATATATACCAATAACCGTAGTTAACTACATTATCGACAGTTTTCTAATGTATAGTTAAACTAATTTATATATAATTTCTAAAAAATAATTTAGTTTATTAATTGCGGCTCCCTATACTCAGATAGACCCTGCGAGGTCTTCGTAGTGTGGGACATTGTAATGTATAGATTGTATTTTACGTATATTGGAAAAATAAATAAAAAAAAAAAAAAAAACTTGGCACAAGAGTTCCGACGTATAAGATTGCACATAGGTAGACCATTTTCTGAATTGACACAGACACATTATACCGATCATACTTAGTTATTTATTTATTTAGGCTCACTACACTATTTAATTTTAAAAGTAGGTAGGTATAGGTCCCAATGGATAATGCTTTTTGATGATAAGTTATTTATACCTTGTAATATAGCCAAATAATCGTTAAGCCCAAATAAAATTCCATCCCAAAACTTGTCTTTCTCTGGCGGGAATATATTCTTCCACTGGGTCCAATAGTTGTTTATTTGTTCTGACGTCAATTTACGGGACGGTGTATCGAAGCTTGGTGGTTTCAAGTCATCCCTGTAATTTTAATAATAAATATAACAAACATAAACGCAAGCCAAAACATACTTTCATTACGTAGCATGATAATCGACTACGACTATAACATTAATTTCAGTTGCGTCCGTAAGTCAACTCAAGTCGTGAGTATCTACCATACCAGATTCTCGCGACGTACGGACACTACTAAAAATAATCACTGACAGGTTCCGAAATCTGCCAATCAAATTCTCGCGGCTGACAGCCGATTCCGGAATCTACCAATGAGATTCCCGCGACTGATACCTAATATGGTTAGAGCATTGGTACTTACAATATATTGAACAGTTTCTTTTTCTCCGTCGGCACGAACACAGCTATGAAATCGCTCAAAGCTGTCAGCACTTGCATGGGTTCAATTTCCAAAACATGTCCCACTAGAAGGTAATGCAAATGGTATAACATGGTAACAATGATATACCTCCTTATAACGTTCATGGTAGATAAACATGTTCTAATCTTCATAGTTAGAGCAATACCTTACTAAAACTTTATAATTCAACATATTAAATATTATAATCATATACTGACGTGGACAAACGAAAGGACAGGTAGGTTGCGTTACAGTAGTTTCTGTTGGCTGAGCGGCTACAGTGACGCCGCGTACCCCTGGCCTTCTGCCCGCCAGCGAGCCCGCGTCTGGCGTACCACCGGTCGTCATCAAAGTTGCAGCTGAAATATAATTGCGTATAACTATAAAGTTATCAAATATTGGATGGAAACAGGCGTTACCTGGTGAAAATCCATGACAAAGTAATGGTAAGTAAGATGTTAAACTTTTTAAAAATATAACGAACAGCCGACTGTTCTCTCTGAGACAGTCTTGATAATGCCTCGTTTAGAGGTGAAACAATTGTCGACGTTTTATTGTCTTTTAATTTTGCGAAAATAATGCTATTATATTTTTAAAAAGTTTAACATCTTACTTACCATTACTTTATAAAGTTATAGTTAGGTACCGGGCAATATATCCCACCGTACTTACCACCATTCTAAACATTCTAAACCCTCCCGGTCTAGTATGTATATACTTCCCGTATATACATACTAGACCGGGAGGGTTTCCGCCCATACACGGGATAAAACCTTACCCCCAAAGATGCGGGAAAGTACCCAACCGGAAGTTGATTAAGTCCGCCACGCGCCTTGGGGTTATTCTTTCGAGGGTGTACCCGGGATGTCCGGCAATGGACATAATAGGAGATAATGTCGGCACTCGGAGTTTGATCTGTGCCTAAAGCGCTACGCAATCTGCCACCATCCGTATAGATGTGGAGTTGCAGTAACTGGCCCTACAAGTTCATTGTTCAACTACTTATACATATATTAAGACTCACCTTGAGGATCTCCACATTTCTGTATAATTTCATCGGCTTCAGTCATCAAAAGTTGATCATCAGGGGATAATTCATGGCTCCTATTAAATAAACGAAATGTTTTTCCGTTTAGAGATCCGTAATTAATTGAAAGAAAATAATAGATAGTAAAATAAATCCAAGAAGACAATATATTTAGGAAAATAACTTCAAAATGCCTCTTCCACTTGGTCTCCCAAGTGACAAGACTGTGTCTAATCGTTACAAGATGATAGCTTTTTTCCTTACCTAAACCCAATGTGAGCGGAGCGGGACGTACTAGCTGAAACACTTCTAGCTTGCATACTTGGACGGTTTCGTAAAGACTGTCTAGCAGCTGCAATCATATATTTGGTAAGTAGGTACTCTTATGTAATTACTTGCATAATTTCATCAAATAATAATGAAATTACTTATTCACTTGGACACATATTCCACAAGCCTACTTATACAGGGTTACCTGGTAAGTCGTGCGAACCCCGTTCAGGGGTGGTAGTTCCTACCATTTCTGACAAATTTCACCTTGAACCCCTGCCCCCAACCTAACCCTTCTCAAGTTATAAAGATTTGAAGATTTTTTTGAAAAAACGTCGATTTCTTCTATTGTCCTCTTTTTCGTTTATTTTTGTTCAAATTTTTATTTTTATACGATTTTTGTGTAGAAGATTAGTTTCTTCATCATTATGAAAAATAACCCATTTAGAAGAGGTAACTCTAAAGTTACTTCTACTAAATGGGTCGTAGATAGAAGATTGATAGTTATATCACCAATAAAAAATCAGTACAAATCAAACTTCAACCAGCAATAGTAAAAAAAAACTATGACACCTAGGCTGTAGACACGCTTAAAAATATCTACGTTTCATTTTATGAGGCAAATAGACCAGAAATTGGCATTTTTTCAATTGTATTGTATATCAGTTTTTCATCTATACTTATTATATAATTGTAAAGTGGTCGTGTCTGTACATTGGAGATATTTGAAAAAAAATACTTGGGTTATGTTATGTTAACGATACTGAACACGAAAATATTTTTTTTTAATTTCCTGTCTGTTTGTCTGTTTGTTCGCGATGGACGCAGAAACTACTGAACGGATTTTGATGCGGTTTTTTTTGTTAGACAGGGCTTGGTCAGACTTAAAATCTTACGTTTGTTTCATCGCAATCGGTTGATTAGAACCGGAGATGTGACCAAAAATATAATAAACTGAATTTAACGGAGATATATAGATGTCAATTTTTATTATTATTGGTAAATTTTTATAGCTTATTATTGTTAGGTATTTATGAAATTTGGCTGATATTGATGAAATTTGGTACAAGGATAGATTAGATCTTAAGAGAGGACATTTATGATGGTATGTTTGGTCGCGATAACCGACATCCACGCGGGCGGAGCCGCGGGCAACAGCTAGTTTTGTATAAAATGGTGACTGTTACAACTGTCCCCGTGTTACTATTGCCACCGACGACGTCATATGTAAAATTAAGGAGTATGTGTACAAGTGGGTTATTTTATAATGTATTATATTATGTTCCACTAAGTATCGACAATCGAAAGCATAAATTATGATTTCATCAAATGCTAGAAATAATACAAACTCTTATTAGCAGCAGATATGGAATCTCCTGTAGATAACGCGTCAGGAGCCGCGGAGCCTTCAGAGCGTGCGTCAGGTACAGTCTCCGACGCTCCCTCCAGTCCGATACATATCGGACAAAACGAGTAATTCATAAACGTCTTGCACAGAAGTTCAATATCTTCTTCGGCTTGGATTTCTAAAGCCTGACAAGATAAATAAAAAACACGTCAAAAATTGACACAACAAACGACTTCAAATTACCGAAATGGGACTAAATAATTGTCGGAATGCTTCGAAATAGGACCAAATTGATATGGGACCACTTGAAGTAGTAGCTTTCAATTAAAAATAAATCAATATCGGTTGACCCAGTCTAAAGATCATCATTCACCGAGCTTTTTCCCAACTCAGTTGGGGTCGGCTTTCCAGTCTAACTGCGATTCGGTTGAACCTCGATATTTTCCGTGAAGCGACTGCCATCTGACCTCCACAACCCATGGGCGATATCGAAGTTCTGTAGTTAGACCACGAAGATTTTTGATTTAGGGCTCCAACTACCCCTAACGACTGCCATAGATGTTAGTATGACAACCGGGACCGACGGCTTAACGTGCTCTCCGAGGCACGGAGGGGTCTCAATGTCTTAAGAAATGGTCACCCATCCTAAGACCGGCCTGAATCGATGTTGCTTAACCTTTGCAATGTGTTAACATTGTCGGTTACCACTAGACCACGAGCCCCTCTGTTTAATTATATATATAATTAAACAAATGCTTAGTAATAATTAAAAAATTGAGAACTCGCAAAATATTTTTTTTAACATTTTTCTATATACTATTAAAAACACATTTCCAAAGTTCATATAAAGATTCATTGACTGGCCCTGGATTCCGAGTTTACCATTTTTATGCCTTACTGCACTCCACTAAATATGCAAACAGAATTATCTAAATCGCATGTGCCGTTTTAAAGATATGGTTGTTCGGACGGACAGAGAGCATGAAAAGATAGTCTTTCCTTCGGAGACAATTAATTGACAACCTCATATTATTTTGGAAGAAAAATAACGTGCCCTATGCACCTACTTAACTTGGACTTGAGTGACTTGAGTGACCGACCAAGTCTAGTCTAGACGACACAATGACGGTAATAGGACACATAACTATTTAAATAGTTCTAAATTCTGAAAAACGGTAATTATCGGAGGCTTACCATAAATATAGCATCCAGATTACACAAATTCCTTGAATTCATCGGATATTTCTCTATAAGTCTTAATAAACGATCTTCGACTAAGAATCCAGTGTTGTCTGCCACTAGTTGGAGAATGTGACGAATCTACGTAAATCAATTAACATATTAAATTGAAAAACCCTTATTAAAAATAAAATTAATAGAAATGAATAAGTAAGTTCTAATGCTTCCACAGAAAACAATTATCAAATAATTATCAATATCTTCTCTATATATTGATAACTAGCTGTTGCCCGCAGCTCCGCCTGCGTGTTATAGCTTTCTTGATCACCAGTTACTGATTTATTATGTATAGCTGTTGAGCGATATTATATCTTAAGATAAAATATTATAGTATCTTAGCCGTGTGCAGCGCCCTTTAGTGAACTCCACTGCGGGTGACGTAACCTACGACAAACTTAATATTTGCGGTTGGTACAGTAATCGGGTCTAGAGATCGAACCGCAAAATTAAGTTTGTTTTTTTTATTGTATATACTTTGCCGGGATAAAAAGTACCCAGGATATTAAAGTATAATTATACCAAGTTTCATCGTAATCGAACCGGTAGTTTTTGCGTGATGACAAACAGACCGACAGACAAAAAAAAATTATCACATTTTTGGTTCGGTGTCGGTCTAGTAACACCTGCCATTTATTTTTTTGATATTTTCAATGTACAGAATTTTAACTTCTACAGATTTATTATAAGTACTTATAGATAAATTGTGCGGTCAAGAAAATCCATCTAAATTTCCGTGATTTAGATGGAGTAGGTAGCAAATATGTATACCTACCTCACGTCACATAAAAAGAACGCTGACCTTCAAGCTGCGCAGTAGACCATTCATCGATCTATATGGCGTAACAGCGAGCAAAGTCTAGTTCACACTGCTTTAGTAATTTAGTAGAGTAGCGTGTAATTTAGTGGCTAAACTAATCGCTACTACACAGAAATCGTTCGCATTACGGTTTAGTGTGACATTTTTGCGGCCAGGCGGCCACTAATGAACTCGACTAATCAACAGGTTCAGACTTATTTAGCCGGTGAACCAGTGAGCACGGATGCGTGGTGGGTGGGAGGCGCTACTCGCCCGAAAAAATAGAGTAAAATGGATCGACTCGACTAAATCATTTACTAAATTACTCGACAATTTTTTTGTAGTTCGCACATATTTAGTTACTAAATTAATCGCTACTCTTCTAAATTATTAGCCTAAACCGAACTAGGCTTAAGAGCGAGAGTACCGAAGCGCAAACACACCTCTCCCACTCGCCCAGCGTTCTTTTTAAGTGAACACCAATGTGTGATGCGAGCTTAAATAAATAAATGCGATCTACCTATAAACTTATGTTATAGGTACGGGCAATACCTGATTTAAATAATCAGAAGTTTAGAATGTTGATGTGTTTACCAGTTTCTCCTTAGCTTCAGCGCCAGCTTCATCTGCGGGAGTCCCATACGTTTCATCCCTGATATCTACAACTTTCTTGGCAGCTGCAAACTCCTGTTCTAAGATAGAAAATAATAATGGGTTTGCATAAGGCCCGAAACTTTATCGTAATTATAAACTGATTTACAGAATTATAGTACAGAAACTGATACAGTCTTCCAGCTCTAAGAACATGGCGGTGTCAACATAATTCCATCGACATAATTATCGAACCAATGATAACGCTAGGAATTTCAGTCACATGACCAAATAGTGTTAATTTGGAAGTTTACTGTGGCTCTAGTCCGGTAGCATATTCCAGAATTATATCAGGAGAAAAGTAATAAAAATACTGATAAATGATTGATTAGGTACCATATTTAGCGAGTGGGCTTTTCGGTGGCGGCGGCGGGGGTGGTGGAGGAGGCTCAGCTAGTATATGCGCATGTAGCGCGACTTCCCCCGCTCGCAGCTCATTGGTGATCTCCATACACCTGTGTGCGGCCATACGCCACACCTGTGAGAACTTATAATTGTTCGTGTATGAAAACTGATTGGATTTCTTCTCCAAATCGTCCATAGCCTGCATAAGTTTGAGAATTTCGGCGTCAGCTTTAATTTCCTCAACAGCTCCAGCTTCGGCCGCCTTACGGATCTTAGTTCTCAATCCGTTAGCTACGTCCGACATTTTGTTCAGTCTACGTTTCTGTTGTGATCTTACGAAAACGTTTTCTTCTTCACGTTTTTTGAGAACCTTTAATATAGGTGTTTTAGTTTAAAAAAGTGAAAAAAAAAATTTACTAATTAGATATTAGCCCAACTTCACTATTATATCATCACTATCACTACATATTATAAAACAAAGTCGTCCGTTCCGTGTGTATGCTTAGATCTTTAAAACTACACAAAGGATTTTGATGCGGTTTTCACCAATGTATAGAGTGGTTCTCGAGGAAGGTTTTTGTGTAAGTATATAATTTGTCAAGCGAGCGTCCGCTAGTATATTATAAGTATTATATATATGTATATATATATTATTGCCTCTGATGAAATCTCGAGCCCCTCTGCAAAATGTGCAAAATATATTTCGCAAGTAACAAAAAGCCTGCAATATGTATTTTCCGGGACAATTATGTTGATAGGCGCTGAAATGATCTCTAGATATTCTTGCAAAGGTGAGGTGTAGCATCTAAGTGAAGCCGTATTTTTTCGTACCTGATACGTGTATCCAATCTTCTCTGTATTTATGATGCAAGTTGACTTTAACTTCTCCAATTCTTTTTGTAACTCTTGAGTCAATGATTCCAATTCTATTTTAGCTTCCCGATATTTTTCGTGGTTATCCCACATAATTGCTTCTACAACTTTTTTGTGCTCTTCCAGCTACATTTAATTATACAAAAATAAAATCATAGTATCTACCATTAGCGGATCTCTTAACGCCGGGTGCCACTGGAAATACCTCCTGCGTACCGAGACGCCCGGCAACGGTCTTGGGCCGCGGAATTAAAAAAAAAGAAAAATGCGGATGTCTAAAGGTCCATTCAGTAGCCTAATAGTACTACCTATCTTTTCGCGGTCTTAGACTATCATCACACTTACCAAACATCCAAATCAGACCATCTATGTTGTTAAGTAGGTAAGTACCTACAACATAGATCTAAAATTTTTCGCTATACTATTTCGTAGGTAGGTAGACAATTTTCTCGATAAAATTCAAGTCGTGGAAATCTGTTAATTATGGTTCCGTACCCGGTAAAACGGGAACCCCGTTACTAATATTTCGTTAACCGTCCGTCCGTCTGTCTCCAGGCTGTATCTCACCTGTCGGGCGCCATTGGAAATTCTTTTAGTGCTAACCAGAGACACTCGGCAATGGAAGTAGGCGCGGCCTAGATAAAATAGAGGCTGTATCTCACGAACCGTGAGGACTATCACGTTTCGTAAGATACGTTTCGTTTTCTCTATAACAACAAATACTAAAAAAAACATTATATAATAAAGTAGCTGATGGCCGCAGCTCCACCCGCGTGATTTAGTTTACTCGTTTCCGGTTCCCGTGGGAACACATTACCGGTTTAAAAAGTAGCCTATGTTACTCAGGATGAATGTAGCTTTTTTGGTGAAAGAATTTTTGAAATCGGCACAGTAGTTTTTTAAGTTTATTCATTACAAACATACGAGTGCATAAATACAAATCTTTCCTCTTTATAATAGTAGTATAGATATAGATATTTGAGGTGGCTACCATACAACAAACGTAATTTTTTTTACCGTTTTGACACGTAACCTTTTGTGCGCGAGTCCGACTCGCACGTGGCCGCCCGGCCGGTTTAATAACACCAAACTCAGTAGGTCTTACCTGTTCAAACTTGCATTCCAAATGTAGTACTTCTTCTTTGTCTCGTTGTTTATAGAGCGCTTCCCACCTCTTGTTATTGTGGTCAACCAGATCATCTCTCTCAATGTTTATAGCTTGCCCTATTATATTCAGCTGTTTCTCATACGCCCTTTGCATTACCGTTATTTGCTTCTCTATTCTTTCAGATAGTTCCTTGATATCATTATCCTAAAAATATGTTAGGAGAATTATTACACACAGCACCATCTATTTTTTTATATTTTTTTTATATTGGGTTCGCCAAATTGACGCCGCCCGCCTGGT
>OY748305.1:10636830-10691440 GCA_963556515.1 Nudaria mundana | reverse complement strand
TGATATGCAGAAGGAAGAGAGTTGGTGACAGCACGGACCTCTGCGGCACCCCGGTATTCACTTGCATAAAGCGAGAAGCCTGGCCATCGCAGAGGACCCGCAATCGGCGCTCGCTCAGAAAGCTGGCCATCCAGCTGCACAATTGAGGAGGTAGACCATATGCCGGAAGCTTGGAAAGGAGCGAAGCATGCCAGACTCTATCGAAGGCTTTGGCGATGTCCAGGCTAATCGCCAAGGACTGGCCGTGCCTTTCCATAGCCTCACCCCAGACATGCGTTACGCATGCCAGAAGATCACCCGTTGATCACTTTGGCCTGAAGCCATATTGCCGATCATTTAATAGCGAGTGATCTTCGAGGTATCGCATGAGTTGCTTGTTGATGATGAGCTCAAACACCTTGCAGATGACTGAGGTGACAGCTATGGGTCGATAGTTGCCCGGATCAGACCGATCCCCTTTCTTGGGGATCGGTTGTACGTTCGCCTCCTTTCAGACCTCCGGCACGATTCCTGTGGAGTAAGACGGGCGTTACAGACGAGTTAGTACAGAAGACAACTCAGCTGCGCATTTCCGTAGTACCACCGCCGGAATGCCATCAGGACCACTGGCTTTCTGCGTGTTGAGTGATAGCACTGCCCGTACATCGCATTGCCTGAGTACAATGTCAGGCATAGTGTGGCTACAGTTGGCGATGGCGGGGGGTAGCCGGCCACGGTCGTCGACCCGGGAATTAGCCGCAAAGAGGTCTGCGAGCATATCCGCTTTCTCTTGGGCTTTGTGAGCCAGTGTTCCATCTAGGTAACGCAGCGGTGGCAGCGAGGGCTGACAAAAGTTAGATTGCACGGTTTTGGCCAGTGGCCAGTATCCACGGCTGCCCGTGGGATGGGAAGTGAGCTAATGCCCAAACCGCGCGACGCGCTGGGCATCCGTTCTCTTAAAGGCCCTCTTGCTGGACTTTGTGGCCCGGTTGTACGCTGCTTTGAGGTGGCCCACGTTTGGGTCGCGCACAGCCCGGGCCCTGATCCAGGCGCGATATGCCGACTGTTTTTGTCGAACAGCTTTGGCACAATCTCGCCCGAACCAGGGACGGGCTCCGCGGATACTGACGACATCAGTGAAAGGGATGTAATATTCCATCCCTAAACTGACCTAGCCAGCAATCGCAGAAGCGCTATCCGAAGGAGCCTTTCCTACAAAGCAGCGCTGGCTCCAGGGGACGGACGCATAATAATCTCGTAGACCGTCCCAATCCGCTGACGAGTAGTGCCATAGTCGTCGTGACATTTGTACAGCAGGTGCAGGAGGTGACACCTTCATGCCAGCGTGAACCACACAGTGGTCGGAACTACCCAATGGGGCTCCTACCGAAACACTATATTGGGCTGGGCGACTCGTCAGCAGTAGATCCAGCAAAGCGGGCGCATGATCTGACCTGTCTGGTATCCGGGTGATCCCGCATACCATCTGGGTCAGACCGTGGGAGAGAGCGAACGCATGGGCGGCCCTACCCGCATGATCAGTCCTGAGGGATTTCCTGTTTGTCCTGAGCCATTCAATGTGATGGCCATTGATCTCCCCCAGAAACACCAGGTCAGCGTTCGGGAACCGCACCTGCGCATCATCAGCCGTCTCGCTGAGGTACTGGAAGAGCTTTGTTGTCTCAGAATCCCCTGTGTGGGAACGATAGACGCACCCGTAGATCTGGCTCAAAGAGCCATGGTCTACGTGCAGCCAAAGGATGGCGTTGGAGGAGTTCTCTAGGCAGCGCAACCGGCGGCAGCAAACATCCGCCCTAACGAACACGCACACCCCGGCTTTGTCTCGAAATTGTTCCTCGATGACATAGCCGAGGTAACACAGGTAAGACGTGTCGTCAGGGCGGCGTATCTGTGTCTCCGTGAGGAACATCACAGCGGGCCGTGCCGTCTCGAGGTTATAGTGGACGGCATCGAGGTTCGCATGGAGTCCACGGATGTTGGTGAACTCCACCTCGAAAAAGCGAAGTTGTGGGGTTTCTTGGGGCCGCTGTGGAACGTTTACATTTTTTCTGTTGCACTGCCATTATAGGTTTGAAGAAGAAGCGTGAAGACAGGGCGACATTTGGTGCAGCAGTAAGTGACAAAACGCAGGGGCTAGGTTCGTCTGGGACCGTGTGCCGACCCGCCGGACGGAAGGGCTCCCAAACCCCCCTGATGCAAGGCCGCCGCTACCCCACACCGGTTACCACCCGGAGCGGCGACATTAGGATTATGCTCAACATGTGGGGCAGCCTCCTGGGGTGGTTGGTCCCAGGCGGGCCCCATGACTGTTGCGGACGGCCGCGGCAACGCCGTTGCTAAGGGTCTCCCTGGCCGGCGTATCGACCCACACCACCCACACTAGACTCCGTTTCGCCCCCACTGGTCCCATGCCTGCTGCACCATACATCGCCCCGGGCCCGGCGGTGCAGCTGCTGAACCCCTAACGCAACCCAGCCTGGGCTGGGTTACTTGGGGGGCTTTAGCACAGCTGCACGGTGGTACCCCCCGGACCAACACTGTTGTACCACCTGGTACCCACGTAGGGACCGAAGCCACTTCATAGGTACTGTGAATTAACGACCCTCGTCCGTTGATAAGCAGGTGCGCCACTAGCAGGTGAGGTCGCTGGGGCCCTAAAGATGTTGGTAGAGACCCTTTGCACCCTAGCATCCTTGCATCTAGTCTCAAATCAAGCAAAGCCTGTGATATTACAACCTGATCTAAATACTAAAATACTGTTACGAGCCGGGGTTCTACGGAATTAAAATGCCGGTAAATCTACCACAAAACACTTATTTATTACACCATTAATTTACACTTCACTATAAGCTTAAATGAAAACTTTTATTCGCACTTGAACTCGCAGGTATAGCTCGTATTATCACTCTGGGAATACTGATGATCTCCCGCTCAAGCGCTTGGCATATTTAGAGCGTTAATTGTTCTAGAAGTTTCAGCCGAGAATCATCGCGAACACTCTGTCACTCTCCCGAACCTTCTAGATGTGTCGAGAAACGCGTTACGTAGAAGTACCTTGGACAGAACATTCGAGAAACCCGCTACTTAGCAGTACCGCGACTTGCTACTAAATGGCGCCTCGTTTCGCAGTCCCGATATTCGCTACTAGATGGCGTAACATTATTTAGATGTCGTAACAGATGGCGTAACAATACATTCCTACATAATATTATACATAGGAAACACCTAGACTCCGGTACACACATTTGTGTTATCACATCACACACAGTTTGCCCCGACCGGAAATCAAACCCTAGACTCAGTCACCGAAAGCGTGAGGTACACTACACACTGCGCCACCGAGTCAGTTATGGATAGGTACGTCTACTGGTTTAATACACATTACGTTTCGTGCTTCTGTTTTATGTAAACGTGGATCACACATTACAATTAAACTACCTAGTCTAATTGAAATTTAACAGTTAACCTACCTGGGTTAGGTAGGTATACTGGTGTTCACGTAAAAAGAACGCTGCGCGAGAGTGGGGAGTGTTAGCGCATCGGTACTCTCGCTCTTACGCCATATACAAATACAAATAATTTATTACCAAAAAACCAAATTACAATACAATGCCGGTGGCCCCACACTAGGCCTGTCCTGTGGGTGCCTATTACGAAATCACATAAACGATATACAATGTTGTTCGGTATGCTTAACTAGACGTTTTAAAACATGAAAGTGTTATATAGATCGATAAACAGTCTACTGCGCAGCTTAAAGGTCAGCGGTATTTTTATATGACGCGAGGTATACCTACTTGCTTATTTAAATCCTCGTAGTATGCCACATCCATTTGTTTGAGATCATTTTTAAGATAGTCAATCAAGTCATCTTTTTGTTTCAGTAGGTG
The DNA here is from genome assembly GCA_963556515.1 of Nudaria mundana. Taxonomy (NCBI): domain Eukaryota; kingdom Metazoa; phylum Arthropoda; class Insecta; order Lepidoptera; family Erebidae; genus Nudaria; species Nudaria mundana. The sequence goes on along the minus strand of OY748305.1, from coordinate 10,687,550 downwards.
ATCACATTTTTCCTTTTGTTGTTTCATTTCTGTCTCAATGTCTAAAGGGTCCTTTACAGCCATCATCTCTTGCCAGTGGCTCGATATTATTTCGTACTGGGTTTGTGCCTCTGCCGCTTCATCCTCGATTTTTTTTGTGCAATCTGTTAAAGATTGAGAAATACTAATATCAGAACGGCAGTACTTAGTACCTTTCTACTTTCAATTATAAATATGTTTAGACATTCTCACACGTCATCTGCTAGCCCAAATCAAGGAAATATAAGCTTGTGCTATGGGATCTAGACAACTGATAAACATACTTATCTGTCTTAATACATAGGTACATATTATACACAGAAACACCTAAACTCCGAAACAAATATTTGATTCGACCCGAAATCCAACCTGGGACCTCAAGCGCAGGCCACACCGCCAGCGGGCGGGCGAGCGAGCTAGGCGGGCGAACATCGTTTCACCTCTTTACATACTTGGGTTCACACTGCGAGCTACCGACTAAACCTACTAGCGATGCGAGCGAACCTAACGAAATTATACGACTATTCCAGCGAAGCTTCTCGTTCACCTGGTTAGGCGCGCCCACTTCGCTAGCTTAGCTCTAGCTAGCTTAGCTATCGTCGCCTCAATGTGTTTACACCGGGTTGGTTGTCGCCTTCGACTGGCAAGCGAAGTCGACTGTCAACCTGGTGTAAATGAGCCATGAGATTCTAACGTCAGGGTATCCACCATAGTATGACCTTTTCTGAATTTTTCTGTGTGTTTTGATAGTAGATTATATATTTAACAAGCTGGCAACATCTAAGAAAAATCAAATCTGTCAGAAATTTTCATTTGAAGTCGTTAAAGTGGGGGCTCTCAAACAGTTCTCAAACAGGCAGCAGGGCAACATCGACTCAGGCCGGTCTTAGGATGGGTGACCATTTCTTAAGACATTGAGACCCCTCCGTGCCTCGGAGAGCACATTAAGCCGTCGGTCCCGGTTGTCATACTAACATCTATGGCAGTCGTTAGGGGTAGTTGGAGCCCTAAATCAAAAATCCGACCGGTCTAACTACAGAACTTCGATATCGCCCATGGGTTGTGAAGGTCAGATGGCAGTCGCTTCACGGAAAATATCGAAGTTCAGCCGAATCGCAGTTAGACTGGAAAGCCGACCCCAACTGAGTTGGGAAAAGGCTCGTTGAATGATGATAATAACTCAAATTTTCGAGTTTAAATGAGTGTATGCCGCTTATGCTTGATAACAGCGGACCCTTTTAACTACTCTTAATTGATGATAATTTCAAGAATATTGTTCGAGCCGTTTTTGAGAAAAAAAACTAAAAAGGTGTTCTAGGCGGTTTCTCATTTCTCGGCCCTGGATAAGTTATGTCAAAGAGCTTCCCCGTAAGCTGTCCCACTATACTCGTATTAAGATTACAGAATCACACTACTTCCATTAATAGAATAGGCACCTACTAGCGGGCGCCCGCGCGCCCGCGGTTCGCTCGCTTGAATCATCTATCTATAAAAGACCCGCATCAAAATCCGTTGCGTATTTTTAATGATCTAAGCATTCCTACATAGTGACAAACAGGTAGTGGAAGCTTTATTTTATATTATTTTAGAGTGGAAGTAACATTGTATAAATGCCGGGACGTGCGCCTGGTGCAAAATGTTTGTAACCACTCTATGCCGTGAAAGTACCGGACTGAATTCTATAGAGAAGCCTCAGGCACACAAAAAGGAATATACTATATTACATTATAGGTACCCTCTATCTATGTACGCAATGGACTACTTCCTACAATGTAAGGTGATGGAGTACCTACATTACAGTACAAAGCTATGCAACCGCTAGTCGAGGTTCTTAAAAATAAAGTCTCACCTTCCATTTTGTGAAAGTATTGTGTACGTCGAACAACTTCTCGTTCGTCAGTAGTAACTTTAACGTTAGTGACTTTAGCGGCGCCATCTAGTGACAACCGTTGGAGTTCCTCTGCCGCGGTCGCTGTAGCTATCTCAATACGGCCTACCTCTTCCTCGGCTGATTCCTCCACTGATTGTTCCGCCCTAAATTACATGAACAGAAAGAAGTATTTATCTATAATTCTAAACAACTTCTTCATAGATAATTTTACAATTTTTTTTTTTTTTTTTTATTTTTTTTTTTTTTTATTTAATCTTTTATTTCAGGCAACTTAGACTAGTTACAGATCTTATAAACTAATCTACGGCCCATAGATATATACCTTAAAACTAAGAATACAATGAAGACAAGATGCTGTATACACTCTTACAAGGTTTGTATAAACGTGAAAAACTAGACCCCAAAGTCCATATTTTACGAACTAAGACCTAATAAGCGTATTTTACGTTTATACTTTTATCATTTACCCCTACGATTTTTCTAAATCTGTTTTTAAACAAATTCAAAACAACGTAGGTATGTAAAAATCTACAGCTTTCTATATAAGCGCTTTATATGAAAACTAGCAAATGGCCAAACGTTCGCGTATGTAGTGGAAACTTGAATTTCTCCGAAGTTTATGCATGTACTAATTTTATTCATACATACACAATTACACACAAATACACACTAATTTTTGGACATATTTTTTTTCTTCTGTCAATGGATTAAAAAAAGTTCCGCCACGACAACGTTCGCCCAGCGGAATCAGTTTTTGGCGAATTTCTCCACAATTTGCTGCATGCACAATTTTTTTTTTACCATACACATTTACACGACGTCATACACTAAATATCTGCATAATATTAAAATCTTTAAATTCAACAACATTCCGCTGCGCGAACGCACACGCAAAAACACATGAACCAGCGACTTTTCCCTTTAAGAAAAACATACTACCAACTGACCAAGACACCACCTAGGTCCACTAGCCAAAGAGTAAGATAAATAGAAACAAAGAGGTACAAAATCGGGAAGAAACCTGTCGACGCCATGTTGTGTAGCAGTCGGGCTTCACGCCTCGGCCGCAAGTCTCTATTTCTATTTATATATATATATATATATATATATATTATTCACTCTTTCTATTTGCTTCAAATCTTGTATCTTTTAAAAATATGGTAAAGGATTACTATCCCACTTCCGTTAACTAGAAACTCGCTAACGCTATCTATATATTCTATTATATCTATCTATGTATTAAAGTATCCTTTAATATTTAAAACAGGCATTTTCCTCACTAATATTTTATCTTCTTATCTATCTCTTGAACTTCACAACCATCTACTCTCTTTGTAAAACCTTTTATTTTTATGTATAATATTTATATTCCATTGTGCACAACCCCTATCAATTTCAACAATTTTCTTTCCATCCTGAGGTTGTCTGGAAGAAATTGCTCTTTAGCAATAAGGCCGCCTGTTGTACAATCTTTTTAAAAATATGTGTATATATTTGTTTATGTTTTTGTGTACAATAAAGAGTATTTGATTTGATTTGATTTCATCTTATCCCATTAACCATGTTCTGGATAGATAGGTTTATTGTATGTAGCTTATCACATAAAATTTATTGGGCAACGTAGAATGGATGATAAATAAATTCATTTTCTGCTTCACATGAATGAGTCCTACCTGAGGCCCAAATTTTACAAACAGGTACCTACTACGTACTATACTAGGTACCTACGTACTTTTACCTACCTAAATACGTTCTCGATCAAAAACGAAACGTTAAATTAGGTAGATAAGATCGACTTACTTTTTGATAGCTTCCTGTCTCCGCTTAATACGCAAGAATCTACCTGCTTTGCGTTCAGCTGGATCTTCTGAGGTGATCTGTGGTTCATTTGGTACCAAAACATTATCATTGTCATCTTGCTGAAATCTTGTACCCATTATTTATAATTACTGAGATTTGTTTGTACAATGTAAAAGTTCTTTTCCAAATATAAACACCTGCATCTAAAAATAGCTTCAGCTTAAGAGGTGATTTCCAGTATCGTTGAAGAGCAATTACTATGGTTACGTCAACGTCTTTACACAAGCTGTTACTATGGCAACCGGAGCGGCGTTGTAAGCGGCTTTGAAGGACTAGATCACTAGACCACACCTACCTACACTGCGCGGTTTTCCACCGCGAACATACATACATACATAATATTATCACGCCTATATTCACGAAAGGGTAGACGAAATGCATTACACAACCGCCACTCCGAACTATACGAGCGGTTTCCATCTATTGTCATCCTGCACGGGATTGTGTGCGATTTGACCAATTCCTACGCGCCATCGCCATAGGTAGGTACTTACGATCGTTCTTACCTTTGTTGTGGACATGTTCCAAAGAAATTTCCATATTACCTAATTTGTAAAATGTGTCTGTCTAGCCGTTCATCGCGAGTACTTGGTATTGCAGTTCTTCGTTCTAATTATAGATACTAGATTTCTTATTAGAACCAATGTGCACCTAATCTGACACTGAACGCAACACGGCGCGTGAAGCGCTGTTCACACTCTCCTTGGTGGATTCTCAAATCAGCCAATGAAAGTCCGCTAGTCGCAAAAATCCCATCGATAGATTCTTAAAAAAAATATTTAGAGTGAACAGCGCGTAGTATATTAGAGTTACAGGCAAAAGACCAGTACAAATGAATCCAACCTAGTAGATCACATTGCCTTTCACTGGCCACGGTGTTGCTAGCCCGCCAGTTCATCATATCAAGTGTCATCTCTTTGTGGCATTAAAAAATTCGTCCACGCCAGTAGCGAAGTGCATCGACAATATTCACAGCAGGGCGATATCACATGACCAAATTAACACATTTTACATAACACAAGTTTCCCATGGGTATCACGAATATACGACATAAAACCTATCTACATCAAGACCTACACCTCAGTAGACTCTCCTTGCAGCAAGCTAGGAGCTAATATTCCTAGGAGTTAATTTCTCTCTAAAATAAAACAAGGATTCTTTTTATATTTGTTTACTTAAATTTACTTTGCTTTGCTGTTAAGGATGATACCATCGTATTTCTGTTGGAACCACTTCATGGCATCCTCCTTTGTCAAACGATGGTGGAACCCAACCTTGCCAGTCTTACGTCTCCTGTGCGCTACGTTGAAGCCTGCAATTAAAAAATAAACTTTTGTAACTCAACAGATACATCCTTTTAACCCCAAACTTAATTTTTAAACTTAAGATCATAGAGAAGCACTGGGGAGGAAGAAGAGGAAGCCTATGTCCGACAGTGAGCATATTTTGGACTGATGATGATCCAGAAGTATTTGATGATAGCTCTAGCGATGGCTACATCTGCTTGAAATATATCCTGACTCCTGTATAGACAATAACAGGATAAAAAGTTTCCTTTTCCGAGATTTAACTCCAGGGTATTGTAAGTTGTACTGTTTGGCCGTTTACAACTGATTGAGTAACAGACATCACTACATACATTTTCATGCTTGTACACCTCTTTTACACAAAACTATAATGTATTATATTTCCGTCATAAAAAAGTTTCTATTCTGGCACATTTTTTACAGGAAGAAGCTATGTTTTGACATCATCCTTGAACAAATGTGCCTATAATCTATTGATTTTGTTACGGCACAAATCAAATTTGCCAACCTCACCCATTAAGGCCAGTGGGGGATTTACAAGCAAATAGTATCATCAGGCAATAAGGCTGCTAAGGCCCGTGAGTAAAAAAAACCAGCCAAGTGCGAGTCGGACTCGCGCACAGGGTTCCATACCGAAACGGCAAAAAAATCATCAAAAATCATCAAAGGTTCAGTTTGTTTAGCCTTAGCTGTTATGGCCACATCTCGACTATTATAAAGATACAACTGTATAATAAGAATTATACCATGTTCTACATAACTTGCAAAGACACTGCTTGTGGTTGATGACGATTGTAACAAAACAGTTAAACAAAACAAGTGTAAGTAACAATGTTCTTACCGGGACGTCCGAGTACAACATAGAAGTCAAGACCATAGATACCAATGGATGGATCGTATTTGATACCCAAGTCAATGTGTTCCTGGATACCAAAGCCAAAGTTTCCTGTGGCTGAGAAGTTGTCACGTCTCAATTCATATTCTCTAACCTGAAAAGAAAATATTTTCTTGAGTAGGCAGGTTATTTCACAGTAAAAATATAGTATACAAGAGTTAACTATTGTTATCTACATCAAGTTAGGAACTCTACCAGTTAAAATCTGTTGGCTGCATACAAATAAAATAATCATGATATTACCCATCTGTTACCCTGTCCCCTACCAGGTAACAACCAATAAATTTAATTAAAAATAGTCTGTGGGAATTCTATCTCTCAAAATTTGATTTTATGCTTTGCACCAAAAGGTTATTTAAGAAGTATGTACTTTCCGTAAGTATTCTGAACAGTAAAAAAATAGTGCTCAGAAGTTGCAAATTGGAAAGGTTTCTCTAGCATGAATTTACAAAGATTACCACAAGTTATGTTAACCTTGAACATATTCATGCTGCCTATAAGGAGATGTAGGAATAGTACCATCAAACAAATCTTCACATTCAGTATCATCAATATGCATGTCATACCTAATAAAGGTATTAAAATTGCACATTAAATTTTCTATGCTGTCTATGAACTTGATTGAGGACTTGTATAATTACATACTTGATGCCCATTCAGTTTTGTTAAGCAATACAAGCCATAAAAAACATGTTACTTAGGGACACATGTTATGAGAAACAATAGGTTATTAAGTTGCAAGTAAAAAGAAATTAAACTCACCTTCAAACCCCTCTCAAGGATTTCCTCAGCCTTGGCACCTCGCACAGTGCAATGGACAGCAATTTTTTCATTACGGCGGATTCCGAAGGATCGCACAGTGTATCTAGCTTTTGAGAACACTGGCTGTTGACCAGTAAGCTGTTCTAACACCTGGGATAGAGAAATGGCAAAGATTAAAATCATTACATAGTATAAAAAAAGTCACTTCTGTTCCCTATATATGCTTAGATCTTTAAAACTACACAACAGATTTTGATGCAATTTCCATCAATGGACAGAGTTGGTCTCGAGGAAGGTTTTTGTGTTTATAATTAATCAAGCGAGCACCACAGGTATCCGTTATTCTGAATAATAATGCTTATTTTATTGTAGTCAACAAGGCATGTGTATACAATGTTGTAATTTCCATAAAAATTCTATACAATATAGGCTTAATGTTAGAAGTTGCATGGAAATTTTGCTTTTGCATGAATTTACAAAGAATAACACATGTTGTGTTACTCTTTTACGAGTTCATGCAGTAGTTATTACATGTCATGTCTTAAGAAAAGACAAAGTTAGCAAATAAACTGACATAGAAAAGCTTTTGTAATAAGTTTGTATAGTATATTTTTAATAAATACAACAGTTATTATGCTTAAGTACACATCCAATATTCAAAGGTATGTTGTCTGTGAGTTCTACCTCCCTGAGAACGAGAAAACGAATCCACAATAATCCACATGGGTGCTATCAAGGGTGTAAGTATTTTAGGATTAATGCAGAATCTCCTGTACGTTTGTTAGATAGTAGATGAAAGGGAACAGCATGATTTAGGATGATTTGTAGATTAATATTTACAGTTGTTGTAATCATTGTATAGTTCTTATGAAAAAGAAATGGTGTAATCATCTGTTTGATAATTGTATTATTGGTTTGTTTTGGTGATTATGTTGCTACTTCATTAAAAAACAGTTACATAGGGGTGTCGCGAGGAGGGTCCTCATTGTTAGTTTAAGTCAGAAAGATCCACTTTAGAACATAATCATGCTTTTGTTTTGAGGTTAGGATAAAACATACTTTTCTTAAGTCCTAATTTACAGACTATAATAATTACTACGAGTGAGTGTACGAACCTTAGCAGCACGAGTTAACCTATCACCAGACTCTCCGACACAGATATTCAGACAGAGTTTCCTGATGTGTAGATTGCGCATAACATTTTTGGAATTGTCTTTAGGAGGTTTCTTCTCCTTCTTATCTTTCTTCAACGCGGGTGGAGGTACTCGCTGCAACACACATTCTAAACTTACAATAGGCACATATCAGACACGAGCGAGAAAATAAAACGAAATCCTTGTGATTAAACACCAATCTAGGTTATATCAAAATACGTAAAATTTATAGAGGCGATGACAAAAATATGATTACGACATTAATCAAAGCACAATAACAGGCACTTTTAACAATTTTGTAACTTGAATAATAGTAAAAATAAGTTGATTCAAATAGATATTTCGACAAAAGAAATTAAAAACACCCACCGCCATGATAACAACCTGTCAAAAGAACCATAGACTAGCAAGTCGGGTACGTCAACGACATGTCAAATCAACGTGGACCATAGAGTAATATTTTTGGTTTTTGTCCTGGCATCGTTCAATTTGCACTTTTGAAAAACGAGAGAGAACTGCTGCTATTGTGCTTGTTGAAAAACAATTGATGGGGATCCCATCCATTCATTTTAAACAAGTACAGAAGCAAAATATCGTTACAAAGGTTTTTAAAAGGAGAAAGAATGTCTCTCGGATATTGAATCTTGAATCTTCTCATAAGGATTATACACGACTGCTCGAGCAATTGGCGGTGAATTCGTGATGGACTTAATATCTCTATGGGTGATGAACATACACGTACCGCTTAAGCAGTCAAGATCAACAGTTTGAAGCATGCCATTCATATCATAACTGCTCGAGCAGCTGGTATTAACTGATATTTCTTGCACAAGCCGTTTGAAAGGAAACCCGAAGACGGACGAAAGGAAAGACGGGCTATGAACCACTCCTTTATGTTTAGGTAGTGTAGGTACCTACATACTTACGTGGAAATCTTACTTTTGTGAAAATTCGACATTTTTTTTGTGACTATCATCAATCTATCTATACGTATAGGTACTTACTAATATTGTAAAGAGGAAACATTTTATTGTGTTTGTTTACAGCGAATAGGTTCCGTAACTACTGATCCTTTTTGAAAATTCTTTCACTGAATGTAGCTCCAACGACGCCTTGACGATTCAAAAGTAATTAAAAAACCGGCCAAGTGCGAGTCGGACTCGCGCACATAGGGTTCCGTACCAAAACAGCAAAATAGATCTCGTTTGTTGTATTTTTTATTTTTATTTCCAACGTGGACGGCCGGACGGACGATGGCGACTCTTGCGGGCCATTTCGTCCATTTCCCCAGTTCTCCCCTTGGGGAGGGTATGGTTGATCCAGCTCTCACGGCCCCCCGTCGAATCTCCTTGTGTCCTTAATAAATCTTAGTATCTGTTCCACCTTCAGATTACTCATTAGTACTACTCATACGTCTTCCTCGTTTAGTCTGTCGGACCCTAGAAGTTCCCATCTGGTCAATGAGTACATGGGGCATTCAGCCAGCAGGTGGAAACTTGTCTCATCGCTCTCCATGCACTCTGGGCATTTCGGGTCGGTCTTTACTCCTATCACTGTCAGGTGTTTGTTTAGTCGACAGTGTCCTGTTATGACTTCTATGGCGAGTCTAATGTTTCCTCTTGGGAGTTTCATGATATGACTCGTCGTTCTCTTATCCATAACCTTGATGAAGATTTTCGAATGTCTCATTCCAGTCGAGATCTTCCATCTTTGGTTGTTTTCTGCCTTTATTCTGTGGCTCCTTTGGCTATTTTGTGCGCTATGGGCAACCGATGTTCCGGTCCCACAAAGTTTTCGTCAGCACCTTCTCTGGCTAGTTCATCGGCTCGCTCGTTGCCAATGTTTCCCTCATGTCCGGGGACCCAGGCAAGCGTTAGGTCGGTGTTCTCGGCCAGTCTATCTAATGATTTCTTACATTCCTTGACTGTTGCTGATATTGTCTCAACTTTGTCAAGCGCTTTCAATGCTGCCTGGCTGTCGCTGTATATGGTCACCTTTCCCGTTGTGGTCAGGTGTTCCATTATTGCCACGCATTCCTTTATGGCATATATCTCTGCCTGAAAGACACTTGCAAATCGTCCTAGGGGTATTGACCTATACATCTCAGTTCCATCTTGGCATTTTATATGCACTCCAGATCCAGACAGACTAGTCAATTCCTTTCTTGAACCGTCTGTATAGCAGATAGTATCACTGGGATCTATCCGCCATTCTTCTCATGTCCCTATATGTATTCTGTATTTTTTGTCAAAAATTCTCTCCTTCCTGATAAGGTCGTTATTGGATAAGATCATTGACAATTTCTCTTCGATGTTCTTGCTTATACTTGCATGCTCCATATCAACTCGATGTGAAATTGTTTCTCGACAACTACCTAACCGATTTTCATGATTTTTTTTCACTCAAAAATCAAGCATTCTCAGGAGCAGATTTTGTTCGAGACCGAATTTTGATTTAGGACCCTCAAAAAAAGTTATTGACCAAAAATATGCCAACAACCGATTTTCATGATTTTTCACTCAAAAATCAAGCATTCTCAGGAACAGGTTTTGTTCGAGACCGAATTTTGATTTAGGACCCTCAAAAAAAGTTATTGACCAAAAATATGACATGACATGACATGCGCAGTACCACGGCAGCGACCGCAGCTCCTAGTTTAGTATGTGTTGTTATAGAGGCAACAGAAATACATATTTCTACCTATCACGGTTCATGAGGTACAGCCCAAGACAGACGGCGCGGATGGACAGCGAAGTCTAAGTCATAGGGTTCCCATTTCACCTTTTGGGGACGGAACCCTAAATATCCGTTGAGGGCTGCCATCAATATTTTAAATTGCATCGTTTTAAATGACATTATGATGAAATACCTATGACATTGTTAGGCCCCCGCCTTATATAATAATAATAAGAACCCTTGCTACTTAATCAATAACCAGCCACAAACTTACTAATCTGCATAATATGGTATACCTGAGGAAGCGAAGCGAGCGGCATCCCAAGTCTCTGGTTCGTATTACGAGTAATACCCCTATAGGTAGGCAGGTTTAAAACATACAGTTTATTTTTTGATATATTCACGAATGTCATGTCATCGACCGGGATCAAACGTAAATATAGTTCTTGACACATTTTTTATTAGCCAATTCAATGGATTTTACCTTTAGCACAGAATAGGGAATAGTACCTACCTACCAGGCCGGTGTCACTCGCCTTTTCTTCTTTTTTTTAAAACGTGGCTCCATTGATAGACATCGATGATTTCGCCAATGTCAAGGTGATGCTTGATTAGTGGATAGTCCCGCACAGAAGAACTAGTTATTTCTAACTAGCTCCAGGTGCAGGATAAGAAACGTTATTCGGTATGAGAGTGTCTGGGAACCCGATTTTGCGGAGCGCCATAGGTAACCTAAAAAGCCACCTGCGACGCGTTCAGCAAAAATCGAACTCCGTCTCTCGCATAACAATCGCAAAAAATACGTGACGTCAGTGACAACTTGAAGTTGTAAGTCAGTAAGGGTTGTCTCTTGTTTGTGACACGGCATTGACCACAGATCTAATAGAGATACTAGTATTGACCATAGAGTTGATATTGAGGCATTAACGTCATAATTATTGGTCAAATTATGCTGATAATATATTTTACTTTACTGACAACCCTAACGTTTGAATTATGTTCTCTGTAAACAAAAGAATGTGCTTTAATTAACGTCGGAGTGCAAGTTCTTAGTACCTACTTACATACCTAGTTTCAAGTCCAAAATATTTATAATATTTTTAATAGAAAACAAATTAAAACTATAATCAGACTAGACTACACAATTATAACTTTACTTCCGTCTGTCTGTCTGTTTGTATGTTTGGTCCTTGAAAGACTAAATAACTGTTATCTTAAAAATTCTTGGTCCGGCCTAGCGGCCATATTTTCATAGATGTTTCTTCATTTAAAACGTTTTTTTTTAATGTTCGTGAAGTCTATTGGTGTCTGTTCGACCCAATTCGACCATGCATGATTATTTCAAGTCGTAATCTATTCGGTAGGTACTACTAGAAGAGTACTTACCTAACTCTTGCGCGATAAGTTGAGACTTGCGTTCGAATCACTTTTAAACATTAGGTAATATTAGTAGGTACTATGTCGCAGGCACTTTGTAAAACCATCATATTCGCTAATTTTCTGTTTTAACAGCCTCTCATCTCAATGGGTACAAAAATTGTTTGTTAAATAATTTTACAATATGACTTAAAACATATATAGTTATGGACTGGACTCGAACCAGCGACTGTTCCCTTTCTGATCCTAACTGATCAAGAATTTATTAGCAATATAATCGTATGTTGTTTGATTCCAGATTTTGTAGGATGTATCTATCCCTAAACTTAGACATTAGGCTTAAAAGGACAAGGAAAACTAAACCAGTCAAAATTACTGTTAGTGCTAGTTAGGTATCTACTTATCTACTGAATGGAGTCAGGCGTTACCTGGCGAAAGTCCATGATAAAACAATAGAAAATATGATTTTGAATTTTTAGATAATTGCAATGATTTCGCTAAATAGAAGACATTATAAATGACAGCAAGCTGTTCTCTTTGAGACGTTTATATGTTTTATACGTTTATATACAGTCTTGATAATGCCTCGTGAGTAGGTGAAACATATTATTATGTCGACGTTTATAATGTCTTCTATTTAGCGAAATCATTGCAATTATCTAAAAATTCCACATCATATTTTCCATAGTTTTATCTACTTATCGTTGCAGCTATGGATCTAAAGCCTGTAGGTATGCACCTACCTATTGTATAGGTATTCTGTGCCAATGTATTACGATGGTAGGTAATCAAATACCAAACGATTAATTACTAGGTCGCCGCAGTCGCGAAACGTACCGTTACGCTGCAGCATATATTTGAGCGAAGCGAGTTTAAATTCAAAATTCTGGCATCGTAATAACCTGGGTAATTCTGTAAGCTATTGATGAGTGCAAGAAAATCCGAAATCGGCCGAGTATTCGCCGAGAAACAATTTAACATAAATCGTTTGAAAAATAATTTGAGTCACCCGTTGAGAGCTCCGCTCGCCTTCGGCTTGCTTCGCTCAATTAGGTACCTACCTACCTACACACATATTATCTTCAAAGAGAAAAGATTCTTATTTTTGTATGTAATGGATAAACTCAGAAACTACTGCACCGATTTTGATATAGAAATAATATAAGAATTGAAGTTTCTAATACATATTTTTTTTTTTTTTTTTTTTTTTTATATTTAGGTCGACCAATTGACGCCACTCGCCTGATGGTAAGCTGAGGCGACGTCTGGCAATTGAGGGCGACTCTCACAGTACACAGGAATACTATAGAGAGTGGCCGTCAACTTGACGACCCTGTAATGTGCCTCTTCACGCTTCGCTTAAAGAGCCCAGGGTTATATGTTGGAGGAAACACGTGCGCAGGCAGGGCGTTCCAAGCCACCATCGTTCGGCAGAGAAACGATCGTTTAAAACGCTCGGTTCTCGCGAAGACGGTTTCCACGGTATGAGGGTGATATCTCTGCCCGGCACGCGTTGTTCGGGATCGGAAGGGAGAGGGTGGGATCAGGTTGAAGAGCTCTTCAGAACACTCACCGTGGTAAATACGGTAGAACGCGGCCAAGGAAGCAATTGTTCGGCGCTGGGCTAGCGGCTCAAGGCTTCCCGTTACCTCCGGACAGTCTATAATGCGAACAGCGCGTCGCTGCATAGCGTCGAGTGCGTCCAGCAAATACTTCGCGGAGCCGTCCCAGAGGTGAGAGCAGTATTCAACGCAGGGTCTAATCTGCGTTTTGTACAGCAGACACCTCTGGTGCGGTGTAAAGAATCGCTTTACCTTGTTCAGTATTCCTAGTTTCCGCGAAGCTAGCCCAATACATCTCTCAATGTATTTTGTGTTATTGAGCTCTCGACGAACGTCTATGCCAAGGATGTCTAGATTGTCCTTCATTGGTAATATTGCATTCTGAAGAGTGGGTAGGGGAAGGAAAGGGGATTTTTTCGCTGTAAATGCACACGCCTGTGTTTTGTGGGCATTGAACTCGACCAAGTTCTCGGCACCCCATTGGGAGATACTGTCGAGGTTTCGGTCGAGATCACCCACGAGATGTCGTCTCTCCTCCTCTATCACAGATCGCCCCGCCGTCGGACGAACCGAGTAACTCCCGTGCAATGTACTGTCATCTGCGTAGCAATGAATGTTCCCGAGGGAAAGCATATCATTGATATGCAGAAGAAAGAGAGTTGGTGACAGTACGGACCCCTGCGGTACCCCGGCATTCACTTGCAAAAAGCGAGAAGCCTGGCCATCGCAGAGGACCCGCACTCGGCGCTCGTTTAAAAAACTGGCAATCCAGCTGCACAGTTGAGGAGGTAGACCATATGCCGGAAGCTTGGAAAGGAGCGAAGCATGCCAGACCCTATCGAAAGCTTTGGCGATGTCCAGGCTAATAGTCAAGGACTCGCCGAACTTTTCCATAGCCTCACCCCATACATGCGTGACGAATGCCAGGAGGTCACCCGTTGATCGTTTTGGCCTGAAGCCATATTGCCGATCATTGATTAGCGAGTGATCCTCCAGGTATCGCATGAGCTGCTTATTAATAAGAAGCTCGAGCACCTTGCAAATGACTGAGGTGACAGCTATGGGTCGATAGTTGCCTGGATCGGATCGATCCCCTTTCTTGGGGATCGGTTGTACGTTCGCCTCCTTCCAGGCCTCCGGCACGAGGCCTGTAGAGTATGACAGGCGGTACAGACGCGTTAATACTGGAGACAACTCAGCAGCACATTTTCGTAGCACCACCGCCGGAATGCCGTCAGGGCCACTGGCTTTCCGCGTGTCGAGTGACCGCAGCACTGCCCGTACATCACATTGCCTGATAACAATATCAGGCATAGTGTGGCCACAGTTGGCGATGGCGGGGGGCTGCAGGCCACGGTCATCGACCCGGGAATTAGCCGCAAAGAGGTCTGCGAGCATGTCCGCCTTCTCTTGGGCTTTGTGAGCCAGTGATCCATCAGGAAAACGCAGTGGTGGCAGCGAGGGTTGACAAAAATTTGACTGTACGGCTTTGGCCAGTTGCCAGTATCCACGGCTACCCGTGGGATGGGATGTGAGCTCCTGACCAAGCCGCGCGACGCGCTGGGCATCCGCTCTCTTGAAGGCCCTCTTGCTGAACCTAGTGGCCCGATTGTACGCTGCTTTGAGGCGGTTCACGTTCGGGTCACGTGCCGCCCGAGCCCTGACCCAGGCGCGATATGCCGACTGTTTTTTCTGGACAGCCTCGGCACATTCACGCCCGAACCAGGGGCGAGCTTTGCGGATGCTGGCGACATCAGTGAAAGGGATATAATATTCTATCCCTAGACTGATCTCGCCAGCAATGGCAGCAGCGCTATCCGAAGGCGCCTTCCCTACAAAGCAGCGCTGGCTCCACGGGACGGACGCAAAGTAATCGCGGAGACCGTCCCAGTCTGCCGACGAGTAGTGCCATAGTCGTCGAGTCATTTGTTCAGCACGAGCAGGCGGTGGCACTTGGAAGCTGGCGTGCACCACACAGTGGTCGGATGTGCCCAGTGGGGCGCGTACCGACACACTATACTCGGCTGGGCGACTCGTCAGCAGTAGATCCAGCAAGGCGGGCGTGTGGTCTGACCTGTCAGGTATCCGGGTGATCCCCCGTACCATCTGGGTCAGCCCGTGGGAGAGAGCGAATGCATGGGCGGTTCGTCCCGCATGATCGGTCCTAAGGGACCCCAGCCACTCAACGTGATGACCGTTAAAGTCCCCCAGGAAAACCAGGTCAGCGTTCGGGAACCGCACCTGCGCATCGTCAGCCATCTCGCTGAGGTATTCGAAAAGCCTTGTTGTCCCAGTGTCCCCTGTGTGGGAGCGGTAGACGCACACGTAGATCTGGCTCATGGAGCCATGATCCACGTGCAGCCAAAGGACGGAGTAGGAGGGGTTCTCCAGACAGCGCAACCGGCGGCAGCAAACATAGTTTAGTATAGTCTAATACATACACCTCTGTTTTATAAGTCTTTGCACTAATATATAGGTAAGGTACCTACTTAGCTACACTATCCTTGAGAGCTATTTAGGCTACCTTTTATCCCTGTAATGTATTCCCGCGGGAATAGGAAACGAGGAAACTATATCACGCGGGCGAAGCGGCGGTAGTCAACTAGTATCTTATATTTATTGAGGTAGGTAGGCTACTGTGGGCATCTACCTACTAGTTCTCTGCGCTTTCCTTCAATAGGTAAACACTATAGATCAATGATATTGATAATAAATACGATTCAACTTAACAGGATCTAGTGTAGTAAGAACTGTGTTTAAACAATGGACGTTTTTTACAATAGAATAGTATGTAAGTACCTATTCCCTATTCTGTGACAATAGGTACAAATAAAACAAATGACAATAGAGCACAATAGAAATAATATAATAATTGAAAAGTTTCTAATAATTTTCTTCGTAATATTGTGACGGTAAAATTAGGATAGTGTAGATATAAAAATAAATCTATTGAGTAATACGAAATAGTATGTTAGTAAGTAGTATGTTAGTAAGTATCTACTTACGTAAAAAATTAAAATATAATATCATCATACAAAATATCATACACATTTTAATATCGAATGCTGCCAGTATTTCTTTACAATATAAACAATACTCCTCCATTATACAGGCTGATTCAAAAGTACGCGGTCTACAGCAGCGATAATATACCTACTATTTCTACCCACATCACTCCTTATTTTGCCAAACACGCCAAATTGCAGGTAGATATTACACAAAAAAATAAACGTTATTACAACAAGCGTTGCGGTCATAAACTGATCAAGTGCAGTAGAATAGTATATATACAAATACGTAGTGGCCATAAAGATGGCTGAACAGCGTCCAGTGAGAATCTTACCAAAACAGATATATAAAAAGTATTATTGCTCTACATGTCACATATTCACTAACTCCGAAAATCAATTAAATCAGCACTTGGAAGGCTATCGTCATAAACATAGAAGATTATTTTGTATCACACACAACGACAATATTGATTATAATCAATGGGACTGCAACATCTTTGTATACGTGCCAGCTTTCATCGTCGTTACCATAACTATGTTTCTTTTTTGGTACTTGGTTGTTTCTTATAGGAACTGACACCTACTGCGAGTAATTATCATAAATATAACATTAAATTATGGTTAACGACGCCTTAAATTTCGCGCCATAATTTTAATTGGCGGAGAAGTCGTCCCCAAGCGTTCACGGCTTCTATGCGCACGAACGAACGCGCAGAACAATGAGGTAGCAGCCATTTTATGTCGGTGTCTAAGAAAAACATAATTCGAATGGCCAATCTTAACGAAATTGTGTAATTAGTGATATAATTTATGTGATTCTGTATATACCACTATACTTACGTGTTTCACTACTTATGTGAGTAGAATACAACTTTTGATATAGGTACTTAGCATATACACGGATATAATAACAGCGCGAAGTTAACTAGCATTTTGCATAAAATTGGAATAATATAATATTTGTATCTAAATCTCTATACTATAGGAAAGGTCATCGTATTTTCAATTATTTATAAAGTTTAGCGCTTTTGAAGGATGTTTATGTTTACAGTTTAGAGCTAGTTTATACTAATAATAACACAGTACTTTTGTCTGTAGATTTAGCTCCGGATAATATGACATAACTTTCACAAAGACTTTGAATAAAGTAATATAAACCCGTTTTGTTTACATCAGACTTGTATTGGTTACTAAATTACTTTCGTGTGACAACCGGCGTCGCGCAGCCTCGACTTGAATGTTGGGGACAAAATTCAATAACGAATTGGCCATTTTATTGATGGCCGGGGGGGAGACTGGGTGGAGACAATCGGTTGGTCGGTGAGCTTCCGCCATTTATATTTTTTCACACATTTTAGTTATTATTAATTAAATTTTGAAAATGTTGGTTACTCTTCCAATTATTTACAACTAATGAGATTATTATATCAATAAATGCTATCTGTACAAACATGTTAATGATAAGCAAACCAGTGTTAGTGTACTGGTGATATTATACTAACATAACTAGGTACCTATATTCATTTATCAATTTACGTCTATAAAACAAATATACCATAACAGACTTATTTTAAGTTCTCTCTCAGTTTCTTTTGTAGTTATTAATTATTAGTATATACAAAGCTGTCAATGTCCTTCAATTTAGAATATGCCTGCCTACATAATCATAACAGATTATAGGCCTATTTAATTCAATGTGTTTTCATTTGATTTTTAATAAATTTAATTTAATGATATTGTGTTGTTATTTGAAAAAAATATACATCAGCTTAATTTTTTTTGGATTTTATGGCTTGGTCCTATGTACTTTTATCTGTAGGTAGGTAATATAACAGATCAAAAATAGTAGATTACATTTAGGAACTGTAACATTACAATTAGTGCTTAACCAGAATTTATTTAGATATAAGTAATGTAGTATTTTTTTCGTTTGATTAATACATTTAGAAAAATATGACTTACGCTTTTTTGTATTATACCTACGTTACATACAACACGTGTATTTGTTGCTTATTGTTTTTATTTGGCGTATATTATAATTTGTTTAGCCAATCGGTTTGTTAATTTAATTTTAAGTTAAGTAGGCGAATAGAATACTTTTTATTTGATATATTAAACTTCTCGCATTTATATCTCCACGATTTTTTTTTTCATTCAAAGTGAGATGGATTAGGTATGCATAAGCTAAAATCTATGCCTATTGAGGTACCTATAGATTCTAGCTATCAATCCGTTTCGTATGCCTTTGTGTAAGTGTTCTGCTATTACCTACCTATATTTATGTTGTTTTGAGATGGTACCTGTAATCTAGTTACCATGTTTAATTATATAAGTAGTTCAACATTGATTCAAAGAATCAAAGAATCAATTTCGTTTATTCAGTTTAGGCACATAAAGAGCACATATGAATGTCAAGCAATATTATAAAAATACTAAATTAAGTATGTACATAAATAACCATTTGAAAATGATTCTTTCGCTGGTTCTACTGTGAAGATACCAGCAAGAAACTCAGGTAGATTATCCAGTTTCCTTATAGAGAAGTGAACATATAGAGAAAAACTCAACCAAACATCTGTTGGGTTATGCATAATGCAAAGTTCGGCAGTTGCTGATCACAATTCAGACTAAGTAATAGAGTATTAATACCTACCTGATAGTATAGATAGGTAGCAGTTAGTACACAGTTAGGCACAAGTGCAATAATGCACCTAATTTTTTTATGCACATCAAATATTCTTAATAATAGAATAAGATGTAAGTAATAATATTCTAAGTGTATCAAAATCTGGCCCTAACCTCGTCTTATAGGGTAATTCCATCCCAAGCTACGTACGCTTCTTTATTCAAATAAAGTTCTTTGCAGGAGGCAGGAGTTGAAGAAAATGGAGGAGCAAAGAGGTCGCCATTAGTTTCCCGGCACATTGGGGCGTAGGCGTCGGGGGTGTGGCACGGGGCGTGGGGGTCCCCGTGCCACCCCCTGGCGACCTACTCGCCACTATATCCATGTTCGAACAGCAGATTAAGGCTGAGCCCATGAGGTAAGCACTGAAACATTATAATCCTGAGATTTATGTACCGGCGCTGAATACCCTTAAACTAAAATCTACCGTAGAATATTTTTGCCAACTGCTGGAAATAACTGACTTCTAAGCTTAATATTCTTAGTCTTACGACTAAGTATTCTTAGTCTTATGTCATTAAAAATATTGCAGAGAAAACGTAAAAGAATTAAGTATCTATGCATTTATGGTATCTGAACTTGATGTATGGTACTAATATGACAACACTTCACGTACCTAATAGATACCTCCATAATGTATTAAACATACTATCTAAGTTATTTATTCGGATTATGTACGTATACATAATCCGAATAAATAGCCTACATATTAAAATAATACCGTTAAATAACATAAATAAGCCACATTGACAAAACACGCTGACTATGGCCATCTTCTTTTTCAAGTCACTTTCCTGGCCCATGCAGTCCTCATCCACTGCTTTCCCGCAACACCGAGTAAGTACTTACTAATTTATAGCAACTGATAACATGTCCTTAAAACTAATAGTGTTACTGAGAAAAAGTGCCAATTTTATAAACAGGCTGTTTTCCCAATCTGACTGCAACATGTGTGTAAATACCAGGGTGCGGCAAAACGAACTGAACAATGAGCTAGGTACCTATATTTAATTTTATTGGTTTTAAAATAAAATAATATCGCTAAGATGGTGGCCACCAGCTTCAATATGCACTTTTGGAGATTATGAATTCTTAGCGTTGTTTCAATACTGAGAACCTCAATTATACTGGGTTCGGATAACAAACCGAGAATGGAAGAGATTGTTGAAGAACATGAAGTGGGGAAGATATAGTCCTATAGTCCTAACACGACGGAGCTACAGCTCACACAGCGGAACCTTTACAGGTCAAGCTGAGAATTTCTTTGAGAAGGGATGTGAAATGACCAGCGCAGTTCCCTGATTTACCACGTATGGTTTATTTCTGTTGGGATATCTGATGGTTTAAAAAGAAAATTACTTAAATATTAAACACCTGCCCTACCTATGCCATAACTGAGCTCAGTCCCCGAACCGGTATAGTTGTAGAAGCCAATGCTATTCCACTTAAAATGCGTATTCGAGATGCTGAGGGTTTTAAGAAAACGTCTTCAACAATTTATTGACGCTAAATGGCTATCTTGGTGATATTATTTTCATAATTTAAGTAAAACCAAAATGGTAAGTATGTAGTGCTGGTTTAAATAATATAGAATCTAAAATATTATAATGTTTGTCTATTTCTTATAGCTCATTGAAACTGTCCAGTCCGTTTTGCCGCACCTGTACTTACCCATAGATTTTTTCTTTTTAAATACTCGTAAAAATATATTGTTAAACAAAATTAGATTAGGTATTATACATTTTAATAATTCTTTACAAAATGTTTGCGTAGGTACTGTAGTGATTATTTACTCTTTAGTAGGTACAGTTTAATTTAATTCGTATACTTAATCTAATGCCTACAAAGATATAATTTATCCAAACATCAATTTCTTAATCTATAGGTACCTACTATCTATACTAATATTATGAAGAGGAAAGATTTGATTGTTTGTTTGTGTGAAGCGAATAACCTCCAAACTACTGATCCGATTGTGAAAATCCTTTCACTGATATGTAGCTAAACATAGACTACTTTTAATCCCGTTAATAATTATGTTCCCATGGGAACCAGGAACGAGGAAACTATATCACGCGGCGATCAACTACTCGTACATAGACATAGTTCGTCACTGTTATATATTACCTATCTACTTTAACTTTATTAAACGCAATAATGTTAACTTTGCAGTTTCTATACTCATCCGCACTTACACTCCGGTCCCCCATCAATAGTCAGAAATGATCATGCAAGCATTATAAACATGAATCAGCATCACCAGTCACATCAGGAAGATTCAAAAGACAGTCTCATAATACAACAACAAGTACAACATCAACAAGATCTCATGGAACAACACCAACAAGACATGCAACAAGATGATGACGTAAGTAATCAACTAGGTATATCTCCCTATCATTCACCGAGCCTTTTCCCAACTAAAGTTGGGGTCGGCTTTCCAGTCTAACTGCGATTCGGCTGAACATCGATATTTTCCGTGAAGCGACTGCCATCTGACCTCCACAACCCATGGGCGACATCGAAGTTCTGTAGTTAGACCGGTCGGATTTTTGATTTAGGGCTCCAACTACCCCTAACGACTGCCATAGATGTTTGTATGACAACCGGGACCGACGGCTTAACGTGCTCTCCGAGGTACGGAGGGGTCTCAGTGTCTTAAGAAATGGTCACCCATCCTAAGACAGGCCTGACTCGATGTTGCTTAAGTTGCTTACCTACCTATACTTAGATATTATTTCTACTACTTTTTTATGAGAAAGTACGGACAGACACGGTCACTCCCCTATTATCTACGAGTATTGACAAGCATACGGGGTAGGTACGCTCTTGTAAGGATAACCCCGCCGTCCCTATGGTGCCGCACCGGCGCCTATGCGGCCTCCGTCAGGTGTTGGGTCTGGCATTAATTCCGCATCGTGGGGTGTCGGGTTTTATCCCGCGTCGGTGAGTGAGGACGTGCAGAAACCCCACAGCACTCCACTCCACCCTGTTCCTTCTACTTGTCCATCCAAAGGTCGCTTGTAAGAAATCACTTTTTAGTGATAAGGCCGCCATTTGTAAAGCTAAAGTTACTTCCTTTTAAAAAGGTTACCTATCTGAACAGAGGTAGTAAATATTTCCTAAAACTGAGTCTTTATTTGCAGCTAAGCTTCAAAGGGATGGATGACGATGTGGATCTAGATATGGACGGTCGACAGTGTTCGCAAGTAAGTAACCGTTTACTTAAAGACGGCATATTCAAACCCATATTAAACTTTTTCACACAACACAAAATCGCGAGCATATTACAGTTTCCTAAGAGAGATTTGCCAAAGCCTCCAGCCCTGGGGTTATACTTTCCTTATCCTCCTAAGGAAAGTCGTAAGGGCGGATAAAAAAAAGACTCGTCTGTCTATCAGTAGGTGTACCGCGTCCAGGTGAGGAAGAGTTGGGCCCCGGAGATGTTGAAAGAGCCCTTAACGGACTTTCAAACTAAGTAATTATTGTAAATTAAAACAATTAAGTATTTTAACAGGGTATGGGGATGGACATGGCGACGGTTCAAAAAATGGAAATGTCTAATGGAGGACAATCGACACCTCGATCCAAGCCTCAAGCCTGTAAGGTGAGTTGATGAATAAGGTACAATGTGTGTGATGTGAACTGATGTGTTATGAATTATTTGCTCGAAAGTGTTTAACTGTAGCAGTAACCATGCTGGGCTGGATTAGCACAGCGATGTTCACGTGACCGAATTGTTGTGATATCATTGGTGGTTGACTAAAGTCAAATTCACTCAAGGATGTTCAGCAGCAGCTACTAGCTTGAGCGTCATGGAATTTATTTATTTAATTTATTTTTATTTATTCGTTGACACATGAAGTTATAGAAAAGAGAAAAGGAATACTAAGGAATAGACTAACAGTACAAAGGCTAAGGGAAGGAAATGCTTGGAAGAATAAGTTTTAAGTGTGTGTAGGTGTATAAGTCAAATATACAAATAAATACACAATAGTTATCCCCGCGAACTTTGTATCGCCTCAAATATATTAAAAAAAAAAGAATATTTTAATATTTCATGCAAATGTATGTATTATTAATTATAATTGAAAAACGCGACAGACGGACCGACAAATTTTCGTATTAAATATATAGATACCTACCACAAATGTGCCAGAATATACATATACCTACCTACATAGATATAAAATACATGGAATATATTATATGTCTGCGATTATTGCACCTTTGATTAACATAATCATTAATCAGTTTCTTAATTAAAAGTTGTTAATGTCTGTATTTTCAGGTATGCGGCAAGGTTCTTTCCTCTGCATCTTCGTATTATGTCCATATGAAGCTTCACTCGGGAAACAAGCCCTTTCAGTGCACTGTAAGTTGTTACTTTTTAATTCCTGTTAGGCACCTACCCTTTAATTGATATAAATGTAAGTAAAGTTAAACATCAATACTCACCTATTTTTTCGTTAGTAAAAAAACGACTACAAATTACCGGAAGTCGATTAAAAATATAATTTCCAAAATCGGTTCACCCGGTCGAAAGCTATGAGGAAACAAACATGAAAACCTCCTCCTTTTTACAAAGTCGGTTAGAAAAGATGCGAAAAAAAGAATGAATCTATATATAGAAATGGGGAATGTATTTCAAGAGGACATTCAAGAGCTAAGGCTCTCGAGAACTGCTTATGCTCCAATGATGGTTGACCCCTCTATGGATAGCCCTCGATCTGGAGGCAAGCCAAAAAATCGAAAATTTGACCTAGCCCTAAGGGGTCAAAAGTTATAGGCCAAAACCTATGGCGTGGTGCGGCGCGGAGCACCGCGCAAGACACCGTACTAGTTATGATATAAAGTGGAAGTTGCTCTGCGTAGGTTTGCGACGCAGCTTTTTGCCGTAAACCGTACCTGGAAGTCCACATGCGTACTCACACAGGCGAACGTCCATTTCAATGTGATCTCTGTCTCAAACGCTTTACACAGAAGTCCAGTCTGAATACACACAAACGCGTCCACACAGGTGAGTTTTAAATATAATTGTTTATTTTGCACATACAAAAGCATCTCGGTTTTGTTTAGATGCAAAAGAGGTAATTAATCAATTCACCAACCTGTAAGCACATACTTTTGGAATCCCTTTTAATTAAAAACTCAGGATTGTAGCACTATACGTGTATTTGAACAAGATCTACTTATTAATAATTTACCAACTGCAGAAATTGTTGAGATTATTTGAGATCATCTTTAGTGTTTTAAATAATGTAATTTCCATATTATGTTTTCTTTTATTTTAATTGAAAAAAAATAAGATTATTTTTGCTCAAAGTAAACGTTTTGAGGATGTACTAAAATTCTATAATAATTGGGATTGGTATGTATTAGAGTTTGTAATTTATAATGGAAGTTACATTTACCGAACATGTACTGGTAAAATCAGTACTTACCTAAAATAATCCCATTTAAATCATGTACCATGAGGGGATTGTTAAAGAATTAAAAAAAATTATATCTAATTATTTTAAAGATATTGACCTCCTCCTGTTTCCGCGTAATTGAAATACAATATTTTTGGTTTTTTTTTTTTTAATTTAAACCAATTCGTTGATGAATGTCGCTTATTTCCTATTTTTACGCCCTGACATGCCAGTTATTTTGTATTTGATATGTATTGTCTTATTATGTATATTATATATTTATTATTATATATTATATATGTGCACGATGGCTATCGTTAATTATATATAGGGTAGAAAATGTTTACCTATTTTATAAAACAGAGTATCAATATAAGCTTATGATAACTCATTTGAGCTAAGTAGGCATAGGTACTTGGATAGTGGCATTGATGAATAGGCATTCCGGTGGTTATGTTAAACATTTTCACACTGGGACCCTGTTCAAGAACATGAAATAAATTAAACTCAAATATTTATATATATTATTTTAGAGAAAGTAAATTCAGTAGGTTCTCGAAGCTGTAGTTTCTTATTAAGTACCTAGTCTGCCAATAAACGAGCTTCTGTCCCAAAAGCCACCGATAAAAGGGATATCTACCCTTTGGAAATAAGTAAAAATGAATATTTTTCAAAATTACTACATAGCTGCTAGTTTTTATTAAATTCATTCGGCCATTTTGGACATAACCCATTATAAATGTGCTATGAAATGTGCAATACTGGCAAGTTGTGGGTGTGTAATACACCTCTGCCTACCCCTTCGGGGATATAGGCGTGTTGTGTGTGTGGAAATAAGTAAAGGTTCCATTTCAGAGTTACCTACCTAATTTTCCACCCTATCTATAGTTTACATATTTATGTATGTAGTGTTCATGTATTTAGACAGTTTTATTTAATTGGCAAATTTCTACCTGAATTTCGAAATAAATTATGGTTAGACACTCCGTTATGTTTTAGATGTTATGGATGCAAATTAGAACTAACACTTAGAAAGACCATTCCATATTTTTATTTAACACATGGAAATTTTAAATATGGCCTTAATTTGTTTTTAAATTAATGTTTGAATGCATCTGCTGTTACCTGAAAAAATGCATGGTTAAAAGCACCAAAAAGAATTGATTGCTGTTGAAGTCGCTATATATTCTTTCGATGTAGAATGTTCATTTTACCAATAAAGTGATAAATGTGATAACTGTGTCATTAACTTCATGACAATGACATCACTGTATATAAGTAAAAAGTAAAGTATATAAAAACCTACGAAGGATAGTGTAGTATATGATCCTACCTGATTTATTCTGACATTTTTATGTTCAAGTAGTTACCTAGTAGATTATTGTAAGCTTACCTGCGTCAGTATTTTCTTAAAACCCCTACAAAGTCTATAAAAAAATAGACGCAGTAAAGTGCTCAAACTTGTTAAAATATCGTAGCACCAAAAGTAGAGACAACATACTTTGTCATACCAGATGGTATGACAAAGTATGTTGTCCTTAAAACCATGGTAAATTGTAAATTGTAAGGCCCTTAAAACCATGGTAAATTGTAAGTAGTAGCTATAAGATGGCAAATCCAGAAACTATTCTGGATACCTACTATTTATCAAGACAAAAGCTTGAAGCTTAATTAACCCGTCAAATGACGCCGGGCGCCAGTGGAAACGCTGGGCGCCACTGGAAATTCTTCGTAATGCTAACCAGTGGCGTTCAGTAATGTACGTAGGAGCGGCCTTGGGCCCCGCAATTATGAAAAAAAATCTCAGATTCCTTGCCATTTCTGCTAGGTTTGAAGCAACGTTTCCCTAAACTGTACGTGTTGAGCACTTCACTGTTATGCTGCCATATATATATCATTGCCAAAAATATAACTGTATTCTATTTTCATTCCTCGTAGCCACTACTAGATTATTTTGTAGGTACTTTTAAGAAGCCTTTTACAAAATTTTAACAGAATCTGTTTCTTATGTTAACTTAATTTGTAATAAACTATTTGTGTCTCAAGTACACATTTAAGTAATTCATTACAATATTATAATAGAAATAATAAATCTTATATAAACTATTTTTTAGGTATATTAAATATCAATTTATTTATGTAAATATGTTTAAATTTCGGTGTTTCTGTATCGGTTTAACAACTGGTAAAAAATTGTAAAAGGGACCTTAATTATTCATAGTACCTACTTTATATTAAGTAAGCACGCGGTCTCTGGACGGAGCTTTTTAAGACTATTCACACACTTATATAATGTATTTCTTAAACCAATAACTATATTTATCACCTTCAATCCTATGGACAATTTACACTAGCTTGATAGGACACTGGTGCGACACACAACTCACTGTAATAGTTGACAATACATATGCTTAACGTCGAACTGTGAATAGTTTTTGAGTTGTGCCAATAACATAAGTCATTTCACAAAAGATCAGGGCGTGAGGAAGGTTTCGTTGATGTGAGGTAAACAGGGGGAGGTGAAGAACTCACAATGGATATGAACTCACAATACATGGTGTGGTTCGTGGAATACCTACACAAGTAGGTGTGCAGGACAAATCGATTGTGTGTTCTTGATATGGTGGTTTCGACCAGTTGTGAGAGCGTGTGTTGTTGGATATGGCCTGGGTTCTAGATGACCACATGCGCGCGTTGATGGTGAAGGACCGGCCCTACAAGTGTGAACTCTGTCAGATGCGGTTCACCCAGAGCTCCAGCCTCAACCGACACAAGAAAATTCATACCGGTGGGTTGATGACCGTCGTCTCTAGCATTGTCCCGTGCCGACTCTAATTCTTCTATCTGTCCCTTTCGGCTCCTCAAGCCCTTAACACGTAGCCCGTTCAAATTTCAATATCTACCACATTTTGAGTCAATCGATAGTTTCGTTCAGAGGAACACAAACGTGAACTGCTGGCTAAGGAACGACCCTACCAATGCGACTTCTGCTTTGTGACATTCACACAGAGATCAAGTTTGGGACGGCACGGAAAAATTCATACCATGGGTCCATGTCTCCCTTGTGCCTACTTGTGCGTGACGTTACCCTTGAGGCAGCACGGTACTAACGTGTCACTGTTATAGAACTAGCCTACCTCCCCCTGAATGTGTGAATGGTTATAATTAACACATTAGGTAATAATTAAATAAATATTGTTTGCGAGAGTGCTGAGATGCTATATCGTACCGTATAACTTATAGAGGAGCACAGACGAGCCCTGTTAGAGAAAGTGCGGCCGTACCAGTGCCACATCTGTTTTATGCGCTTCACTCAGAAGTCCAGCCTGGGACGACATGGGAAAATACACACTGGTAGGCATTTTCCCCTAAAATCCTTATGTAGACAATGAATTAATTAATTTTGTTAGCTCACGTTACTAGGTTGTAACTTTATGATCGGTACGCGAGCCAGACCCTTGTTTTAGCTGAATTTTATTGGTATTTCTAGAGGAGCACATCCAATCGCTGATCAACAAAGTGCGCCCCTATCAATGCGACATCTGTGACAAGCGGTTCACTCAGAAGTCCAGCCTTGGCACTCATAAACGTATACACACCGGTGGGTCCCTTGATATTTCATTTATTTTCGATGCGGTATCTCAGCCACAATGCACACTTGTACAATGTGGCTTTGACACCTATGTTTTGTGAATAGTTTTAAGGGCTCCCTGACCTAATTATATTAAATGAATTACTTTGGTTTCGAACGTCGATATTATAAAATTGATTAGCGGTTTGGAAGTGATACACCTTTTCTTAGTATGGTATTTCAAAACGTACCCCAGTATTAGGTTACACACGCTCAAAAACTATTCACAAACAGTAAAGTAAAGCATGTGTACGTTGTGATTTATCGTTAAGTTATCTAAAGATAGGAGAGAGAGAATGTCCGATGGACAAATAACGCGGTACAAATTCCCTCATGGTAGTGTAATACGTAGGCGTCGGTTGGTAAGACGGAGACAGTTGCAGTGGAATGTCTAGTCCATCGTGGTTTTGTTTTGTTTCTCTGTCCCCCCGTGTCCGTGTGTGGCCGGCGCAGGGGAGCGGCCGTTCCAGTGCACCGTCTGCCTCAAGTCCTTCACGCAGAAGTGCGCGCTCAATTTGCACGAAAAGATACATACGGGTTAGTAGCCCACATATATTTTATAATCCGCAATACTCCTCTCGGTACCACTAGCGTTCACTTACGGCCCGTCATGTAGTCATTTCATTAGCGTCACGCTTCCTTCCTATTTTCCGTTGCCCGCCTAACCCGTTGATTTACTCTCCCCGTTTACGACAGCTTCCATCTCGTTGCTTTCGACTAACATTTAAACTTCCTTAACGCATTCCACCGCGCGCTTAGTTACTTCTGCTATCACAGATTTCCTTCCAAACTTTATATGATTCGCCAGGCATCCACCCTCCTATCCTGACTTTCCGCTTTCGACCCGGTGTTAAAGCATATCATTCTTTCATTTCTTCATGGTTATTAATTCATTCACAAAAGCGGTAAAGCAATCGCCGCAGTGACGCAATATTAATTAATGCCTCGGCACGTAGCTGCCACCAAAATTGGGGACTTAAACAAAATTGGGGCGAACCGGTCGCCGTTTCGGGGTCGTATCGGCGGGGAGAGTGGGGACTGAGGCGTAGCGTCGGCGACGTGCCTTACTCGCTTTTGTGTGTGCACTGGGCGCAGTGCAAGGGCCTCGCCCGGCGGCGCCCTATCGCTAGCGCCGTCCCGGACACTCACGTGCGCTCGCACACAGGCGAGCGGCCCTATCAGTGCGGCGCGTGTCTCAAGCGCTTCACGCAGAAGTCCAGCCTCAATATACATATGCGGACGCACACAGGTGGGTGGCCCCCGCGGCCGGACTGGCCTCCCCGAGCCCTCCCCGCTCCTCGCGCGTTGCCTCTGCGGACGGAGCACCGGCGAGTGGCGACCGGTCCGCCCCGCGACCCGTAGTGCGAGGACGGCTAGCGTCCTTGCGGTCTCGCCGCCGCTATAATGTATATGTTGGGCACCAGTCCAGGGCAGACCGTTCCAGTGCCTGTCGTGCCCCGCCGCCTTCACCTGCAAGCAATACCTGGAGATACACACGCGCACCCACACCGGCGAGCGACCGTATCAGTGCGACATCTGCCTGAAGCGCTTCACGCAGAAGTCCAGTCTCAACATTCACAAGCGGACCCACTCAGGTACGTGCGCGGCCGGGCGCTAGGGACCGACGCCGATCGTATGTGGGCTACTAGCATAGCGCAGCATACGGGTGCGACGGACCCCCTGACGGTAGTGTCGTGTCGTCCACAGTGCAGGGCCGCCCGTTCCAGTGCCTGTCGTGCCCCGCCGCCTTCACCTGCAAGCAGTACCTCGAGATACACAACCGCACGCACACCGGTGAGCGACCCTACCAGTGCGACGTTTGTCTCAAGAGATTCGCTCAAAAATCTACACTCAATATACACAAAAGAACGCACACAGGTCAGTCGATAGTGTCCTGACGCACTAAACGCTTATTGCATTTTATTTTAATACTATATAATTCATGATCACCAATCCAATCTAAATCTTCATATTTCTTTGTGTTTCTGACTTCAAAGTTGTCGGTGCCACATTACGATATTAGCCAGGACTATAATATAGTGTGTACATGTATTTATGTGTGAACGAACTAATCTAATGATGTACGCGGGTTGTCACTGTCAGTGCAAGGTCGGCCGTACCAATGCATGGAGTGCCCGGCGGCGTTTACTTGCAAGCCGTACCTGGAGATTCACATGCGCACACACACGGGTGAAAGGCCGTTCGAGTGCGATGTCTGTTACAAACGCTTCACGCAGAAATCCACGCTCAACATTCACAAGCGAATTCATACCGGTATGGCAAAAAGCACTCGCGACCCTTTCGTACAAAGTTTCATGCAATCGTTTCCTGAAGCATTTTCATGATTCAGTACCTACCTTCGCTTGCTAGCTGGGTTACAGACGAAAAACGTTCACACACTTAAGACTAACGGAGTCTAGAACATAGACATTTTTTAATTTATGGATGATTTTAAACAGTAAGAAGCTATAGGTTTTCGGACCTATTGTACCTGTTAACGTATACCTATTCGTTCGTTTTGACGGAGTAGACGTGCACGTACGTCTACGTACACTTAAATACCTACTTGCGTACAGTACCCGGCGATAAATATTGCACATCGACCTTTGGAAAGAGACAATCGGCAAATTTCGGCTTCGTAGAGCATTATCTCTGTCGCACACTACCTATGTGACGTTTTTTCAGTCATAATGTGAACATGTTTTTTTTATTTTACCCGTACCTAAAGCCAACACACTTATAAAAAAATTGGTGTATTTTATACAAAGAATTAAAATAATTATTAAAAGAAGCAAATCATAATTGTTTTAACAGCTCCTAATAGATACCGGACTGTTTGTATTTCGTGCGACAGAGATAACGCTCTACGAAGCCGAAATTAGCCGATTGTCTCTTTCCTAAGGTCGATTTGCAATATTTATCGCCGGGTACTGTAGGTTTACGTTACATGTAAATGTTTTTCGTCGAAACCACCGAGTGTGATCCAAGTGCTATAAAAATATAGTAGTTATGAAGACGGCAAATTGCTAAACCGGATATAAAAGTCTGTCATTCTGAACTTAATGATGTGGCACCGGCAACACAATGCGATTCTATCATCCGCTACATCAATCATCACTTGAGTTTAATACTATATTATTTGTTTTCATTATTTACTCAGCTTACATTCATTAATTTCAGACTGCGTCATAAGATCATCTAATTGCATCTTGCCGTCTTTCTAACATCATTTGAATTTCTCGCTTGTAAATTAATTTTTATTTATACTGAATTGCTTCATCGATAAATTATCTACCTACACCTGTTTGGCCAGACTTATAGAAGAGCGTACGATGTTTCAGGTGAACGCCCATACGCTTGTGATATTTGTCAGAAGAGATTTGCCGTCAAAAGCTATGTAACTGCTCATAGGTGAGTTTCTGTTTTCGTACTTAGTACCTACCCAACAATAAATTTAAATTGCTCTAAACCAAAAGGACCGGGAAGATATGGAACGAACGGGTTATTTTGATTTGACGATAAGAAAGAACTAAAATATATATAGTGGTCGCTAGCTACTATCAAGTTAGTTATAGATTATGTTGGACATTGCATTTGTAACAAGTCATCACTAATCAGCGTCGATATATCTCGTAATTGTCTGCAGCATCCGTAACCCTAAGACTGAAAGAAGAGCTCTAACCAATGTTAATGTATATCGATATGTGTATTTATAAAGTACCAAAATCGAAGCTTTGCTAACATTTTTTTAAATAATTTTATAATATGAATTGCAAAAACGATAGCCTTGGTGCAGACATGAACCGCCTTCGCCAAACTGATCAAGACGCCTCGTCCACCAAGGCTATTTTTGAATTCATATTATAAAATTACCTAATGTATGTGGTCAGGTGGTCTCACGTGGCGGACAAACCGTTGAACTGTGACCGTTGTTCAATGACGTTCACGTCCAAGTCTCAGTTCGCGCTACACATACGCACACATTCGACAGGCTCTTGCTATGAGTGTAGCGTGTGTGGACGATCTTTCGTCAGGGACAGCTATTTAATAAGGTGAGTTTTTCTAGGCTTACATTCTGTAGGATGTTTCATTTAAATAGCGTCAAATCCTTCTGTAATTTGTAAAGGTACTGTGTCCATTTCTTCAGCCCAAGTTGCCCGACACATTTTCTTAATCTAGATACAGGCATTTTAATAGTTTAAATTTTGCTTCACACATTTCCTGTGCAATTGTCTACTATACCTCAGGCAGTGAAACTTTGTGAATATTTTAATATTAGTTGTTTTATCTTGTTTCTAAACTAGACACCACAACCGTGTCCATCGCGAGAACCACAGCAACATGTCCGCAAACAGCTTGGGAACATCCATTGCGACCAACGCTAACAATTCCAACAACGGCAACTATGACTCACCAGGCGTTTGTGACTTAAGGTATGCCATTAATAACGAATGCTACGTTTCACTAGACTTACTCGGAAAAAATTAATGCAAAAGAAACTTTCAACCGCGAAAGACAATATTGATCTTTCAGAAGATCAAATTTACGAAACTAGCCGATATTTTTCGTACACATTTTAAATTCGCTACCAATTGATTGAGTGACAAACCAATTCAGTACAGCATAAACACATATAACTATAGGACATAATAAGAATAACATCGACAGGTGAATTACAATTTAAAATATTTTGTTAACGTTTGTTCTTGTCTTTTACAGCTTTGTACCAATGGTAAATCGCTACATGACATCGCAAGGAACGCAAGTATCTATGCAGGATACAAGGAAAATGTCCGCGATGTCACCTCAGTCAATCGCGTCTATTTGTAAGTACCCATTACTGTTTCAAAACATCCTAATCGTACCATTAGTTTTACAGTACTCTCAAATAAACTTTGTGTATTGGAGAACATCCGAATCGTTTACTCGACATAGCAAAATAGAAGTTAAATATTTTGAGGGACCAAGAAATTACCGACCTTTTTGGAGGATTAACTGATCATGATAGATACTTAAGTATTGATGATTCATTAGTATTGAAGCAACTAAATGCACTACTCAACTTAATTACAGGCATGCGAATTGCTATTTATTTAGTTTGACCGTTCAAATGGATTCAATAGGCAAATAAAAATTAACTAGTTATCCCGGCAAACTTTGTATCGCCTCAAATATAAAAGAAATATATATATTTTAATATTTCATGCAAATGTATGTATTATTAATTATAATTGAAAAACGCGACGGACGGACAGACAGACAAATTGTCGTATTAAATATATAGATGTTGTTACAAACACAACTCGAGGACAGCACGACGGATTCGGATATAATTTTTTTCTTGTCTCCTAAGGTCTACGGAAGGTTTTTATAAAAAATAAGAATCCCACGCTAGTATGTATATTTAATAGAATATGTTTATTTCAGCATCGCCTCCTCCTTCGCACACCCCTACGCCCCAACCCCAAATGTCTGGACAGTTGCATCTGACGGACTGATCGCCACAACAGGTAAGATTAATTAAAGTGTTAAATAAAACTATTGAGTCGTAAATAATGTTTGTGTTTAGTCTCAAGATAGAAATATATTCACAAAATTATTTTAATGTTAGGAGAGATCTCAGGCTACACTAGCCCCTCTAGCGGCGAACATCTTCCCTTTTACCTACTCTTTAGCAGAATTTTACAATCAGATAATTTTGTTCCAGCTCTTGGTTGACTAGAAATGCAGCCAAAGTGCAATATGATTTTAAATTTGGCAGCCATCAACAAGAGCAGCTATGCAGCTATGTAAGGTAGAGAGGAGTCGGGCAACTCCTCTAGGACCGTCAGCATGGACCCATGCTTTCTATATTAGATTTATGTTACGTCGAATAGTTTTGTTTATCCACTGTTGAGTTTGTCGGCCGTACGAGAAAGAGAGAGAGAGAGAGAGAGAGAGAGAGAGAGACATGGCGCGCTGGTTCGTACCGTGGGGAGTGTAGAGTGAAGGCTTGTGGAACGGAATCCCTCGACAACACCAGGTGGACATCACAATATACACGAGGATGTAGTCAGTAGTCAAGTAGCGGTACCGCCTATGATAATATACATTGTGATTTATACCTACAACTGTGATTTGTCTATACCATCACACGATTATATTAACCGTTCGTGGTGGCGTTCATAAATCGATACTTAAAAGTCTCATCATGATAGATTGTAGGCCTAAAATGTTTTGATCTCATATTCTAATTTGCTTAGTGATAAATTTTGGAATCGTAAATGGTAAATCTCCAACTTTAAAATTCTAAATTTTATTGTTCGTCGTTCGCTTGTCATGTTCATCCCATCCTTCATTATAGTGTAGTGAAATGTAACAATATCTTATTGCGATGCTTTAACTTAGAACGTGTCAGTGTATATGGAAGTTCGGTAATGTTATATACAAGTGTTACCCGCGAGGGGTAAAGTATTTTGGACCTGAGAATGTCAAGGACTCTAGTTGATACTCCTCAATCTACTTAATCCGTAAGAAATGTCAAGTTCATATGAAAATAATAATAATAGTAAATAAGAAGTACAAATAAAATCATAAATAACAAACCGAGTCCTGAGAGGCAAATATTGAAAGCTTCACAAAATTAAATAATTTTTAATATGATGTTTATTGGAGAAATCCAGAGAAGTGCCTGTTGCAAAGTAAAATTGGCAATATTTTTTAAATGTATTAAGTTCAATATAAATTATGTTCAGTGTTCAATGTGTGTGTGTTTGAACATCGCCCTTTCCGCGATATGTGCGCGTCTTGAAGGCGTTGCACGATAGAGAGCATCAATTTGTGAAGCTTCTTACTAAACTTTGTGTGCCTTCTAGCGGATAGCGATATTAGGCAATATCAATCACACCTTTGATATATATTTTCCAATTTTCCGATAAGATTTAGTATTCATCATAGAAAATCATAAAAACATCGTTACATATTAATTTACCCATTTAGTATATTACAGTGTCTATCTATATAACAAAAATATTTGGACGAGAACTTCGTTTTACATATTTTTTTCGAGTAATAGTGATTATGAATAGATATAGTGCAGTAGTCTTCCAATACCTTGAGACAGTTCTTTTGCACTGTACAGTGCAGCTAAAGTGTCCGCTGCGGGGGTTCCTTATGGTTTGCCATTATTGATATCAAAGATAGATTGGTGCCATTTCTATGTAAATGATGTGGTAGTGTAAGTTTAGTTAAGTCTGCTGGTCAGGGTAGAACTGGAAATAAAATATTGTAGAGGAATTCTTGTTATATCGTAAGGGGTACTAAACAATAAACGAGCGAATAAAAATGCAGAAAAAGTCCTTTCTTCTGGTATGTGTAAACGGCGTATACGTGCACGTATACTTTACTATAATTACCAACTGTTCTGAAGCATATCTATTTCTATGCTATTAGGAACTGAAGTCCTTATTTATAAATTATCGATACCAATTTATATTCGCTCGTTCAAAAAACTATCGATACAATACCGGTGTTATACCGACATGTATATCTCGAGGTTTTGCCCCTTTCCTGTAATACATTACTTTCAGTAGCAAAATACATTATTTTATTTCCAAAATGTGTGTGTCCATGTGCTGGTTCAGCAAGTGTAAATAAATATTGGTGGGTTTTATTTATTCAAGTATTTGGAAGAGACACAAATTCGAAATTATAGTAAGAGCGTATGATGTGTAGAAACATGTCATTCTACAGTCATAACAAATATCGAACTGAAAATATAATTGGATAACGTTAGAATTAGCGCAGAACTATACTTTGGTACCATAATGATCAAAATTTCTTGTAGATGTACATTAAGTATACATAAATAATATATACTATAAATGTTGTTTGATAGTCCTCAATATTTTTTTATATTTTGATAGTTCTGTATTTGAAAATAAACATGAAAACATAGGCCAATATCTCATTATCATTTTAAATAATGCGTGTACACCGTATGTTAAGATAAAGTAATGAGGAATGCATTTAGTTGCCCACAAATGTAAAAGTAATATTTAGAAAACCTTCCCGTATATTGATAAATTCTTAATCGTTTAGTAAGTTTCTTACCAAGCCATTGATAACAGTATTATCTAGACAACTAGTACTTGAGTTTAACAAGTAGTATATACTTCAGATACCATTAAAATTTCACCAATGGAAACCATAGTTATCAATAGTTTGTATGTTACAGCATTGGTAAGTACAACACAAATGATAGGTGCTTGCCAATGCCGAATACCTTATTATATTACCCATAGATATTATTATGAATGGAAATAGAAACACCAATATAGAGACGTAGGAATATAAATATATAGTAGAACCTCGGCTATCCATTCGCTCACTTCGGGTGTTGCTTCATTTGAATTATAGGATTAGTATTAATATATTTTTGTTATTATTATATTATGTTCTCTGCCTTTATGATTGTTTTGATCTTTATTATTATTCTATTAACATTTACTATCGTTACTTCACCCTTAGAGAGTGTAAAGGCGAGCTGAGGACATAAGGTCCTCGTCTGTTACGAGATGTACTCTGATATCTTAATTACTTAACAAAAGAGTAGAGAATAATATATTTATATTGAAAATAGACATGTATTTTGGAATATGTTTCGTAAAGGAGCGAGGGCCCTAATAATGCAGTGAGGACGAAGGTCGCACTATCACTTCCAAGAGCTGCTATGTATACGTTTCATGAGCGACTTTTTCCTCACTGTACAGCTATTTTACATACCGAGGTTAGTTAAAGTATATGTTAAGAATTGTATATTTATAACATTTAACCTTTGAATTTACGTAAAACCGAAGAATATCTGGTTTATTCTCTTTTTCTACGTATTATTGAGTCGTAGAAAAGACTTAGGGTTTCTGAACACTGATGAATACTCACAGGAAATATTGGTAGTGTTGGATTGTGTTTTATTTGTTATTTTGTTGTTAACACCTTGAGTAGTTGTGGTTGAAGGACCAACCTATATGTTCGTAAGCAGTGTCGAGTTTTTGTTAGGAAATCGTACATATCCTTCCCCGTGAATGTAGAACGTATACCTAGTTATGTCGTCGAGGCAGACTACGTCGCACTAGTCTAGGCGCCGATCAGCTAACAATATTTGACTTGATCGTAGTAGTGTTATGAACAGTGAGCCTTGTGTAATCATAATGTCTAAGGTACATAAATATTTAGTTTTATTGTATCGTTAGATTTACGTGAACTTCGCTTCGCCAATATATTTTGTTGCTTACATTATAATCATACGAGAGTACAGCCTAAGGATTTTAACTTTTTTTATATGCTGAGAGCTATTTCTAAGTCACTGATTTTATACTATTTCTAATATTATGCTAAAAATATTCGGCTGAAAGCCACACTTTACCAAATTTTGGAGTTATTTACATCCCTTTGAGTGCAATTTTATTATAAAAAATATCAATAAACAAACATCATGGCATGATGATTATTTATTATACGGTCATTTAGTTATAGCTCTACAGAGTTTTGATGACCAATATTTTAACAAAAAAAAACATTATTTTCTTTTTACCGTTAAAATTTTTAGGCTAGTTTATAATTTAACTAAGTTAGATTTTGTTATCTGTGGTGTATTACTTGCACGTGATCGTAGCTCTCACAGCCTCCTTTACAGGTGATTTATTTAGTTATTCTTGTAGTCTGAAATGATTGTGATAAATTTATTATTATAATTATATTGGTTTGTTTGTTTGGTAGGAAGAATACCGGGGTTTAATATTGTTTATTGTTGATACTTTGAGTATAGCAAGGAGAGGTGGCAGGTAACAGCGGTAGGGCGAGGCTGTCAGAGCAGTATATATTGTAGTCAGCATTATATATATGCTTTAATGTGATTTTTTAAATGTACTCTTTATAATAGTCGCATCAATCAATATTATAATTAGTAAACTAACAAAACTTTTAATTTTTTTCAGTTCATAGTGATTTATATTGAGATCAAAATAAATACAGAGATTATATTTTAATTTTATGGAAAAAATATACATTGTAAAATTATTGTTTAGTGCTCATTTGCAGAGCTCTAATAAAAAAGAAACTATATGAATGCAAAATAACAAGTCACGATTCTTTTAGAAAGTCGCCATGTAGTGGAAAAAAATAAACGTGCCATGATATTTGTGGCTATTCATTTCGTTTTCTTCAATACCCCAAACTCCATTACTCTCCCTACTCCTACACTTCTTGATACAATAATAGTTTTGTTTGAACTTTAATTCTACAAAAATAAAGTGGTTTTTTACTTTTTTAAACTTTCGCGTTTTGTACACATTATAAACTTAAGACAAACGGGTCTTTTACGAAAAGGACCTCGTATATCTATATATAGAAATGGGGAATGTCCCCCTTAGCTCTCGAGAACTGCTTATGCTCCAATGATGGTTGACCCCTCTATGGATAGCCCTCGATCTGGAGGCAAGCCAAAAAAATCGAAAATTTGACCTAGCCAGGGGTCAAAAGTTATAGGCCAAAACCCTAGCGTGGTGCGGCGCGAAGCATCGCGCAAGACATCGTACTAGTATCTCAATAATCGCGTAAAAGACCCGTTTGTCTTAGTTTATAAAGTGGTTTTTGGAGTTTACTCCTTAAGAATCGATTTTCATATATAAGGCGCCCGGTATGAGAAAAATCCGAGGGGTAAAACCTACTAACAAGTAACGAAAATCGTGTCACGTTTTTGGTGCGCACCTCTAGTGCGCAACTTTCTAATTTGTTATGGTTAGATACTCGTACTTAAGGAGTAAACTCCAGTCGTGTGTCGGAGCTGACACACACACTTTTTTATTATTTCATCTAAATTATTATTGCTTTATTTAGATTCATAATTCTTTATTTGCTATAAATGGAGTGGTACATTATGTTAGTTTTCTTAAGATACAACTAAGTACCTACTTAAGTTTACAGGGCAACCCCACTGAGCCATATTCAGATGGCATGCAAAATGTTCGTGTCAATACAAATTTAGTACAGGATATCACCATAGACTAAGAGTCTATAATATTCATACAATTTCAATACAGATAATAAATAAACATTCAATAATTCAGGAAGTCATCAATAGAATAGAATACTGTTTCCACGTTAGCGTCAGAATAGCTGGTTGCCTATAACAAGTGGCTCTGAAACTATATTCAGGAATTGCTATCCAATTGCTTGTGTTTGCTTAACTTCTTCAATAATTGCTTTACATACATTATGTAGCTATTATTTTTTGCATTCGGGTCGTTCTAGGTATAACGCCCACTACCATTCTTTCTTGGATTTCTAATCTTATTTCGTTTTGTAACATACAATTATAAGGCGGCAGGGCGTCGCGACACGTTTGTGGAAAGCAGTTTCATTCCACGGACTGCTGCCGTGTCGTCCCGCTAACCCCATTGGTCACAGGATTATTATAACTAAGGTCTAGTTGATAGTGCGGGACGCCACTTTTAGGGCCCCATAGATAAGGTCGATTCACACATATCAGTGAAGCCTCAGTGATGGATGACACAGTTCAGTATCAGTGCAAAATGTTATTTTATTTTATACATTTTCTATCAACGCATCTCCGCATGTCAGTGTCGGTGATGAATGAATCGTCATTGACACTGGTACTGTGTCGAAACTTAGGCATTACTGAGGCTTCACTGATACATATCAGTGAATCGACCTTTACAGTTGCCTTCTCTCCGCAATAGTGATATCGGCCTGTCAATTTAGGTCACCTTTACAAAAATAAAACGTAGGTAAGTAATTTCTTAAATATGTCAAATTTATTTTACCTTTAGTTTAGCAATCGACGACAATTTCGTCCTTCACAACGTTCGCATCTACCGCAGGCGCTAAAGCGCTATCGACAATGGGCGCAGGACTTTTATAATACTTATTACTTGCATAATGCTCCTTCAAGTATTCCCCCCCCATCTCGTAGTATTCCTCCTTGGATATACACCAAGACTCGAACTCGTTACTGCCAGCGAAGTCGCGGGCTCCGTACCAAGCGTCTAAACTTGGATTTTTTGCCATCACAACTTTATGTGTGGACTGGAACGGTCGCATTTCAAGTAGCTCTCTTTCTAAACGCTCTTTTAAACCTGTAATAGAAAGAAAATTGGGATATGATTTACTCATTTTATAACAACGCACATTTTTGTTGTAACAATTTTCATAACTTATGTGTACTATACGTAAGCTCCCCAAATAATTTAAAATAAAATAAAAATAAAAATGTTAACAATTTTAGCAAAAAAATCGATATATTTTTTTAGAACTGGAATTAAGTGGGTCCTCCAAGGGAGACCAAAAAATCATGTCTAGTTGAATGGGAACCCTTATACATATTTATTTTACATTTCTGCTTTTTAAGAGCCATTTCACAAAATGATTGCGCTTGAGTTTAAGTAAAATACTGTATAATTGTTTATGTGTGCGTAACTACTCACTCAAACGTAACATAAACAGTGTAACGCGAGAGACGAGACGGACGAAGCAATCTTGAGCCGTAATGTGATTTTATATGAGATTTATGAAAGTTATATATTTAAATCGATTTAAATTTAAAAAAGTTGAATTGGTCTAGGCGGGAACGATATTTTATTTAGTCTAATGAAATTTTC
The DNA here is from genome assembly GCA_963556515.1 of Nudaria mundana. Taxonomy (NCBI): domain Eukaryota; kingdom Metazoa; phylum Arthropoda; class Insecta; order Lepidoptera; family Erebidae; genus Nudaria; species Nudaria mundana. The sequence goes on along the minus strand of OY748305.1, from coordinate 10,646,653 downwards.
AGGTTAGGTAAATAGAAAAACAAGAAGTTAGGTATGTAAAATAATATAATAACAATTAGGATAAAAACAATCACATATTATTGTCGATTAACAATAAAATACTCATTAATGCTTTATGAATAATTGGCGTAAAGGCATTGAATTTGCCTTTCTTGGGTCTATGATTTCCGGTAATACGCAGTCTTGGTAAAATCGAGTCAATTTGGGTAGCATTTTCTCCTGCCAAAAAACGTCGTCTTTCTGTACTCTTACTACTTTCAAGGAAAAATCAGGCCCAGTCCATACAGCAAATACACATATGTTGATGTCTGTGATGTTCCTTACGGAGACACAGATACGCCGCCCTGACTACACGTCTTACCTCAGTTACCCGGGTTATGTCATTGAGGAACAATTCCGCGACAAAGCCGGAGTGTGCGTGTTCGTTAGGGCGGATGTCTGCTTCCGCCGGTTGCGCTGTCTAGAGAACCCCTCCTACTCCGTCCTTTGGCTGCACGTGGATCATGGCTCTATGAGCCAGATCTACGTGTGCGTCTACCGCTCCCACACAGGGGACACAGGGACAACAAGGCTTTTCGAATACCTCAGCGAAATGGCTGACGATGCGCAGGTGCGGTTCCCGAACGCTGACCTGGTTTTCCTGGGGGACTTTAACGGTCATCACGTTGAGTGGCTGGGGTCCCTTAGGACCGATCATACGGGACGATCCGCCCATGCATTCGCTCTCTCCCACGGGCTGACCCAGATGGTACAGGGGATCACCCGGATACCTGACAGGTCAGACCACACGCCCGCCTTGCTGGATCTACTGCTGACGAGTCGCCCAGCCGAGTACAGTTGTCGGTACGCGCCCCACTGGGCACTTCCGACCACTGTGTGGTGCACGCCAGCTTCCAAGTGCCACCGCCTGCTCGTGCTGAGCAAATGACTCGACGACTATGGCACTACTCGTCGGCAGACTGGGACGGTCTCCGCGATTACCTTGCGTCCGTCCCGTGGAGCCAACGCGGCTTTGTAGGGAAGGCGCCTTCGGATAGCGCGGCTGCCGTTGCTGGCGAGATCAGTCTAGGGATAGAATATTATATCCCTTTCACTGATGTCGCCAGCATCCGCAAGCTCACCCCTGGTTTGGGCGTGAATGTGCCGAGGCTGTCCAGAAAAAACAGTCGGCGTATCGCGCCTGGGTCAGGGCTCGGGCGGCACGTGACCCGAATGTGAACCGCCTCAAAGCAGCGTACAATAGGGCCACTAGGTCCAGCAAGAGGGCCTTCAAGAGAGCGGATGCCCAGCGCGTCGCGCGGCTTGGTCAGGAGCTCACATCCCACCCCACGGGCAGCCGTGGATACTGGCAACTGGCCAAAGCCGTACAGTCTAATTTTTGCCAACCCTCGCTGCCACCACAGCGTTTTCCTGATGGATCACTGGCTCACAAAGCCCAAGAGAAGGCGGACATGCTCGCAGACCTCTTTGCGGCTAATTCCCGCGTCTATGACCGTGGCCTGCAGCCCCCTGCCATCGCCAACTGTGGCCACACTATGCCTGATATTGTTATCAGGCAATGTGATGTACGGGCAGTGCTGCGGTCGCTCGACACGCGGAAAGCCAGTGGCCCTGACGGCATTCCGGCGGTGGTGTTACGAAAATGTGCTGCTGAGTTGTCTCCAGTATTAACGCGTCTGTACCACCTGTCATACTCTACAGGGCTCGTGTCGGAGGTCTGGAAAGAGGCGAACGTACAACCGATCCCCAAGAAAGGGGATCGCTCCGATCCAGGCAACTATCGACCCATAGCTGTCATTCAGACAGCTCAGTCATTTGCAAGGTGCTTGCGCTCCTTATCAATAAGCAGCTCATGCGATACCTGGAGGATCACTCGCTAATCAATGATCGGCAATATGGCTTCAGGCCAAAACGATCAACGGGTGACCTCCTGGCATTCGTCACGCATGTATGGGGTGGGGCTATGGAAAAGTAAGGCGAGTCCTTGGCTATTAGCCTGGACATCGCCAAAGCTTTCGATAGGGTCTGGCATGCTTCGCTCTTTTCCAAGCTTCCGGCATATGGTCTACCTCCTCAACTGTGCAGCTGGATTGCCAGCTTTTTAAACGAGCGCCGAGTGCGGGTCCTCTGCGATGGCCAGGCTTCTCGCTTCTTGCAAGTGAATGCCGGGGTACCGCAGGGGTCCGTACTATCACCAACTCTCTTTCTTCTGCATATTAATGATATGCTATCCCTCGGGAACATTCATTGCTATGCAGATGACAGCACACTGCACGGTAGTTACTCGGTTCGTCCGACGGCGGCGGCGGGGCGATCTGAGATTGAGGAGGAGAGATGACGACTCGTGGCTGATCTCGACCGTAACCTCGACAGTATCTCCCAATGGGGTGCCGAGAACTTGGTCAAGTTCAATGCCCGCAAAACACAGGCGTGTGCATTTACAGCGAAAAAATCCCTTTCCTTCCCCTACCCACTCTTCAGAATGCAACATTACCAATGAAGGATAATCTAGACATCCTTGGCATAGACGTACGTCGAGAGCTCAATAACACTAAATACATTGAGAGATGTATTGGGCTAGCTTCGCGGAAACTAGGAATACTGAACAAGGTAAAGCGATTCTTTACACCGCACCAGAGGTGTCTGCTGTACGAAACGCAGATTAGACCCTGCGTCGAATACTGCTCTCACCTCTGGGACGGCTCCGCGAAGTATTTGCTGGACGCACTCGACGCTATGCAGCGACGCGCTGTTCGCATTATAGATTGTCCGGAGGTAACGGGAAGCCTTGAGCCGCTAGCCCAGCGCCAAACAATTGCTTCCTTGGCCGCGTTCTACCGTATTTACCACGGTGAGTGTTATGAAGAGCTCTTCAATCTGATCCCACCCTCTCCCTTCCGATCCCGAACAACGCGTGCCGGGCAGAGATGTCACTCTCGTACCGTGGAAACCGTCTTCGCGAGAAGTGAGCGTTTTAAACGTTCGTTTCTCTGCCGAACGATGGTGGCTTGAAACGCCCTGCCCGCGCACGTGTTTCCTACAACATATAACCCCCTGGGTTCTTTAAGCGAAGCGTGAAGAGGCACATTACTGGGTCGTCAAGTTGAGGGTCACTCTCTATAGTATTCCTGTGTACTGTGAGAGTTGCCCACAATCGCCAGACGTCGCCACAGCTTACCATCAGACGGGTGGCGTCAATTTGTCGACCTAAATATAAAAAAAAAATTGTATGTTTAATCAATAAATAATCAGTTACTATGTAAATAAATATTGTAAATAAAAATAAATAGATATTTACCTCACTTCTGTCGCTTTCTCTAAGGCTGCAGAATTATCACGTTTCCTTTTTTTAACACAACGGTATACACAATCCTTGCGCCCCATTGCTAAAACTAATAAAACAAAAATATATATTTTTTCTACAAACAATGAAAATCATACAGTATACTTGATAATAAACCAAAATTTACCTTGTGAAAAAATACAAAGCAGATCAAAGCTATGTGGTCGCAGTACAATAATGGTTTCACTCTACGAATGCTCGATAATCGGGACGCGGGAAAAAATGACACAGGTCCTTCTCCAATGGGCGCTCGCGCCGTACTAAGCGGTGCCCACTTGTGTATCGTAATTTATTGTAATTTCGATTGAAGTTATATCAATATTTTGACAAAGTAAATGCAAGAATTTCCTATATTACTGCAGAAATCGGTTCTCTAATGAATGTAGTTTATTTTGGAATAATTTTATTTTTGTAATTACTGTGTATTTAAGCCAAAAATCACGATCAAATTGCGATGTTAAACTCAAAAATTGGCCGAATGGTTTATTTTTTTACTAAATAATTGTAATATAATTCAATCATCTGTTACATTAAATGACGATTAAAATATATATCCAATGGTTTATGTATTTTTTTAAACTCAATTTATAAGTATTTTTGATTGAAATACGATTCTGAAATCAACTCTGCGCCCGTTTTTCAATAAAATGCTTGTGGGAAATTGATTACTATAGATCAAATAAGTTATTTTTAGTAAATGTGTTACATTAAACGTCAACACGAAAGCTTGGCTCATTTTTTGCGCATATTCAATAACTTCTAGTTATTACAGACTATGGTAATTTAGGAGCTCAAAATATTAGAAATTCGTGCGAAAACGTGAAATAGCTCTTAATAGTGGCAGCCGAAAAACCCATCAAAATCGGTTCACCTAGTCAAAAGTTATGAGGTAACAAACAAAAAAATAGTCGAATTGATATCCTTTTTGAAGTCGGTTAAAAATCACGATTTCAGTCAAATCTACCAATCACTTAAATTTTCAAAACATTCCATGCACTAATTTCTTTTGAGAACTAAAAATAATAGTAAGTCCTAAAATTCAAAACCCATACCAGGAAACTGTGAACAGCCGCCAGTGAGGAACACGTTGTTAGCTAACAGCAACTGGTCTTCTGCGCTGAAGTGTTTGAACACGTACTCCAAGCTCTCCGCCAGACCAGCTTCCAGGTTGCCCATCATTGATGGCTGGAACATCAGTTCTGGGGCCCTGGGTATATTCAAATGGTTCATGAAATGAATTTAAGTTAGTCTGTCACAGTTGTACGTTCCAGGTTGCTAGGGGACTAGGGGAAGTATTAATTAGGCAGTGACCACCGATTGCCAGATATAACAACCTTGATACATTTTCTTTCGCTTCTTCAACTTGAGTTGTCAAGCGTTCCCGCCAAATTTCTTCGGAATATGTCCGACAAGCGAACTCCCGGTTCTCCATATAAGAGAAAGATGCCAATGCCGGTTCAAACCTGGTATTATTTGCAATTTTATAAATATTTGGAAGTTTTAATAAAATACTAAATACCGTAGTATACATATAATATGAAGCAGCCGTAGACTGCAGCAGACTACCAGATCGCCTGCAGGCTTAAAACGTTTAGACGGCAATTTTTATTCAATTTTCAACTTTATCCACTGTCTGAAGTAGTCTGACTCTGAACTATATGAGTCTGCAGACGGACTGTTAGTAGGTTACATAGTGTCAGCCTCACCTGAACGGTTCAATGGCTAAATGTAATTGATGATGTTGTCCGGAGTTAGCCGGTTGAGGTTCGTACTCGCGGAGTGCTTCCTCCAACTCCAACATACGCTCACCGTCAGCTTCTGAGTCGGAATCCGCCTCACGGCTTATACTGGAATGTTTTGACAAATATTTCCTTTAGAACTAGGTACCTATCTCGCTTAGAAACTTGTGGGTTTTGGGTCGAGTAGGTAGGTTGGTACTTGAGAGATTGGATGTTTTTAAGTCTACACGTCACATGACCATTAACCAGTTGTAAAATTTAACTAACTTGATTTATAACTAAATATCTATACTAATAATAATTTTGGAAAGGTAAAATGTGTTTGTTTGTAGAGGGTAATTTTTGAAACCAACGCTGAAGATTCTTTCATTAATAAGTATACTTTGGAAGTTCGATTTTGGCTGATCGCGTGGCAGGTGGCTTTTTAGGTTACCTCTGGCGCTCCGCAAAAATCGGGTTTCCAGACACTCTCATACCGAACAACGTTTCTTGTTGTTCGGTCTTGACTGCCTCGGTGGCTCAGTGGTATGAGAATGCAACTGCCGCCCCTGAGGTCCCTGAGATTCCGGGTCGATTCGAATTATTTGTGTGATCCACAAATGTTTGTTTCGGAGTTTGGGTATTTTCTATGTATAATATGTATGTATTTAGAAATTTATAAGTATGTTTATCAGTCGTCTAGATCCCATAACACAAGCTTATATTAGCTTAATTTGGGCTAGATGACGTTGTGTGAGAATGTCCAGAAAAAAAAAATATTTATTATTTATTTTATTTGTCCTGCACCTGGAGCTAGTTACAACAATGGAAAAATTATGTTGAAATTTAAAATTGCAATAATTTCGCTAAATAGAACTACTAACTAAATAGATTATCTCGAAGAGACAGCAAGGCTGTCTCTTTGAGATAGTCTTGATAATGCCTCGTGAGTAGGCGAAACATACGTCGACTTTTAACATGTCTTCTTTTTAGCGAAATAATTGCAATTTTAAATTTCAACATAATTTTTCCATTGTTTATAACTAGTTCTTCTGTGCGGGACTATTAACTAATCAAGCATTACCTTTGATATTGGCGAAATCATCGATGAACATCGATGTAGCCACAGTTTTAAAGAAAGAAGAAGAAGAAGAAGTATACTTTCTTTTTATCCCGGTGAAGTGTTTCCTGGGGACTTGAAAATAAGTTATACCATACGAAGCGTGCAGAACCGCAGGCATCAGCTAGATAGCTAAAATGGCTAATGACATTTCAATATTTTATTCCGTAAACAAAAGGTACATATAATTTACTATTAAATCCCACACAGGGGACACTGGGACAACAAGGCTTTTCGAATACCCCAGCGACTGACTGGGACGGTCTCCGCGATTACTTTGCGTCCGTCCCGTGGAGCCAACGCTGCTTTGTAGGGAAGGCGCCTTCGGATAGCGCTGCTGCCGTTGCTGGCGAGATCAGTCTAGGGATAGAATATTATATCCCTTTCACTGATGTCGCCAGCATCCGTAAAGCTCGCCCCTGGTTCGGGCGTGAATGTGCCGAGGCTGTCCAGAAAAACAGTCGGCGTATCGCGCCTGGGTCAGGGCTCGGGCGGCACGTGACCCGAAAGTGAACCGCCTCAAAGCAGCGTACAATAGGGCCACTAGGTTCAGCCTTCAAGAGAGCGGATGCCCAGCGCGTCGCGCGGCTTGGTCAGGAGCTCACATTCCACCCCACGGGCAGCCGTGGATACTGGCAACTGGCCAAAGCCGTACAGTCAAATTTTTGCCAACCCTCGGTGCCACCACTGCGTTTTCCTGATGGATCACTGGCTCACAAAGCCCAAGAGAAGGCGGACATGCTCGCAGACCTCTTTGCGGCTAATTCCCGCGTCGATGACCGTGGCCTGCAGACCCCGCCATCGCCAACTGTGGCCACACTATGCCTGATATTGTTATCAGGCAATGTGATGTACGGGCAGTGCTGCGGTCGCTCGACACGCGGAAAGCCAGTGGCCCTGACGGCATTCCGGCGGTGGTGTTACGAAAATGTGCTGCTGAGTTGTCTCCAGTACTAACGCGTCTGTACCGCCTGTCATACTCTACAGGGCTCGTGCCGGAGGTCTGGAAAGAGGGGAACGTACAACCGATCCCCAAGAAAGGGGATCGCTCCGATCCAGGCAACTATCGACCCATAGCTGTCACCTCAGTCATTTGCAAGGGACTCCTTCGATCGCATGAGCTCCTTATCAATAAGCAGCTCATGCGATACCTGGAGGATCACTCGCTAATCAATGATCGGCAATATGGCTTCCGGCCAAAACGATCAACGGGTGACCTCCTGGCATTCGTCACGCATCTATGGGGTGAGGCTATGGAAAAGTACGGCGAGTCCTTGGCTATTAGCCTGGACATCGCCAAAGCTTTCGATAGGGTCTGGCATGCTTCGCTCCTTTCCAAGCTTCCGGCATATGGTCTACCTCCTCAACTGTGCAGCTGGATTGCCAGCTTTTTAAACGAGCGCCGAGTGCGGGTCCTCTGCGATGGCCAGGCTTCTCGCTTCTTGCAAGTGAATGCCGGGGTACCGCAGGGGTCCGTACTATCACCAACTCTCTTTCTTCTGCATATCAATGATTTGCTATCCCTCGGGAACATTCATTGCTATGCAGATGACAGCATACTGCACGGGAGTTACTCGGTTCGTCCGACGGCGGGGCGATCTGAGATTGAGGAGGAGAGACGACGACTCGTGGCTGATCTCGACCGTAACCTCGACAGTATCTCCCAATGGGGTGCCGAGAACTTGGTCGAGTTCAATGCCCGCAAAACACAGGCGTGTGCATTTACAGCGAAAAAATCCCCTTTCCGTCCCCTACCCACTCTTCAGAATGCAACATTACCAATGAAGGATAATCTAGACATCCTTGGCATAGACGTACGTCGAGAGCTCAATAACACTAAATACATTGAGAGATGTATTGGGCTAGCTTCGCTTTTTTTTTTAATTTAATTGCTTCCTTGGCCGCGTTCTACCGTATTTACCACGGTGAGTGTTCTGAAGAGCACTTCAATCTGATCCCACCCTCTCCCTTCCGATCCCGAACAACGCGTGCCGGGCAGAGATGTCACTCTCGTACCGTGGAAACCGTCTTCGCGAGAACTGAGCGTTTTAAACGTTCGTTTCTCTGCCGAACGATGGTGGCTTGGAACGCCCTGCCCGCGCACGTGTTTCCTCCAACATATAACCCTGGGTTCTTTAAGCGAAGCGTGAAGAGGCACATTACTGGGTCGTCAAGTTGAGGGTCACTCTCTATAGTATTCCTGTGTACTGTGAGAGTTGCCCACAAACACCAGACGTCGCCACAGCTTACCATCAGGCGGGTGGCGTCAATTTGTCGACCTAAATATAAAAAAAAAAAAAAATCTATTGTATCGTCTGCTTACTGGTAAAACCAGATAAATGCATTTTTCTACTAAATCGAGTTAAAAATACAGATAAATGTATTTTTTTACACGCTATCTACTGGTAAAATCGAATAAGTGCTATGTCCAATAGCTGCAGAGATAATGAATTCGAAAAAGTGATATCTTCTTACATTTAAAAAAAAATACCAATATAAACTGATAAATGCATTTATTATTATGAACCTAATAGTTTAAACAAGAAAACTATATTAAAGTTATTTATTCCATTTGACTAGATAAAAAGTTCTACTTGGTTTGCTAATTTCTCTACAGCAAAAATGAAATAAATGTCATTTATGCTTTTTTACCAGTAAGACCGAGAACGATCGATCGCAGTTGTCACATTGCGTGCGCGCGTGCTACACGTGTTCTGCGTAGAAATAAACACATAATTACTTGAATAATTTAGTAAGAAGCTGTGTTTAGTGGTAACTATGGAATCCAGAGGAAAAAGAATAGTGTCCATGATTAATAAGTCTAAAATACATGAAGGTACCATTATATCAGTACCTACGTAATTTCTATGATACCTACTCACTTTCTCTCGATTGTTAACACTGCGTGATGAGTTATTGGGCGTGAAGCCAGTGGCCCTGCCGGCATTACGGCGGTGGTACTACGGAAATGCGCAGCTGAGTTGACTACTGTACTAACTCGTCTGTACCGCCTGTCTTACTCCACAGGAATCGTGCCGGATGTCTGAAAGGAGGCGAACGTACAACCGATCCCCAAGAAAGGGGATCGGTCTGATCCAGGCAACTATCGACCCATAGCTGTCACCTCAGTCATCAGCAAGGTGTTTGAGCTCCTCGTCAACAAGCAGCTCATGCGATGCCTCGAAGATCACTCGCTAATAAAATAATGATCGGCAATACGTCTTCAGGCCAAAACGATCAACGGGTGATCTTCTGGCATTCGTAACGCATGTCTGGGGTGAGGCTATGGAAAGGTACGGCGAGTCGTTGGCGATTAGCCTGGACATCGCCAAAGCCTTCGACAGAGTCTGGCATGCTTCGCTCCTTTCAAAGCTTCCGGCATATGGTCTACCTCCTCAACTGTGCAGCTGGATGGCCAGCTTTCCGAACGAACGCTGAATGCGGGTCCTCTGCGATGGCCAGGCTTCTCGCTTTTTGCAAGTGAATGCCGGGGTACCGCAGGGGTCCGTGCTGTCACCAACTCTCTTCCTTCTGCAAATCAATGATATGCTATCCTTCGGGAACATTCATTGCTATGCAGATCTCGTCCGGCAGCGGGGCGGTCGGAGATTGAGGAGGATAGACAACAACTCGTGGCTGATC
>OY748305.1:10567316-10636630 GCA_963556515.1 Nudaria mundana | reverse complement strand
AATAATAAAAACTACATCGAAAGATGTATAGGACTAGCTTCGCGGAAACTAGGAATACTGAATAAGGTAAAGAGATTCTTTACACCGGACCAGAGGTGTCTGCTGTACAAGACGCAGATTAGACCCTGCGTCGAATACTGCTCTCACCTCTGGGACAGCTCCGCGAAGTATCTGCTGGACGCTCTTGACGCTTTGCAGCGACGGGCTATCCGTATTATAGATTGTCCGGAGGTAACGGGGAGCCTTGAGCCGCTAGCTCAGCACCAAACAATAGCTTCCTTGGCCACATTCTACCGTATTTACCACGGCGAGTGTTTAGTGAGAGAAGTTTTAAACGTTCGTTTCTCTGCCGAACGATAGTGGCCTGGAAAGCCCTGCTTGTGCACGTGTTTCCTCCCACATAAAATCCTGGGTTCTTTAAGCGGAGCGTGAAGAGGCACATCAGTAGGTCGTCAAGTTGAGGGCCATTCTCTATATTGTGTGCTGTGAGAGTGGCCCACAATCGCTAGACATCGTCACGACTTACCACCAGGCGGGCGGCGTCAATTTGGCGAACCAAATATAGCAAAAAAAATATATATGAAAAGTCGTTTACAAAAATTATTGTTCTTCATTACTGATCAAAGTTTGATTGTCATAATTTTATTATAAGTAATTAAATAGTTTGATAACTAAATGTTTTTTCATTTATTATCATTTCATAGATTACCTTTGTAATTTTATTTTTATTTTTATCGATTAATTATTAAATTGATCATTGCGAAAGAATCATTTTCTAATGGTTATTTATGTACTTACTTAATTTAGTATTTTTATAATATTACTTGACAAAATTGTAAAATTTTGACATTCATATGTGCTCTTTATGTGCCTAAACTGAATAAATGAAATTGATTCTTTGATTCTTTGATTGATCACTTTGTAGTTGATTTAATATAAATAAGTGATATACTTACACTAAAACTCTACAGGTAAAATAGGTTAAATGTAGTAAAAATATCAATAAATATATTAGTAAATTTTGTAAAAAAAAATCATTCCTATCCAATAATTGAATTAAAAAATTTAATGAGCTTTTAATATCAATGAGTTCGGGAGATATAACATGTTTGTAATGTACAGGTAAAATGTATTAAATGTGACCTCCTTTCGATCTAAATTAAATTTTATATAGTGTTTACGTACACCAAATTTTATTTATGAGTATATCTGAAAAGTAGGATAGTTATTGCACCATTTTACTTTAACGGTTTTTTAATTAAAGTGTTTGAATTAGATCAAATAAAACGTAAACTTTAAAAATGCATTTACTCGAATTGACACTAACTGCATTTATTACTTTTTACCCGTAAGCAGACGGTATGAGTCTTTTCTTCACCCACCCAACGCCTGCTATCCGACGAATGTTATCACTCCACCGAGCCTCGGGATGTCCTACGCTACGCTGACCGATTCCGCGGGTGAAATTGACCCAAGATCGGAGAGTGGCGCGTGATGCCTGAAACCTAGTGAAAGCGCTGGATCTCGTTGGAAGCAGGCGGCAATAGACCGGTCACACTAGCAACTAATTAATTGGAGATGTCATATATTCTGCAGTAAACAGCTATGGGCTTGATGATGATAATTTAGCACAGAACTACATAATCCCGACTTTCAGCTGAAAGTGAGTGATACCTTTTGTAAGCATCCCAGTCAGAGTCTTGGTTACCGAAGTCATCCCCGGCGGCGGCGAGTCGCGAGATGACGCGCATTCGTTCGGCGGCGGCGGCGGTGCGGCGCTTCACCATGGCGGCGCGGCGGGCACGACGGGCTTCTCTACGACTTACTAGCTCTCGATACTGACAACACAATTTATATTGTCACAAGCTGGTTATTAAGTGATTACCCCGCGTGATTTAGTATTCTCATTCCCAATTCCCACGAGAACTAATTACCGGGATAAAAATAGCGCAAAACACGGGATAATGTACCTATAGCTATACAGGCTGTTAAGGGTTATATCAACCCGAAGACACACCCATTAGCTGGTCGACCAGAACCCGTTTCGATATGTCAACTCATCATCCAAAAAAAAACATTATTACCGAATAAAATACTCTTGTTTGGACAAATAGCTACAATCAGCTGATTCGGTCATCGACATCAAGTAGGTAGTACAAATAATGCGCGCCTGTGAAAGACCTCTCTCTCTCCTGGTTAGAACATTTTGTCTCTGTTGCGCATCAAGGTCGCCGAAATTTCCTAGTATTGGACGCCAACACCGTCGTGAACGGTAAGAGCTAGAGACTCAGTGTAAACGCCAATCGACTTAGCATGGTCAAAGATTTCTAAAATGAACTTGACCTTTGACCTCTGATCTCAAGGTCAAGAACAAAACGAGGTCAAATCGAGAACGATAATAGTTAGAGACTCAAGACCAGCAGCAATCAACTCAGCATGGTCATAGATCTCTAAAATGAACTTGACCTTTGACCTCTGATCTCAAGGTCAAGGTCAAAAAGAGGTCAAATCGAGAACGTGAAATATGGTGTAAAGCAGTGTTGGACACAAGATGGGAAAGTCATAATTCTGGCACCAGACAATTCGCGGCATAGGATTGAGACAGCGGCCGAGCTTCAACAACTGCTGAAGGACTTCCCTGCGGTTGACTCATTAGCAACGACATCGGCGGCATCGGCTACTACATCAACAACTGATAGCACCGACAATGATAAAAGAACCCGCAAGCCGCAAAAGTGAAGTAGTATGTGGTGGTAACTGTCATAAACTATATTTCACTACTTGACGGTTTATATGATTTATTATCTGATAATCTGATAAATCTTTTTCAACAACAACACATTGACACATCAATGATCACAAATGACACTACTGACAATACTAAATGTCAAACTTTTGTGGACTTGTGAGTGACTTTCGATGATTCGTTCAGGAACGTTGTATTTGTTTTGTTTGTCAATTTTATACTTGCGACTTGCGAGTGCATAGATGACGGAGTAGGTTATAGTAGTTTATAGTTGAATTTATTATTTATTTATTTTATAATTAATTTATGTCTGAAGATTCTAGCGAAACTTTCACTTCTTGCTCTTCTTCCTGCGCGTCCGATGACAGTTTTGCTAGTGCGAATGGTGGAAATGATTCTATAATTCTTGGCAGTCAACTAACTTCTATCTTCTCTGCTTATCCTAACTACTTCAATGTTGTTCACATAAATGCTCAAAGCGTTCAGGCACATTACTCAGATTTATTATCTTCCTTTGATCATAATCACATACACGCTGTCCTTATATCTGAAAGTTTCCTTAAGCCTGGAATTCCTTCGGTCCAAGTGTGTCTTCCTGGGTATAGGATAGTGCGTAATGACCGGACGGGAAAGGGGAATGGGGGGGTAGCTATATATCTCCGTGGTGACATATCTTGTAAGGTAGTTGATCAGTCTCCGAGTGATTGACTTTAAGCACGTTAAAACACTCCTGGGTGTTTATTACAGTCCATCTCTTAAAGTTGACTATTTCAATTCCTTTGAAACTATCCTTGAAACCCTTTCCTCTTTGTATGAACACAGGATTATCCTCGGAGACTTCAACACCTGTCTTCTCAGGGGTGACTCTCGCAGCAACAGGTTACGGACCCTTGTCTCCTCGGTTGATATGCATATCCTGCCTTTGGATATTACACACAGAGGGTTGACAGTTAGGCTGTCTAACTGTCAACCCTCTCTCATAGACCTTATCCTAGTTTCTGACACCTACAAAGTTGCAACTCATGGTCAATTTACTGCTCCCTTCTCACACCATGATTTGTTGTTCTTATCGTATAAAGTCCGCCCTCCGAAGCTCAAGAGTAAATTTCTGTTCCTTCGTAGTTTTAAAAACATTAATCTGGAGAGGTTGGAGGCTGATGTCGGTAATGTGGACTGGTCCTCCGTTTATGGCTGTGATGACCTGGATGGGAAGGTAGCTGCCCTTACTCGTGGTTTGTTGGATATCTACGATGTACATGCTCCGTTTAGGAGAGTTAAGGTCAGACATCTGCCTGCACCATGGTTGACTGCTTCAGTCAAAGCTTCCATGGCTGAACGAGACAAGGCAAAGTGTAGGTACCGTAAATATCCTACTACAGAGAATTGGGATACGTACAAAAGGCTCCGTAATCGCTGCAGTCGTCTGTGTAGGGATGCTAAGCGTAACCACATACACCATTCTATCCAAAACCTTAACACGGCAGAAGTGTGGCGATTTTTAAGAACTATTGGGGTTGGTAGGGTCAGGGACAGTGGTGTTGGCGATATAGACCTCAATATACTTAAGGGCCCAGATCGTGAAAATCACCGAAAAGAGTGTTACGATTTTTCATATTTAACCTATTTACATATGATTAATAACAACGATAATTTGTATATATTAAAATGAAAGACCAAAAATGATGTTAGTGCTAATTTTAACTCTTAAAACCCTGTAGTTGTTATATAATAAACGTCAACAAACGCACAAAATTGAGAAAAAATTCGAAAACCTGCCTTCGTATTTTTCAGATTTAACCCAATAAATCAACACAAATTGATAAAAAGAAACACTTTTTGAACACTGAAAAAGCCAATAAATATAACCATGTACTTTTTTTTGTACCTTTACAAACAAAGACTTCCCCTTTTAAAGCCCTAAAATCTAGATATGTTTTACGTAAATTCTCCATAGAAAAATGTATGCAAATTCAAACGCGTCCCGATAGAACGATCGTCGCAACTAATCGCCAGTGCGCCATAGAATTTCAAAGTGACTCCACGCGTGTCGGATGCTACAGCAAAATTACGTGTTGTGAATTTGTGTTTTTTTGTGAAAAACTGTAAGTACAATATTTTTATAACTAATTTACTTTCAGTAAATAGAAAGTACCGATATAATGAAAGTCTGAAAGAAAACCATGATGGAACTAGATATAAATCGTAAGAAATACAAAATTGTGTTTTGTTGCGTAGGTCATTTTATGAACCTTGTAAAGACCTACTTTACAAGGTTCAGGTTCAATTCAGGCTTGAAACAATCAAAGCCCTGCCCACCTTATTTTCTCGAGATATGAACTGGCGGGGTATATAGTTCTCTGCACGACATACATATATTTTTCAACATGATAAAGGCAATAGGTATCATAAACGTAATTGGTAATCGAGGGTCTCTTTTCGCAGGATAATTTGCTGAGTGCCATGCCAGCGAAAAGAAAATTTAGTACGCATTATAAAAACGTGAAAGCCAAAAGATCTCGGAATAAAATGTAAGTTCCTCCCTACTTATTTATTTACCTGCCTACTTGACTACGTCTTGTCCTAAATACCTAGAAAAAATTTACTAGATTTGTGTTAGTGTCAAGTAAAAATCCTAGTTTTATTACTTTTATTTGTGTGTATGCTTATCATGTCTTAGTAGTAATAATAATATAATCTATTTGCATTTTGAACAGGGTAGGTACATTACAAAGCAAATAGGTACAATGATTTAGATCGCCTGATTCAGACATATACCTACAACAGCATGTAAATATTGATTTGACATGTAATTAGATAGGTACACAATTAGGTATGTCAGTCTAAGAAGAAAAATTACAATGTCCAGTAGGTAATAATTACGTAATTTCAATATCTATATAAGTAATAAAGTCAATTTCTATAGGAACAATTTTCATAATAATAAATTTTATTACATAATATAGTATTAGTTTTCATATATTTATGTATTTCAAAGCAATGAGTTTGCTTACACTATTATTAGTTACAGTATTATTAGTTTTCATGTTCATCATGTCTAAATATGTGGAAGTGGAAGTAGGTATGTTTCCTATCAGAAATTGCACGGGCGCGCGCGCGCCGTGCCTGGCGTAGGGTTGTACAAAAATTACAAAATAAATAAAAAGTGGATATTGATGAATAATATTTCCAGTACTGAAAATGAAGAAAACCTTCAGGCCGAGACTCCGAGCAACACTGCTACGCGCTGTATAGAGGTAAGTTGTTATACGTAATTCTTGTAGACTTGTTACATAAATAAACAAACTAGCTAGTGATGGGCGAAGACAAAATCTCAGTACCTACAGTTTTTTTTTTGCAATATTTATTATTTTCATTGTGAGACAAACACATACTTCTCAATTACTTTCTCAAAAGAAAATTCACGTTCAAATCTCGTATTTTACCAAAATCAAGAATTTTTTTTGTAAAATATTATCTTTTACGCGACTGGTGTACGTATGTATGTATGTATACTAAGTAATATATCTTTGTGGCACGATAAGTTCAAAATTATTGAACCGATTTTAATGTTTTTAGTATCATTAGAATTGTCTTCTAAGCCCGAGTGACATAGAATAAGTGACGCCATAAAAAACCAATACGTATAGCGTAAAGGAAATTTATAATTTCTGTTCATCACGAACATAATATTGTATGAATTCTTTTGCACTTTTATATTTGTCTTCGTCAGTTATGAATATAAATAAATAAACAATAAAAATGTTAAAACCCGACAGATTAAAAAATGAAAATGTGTAATAAAAATAAATAACAACACCATTGTAATATAGCGTATTTAGCAGTCGGGGCCTATTTCTAAAGAAATATTTAGCTAGTCAGGAATATCTTCGAGCCTGTGAGGATTTCAATGGGTCTCAACTGTTGAATTCGATTTATTACAATAGTGTTCTTATTTATTTTTATGTAACATAATTCAAGACCGTAGACTTGTTTTCTTTTTACCTTTTGAGTTTTTATGCATATAGTCGGATTTATTAAATTTATGACGTGATAACGTCTTATAAATCGATGAACACCGGCAACACGCACAAAAAAGTGTCACATTATGTCACGCTAGGGTCAAGCGAGAGCGCAGTACAAGCGATGGAGAATAATATTATGACGTTATCCGATAAAATTATCGTCCTAAACCGACTTTACAAGCAACCAGTTTTTTATTATGTTTATTTATTCACTTTCATAATTGACGAAGACTGATAAAAACGTTTAAGATTTTGATCTAGTGTTCTGTGTTTCAAAGATGTATTCTAAGGGAGTTCTTAGCTATGTTTGAAGAAATTTGGCCCATACCTTTTGAATTATTTTTTATAATAAAAATCAAGCCATTATCTTTCTTTACAGGAACTAGTTATTGACAACCGTCAAGAGGGAAAGGTGGATGAAGTGGAAGTTGGGCGTAGAGTAGTGGATATTTCTTTTTTTTTTAAAGCTCTTCAGGCCATAGGGGACCACGGTCCAATGGATTGTAAGTTAAGTTACCTCAGTATAATAGGTGAAGTAAAAGTTGGTCTGGACTCAAAACTCATCATAAAATGTAGTATGTGTAATATGAAATTTACTGTGTGTTTGGTTGAAAAGAAAGAAGATAGCATGGAAGTGAATCATCAAATTGTGTCTGGTATTATATCATCTGGTGGGAGCTACTCTCAGTTAAAAACATTAAGTGCCGCAGTAGCCCTACCAATCATGTCACCTTCATTGTACAATGAAATTAATAATACGGTTTGCGATTGGTGGGAAAAGACAGCAGCACATTCCATGGCAGAAGCTGTCAAGGAAGAAGCGGAGTACGCAGTGTCTATAGGTAGTGTTGATAAAAATGGTACACCATTAATATCTGTTGCTGTTGACGGTTGTTGGAGCAAGAGATCTTATGGTAAGAATTTTTCCGCCTTATCCGGCGCAGCTGCGATAATTGGCATTAAAACTAATAAAGTATTGTTTTTTGGAGTTAAAAATAAATACTGCGTAGTCTGTGTACGAGCCGCAAAGAACAACAGTCAGCCCCCGGAACACCATTGTTTCAAGAATTATTCAGGATCATCTACCGGGATGGAATCGACCATAATAGTTGAGGGGTTTAAACGTTCCTTTGTTGATCACGGTGTAATTTATAATAAATTTGTAGCAGACGGCGATTCCAGTACTTATAAAAAAATATTAGATTCGCGTCCGTACGATAATTTAATAGTAGAGAAAATTGAATGCAAAAATCATCTTTTACGAAACTACTGCAATAGCTTGGAGAAATTGTCGAAAGACACTAAGTATCCTTGCGAGTTGCGGAAATTCCTAAAAGAAAGGTATTTGCGTTTAAGAACGGGTGTAAAATGCGCGATTAAATATTGGGGGGATCAAAATCAGTCACTCGAAGAAAAAATAAAAAATCTTAGTGAAGATATTCTAAATGGTCCACAACACGTATTTGGTAATCACCAACATTGCAAGGAGTATTTTTGTAGACCTGACACTCGTCGAATAGAACCTGTTGGGTTAATTCCAGCAATTGTTGTATGCGGATTAATGGACGCGGTAGAAATTTTAAGTAAAAGACTGTCATATCATTCTAGAAGTTTAATTCATAATTGCACAAGTAATATAGTTGAAAGTTTTAACGGAGTAATTGCCAAATTAGTTGGGGGTAAGCGTGTAAATTATTCTTCCCGTGGTTCTTATGCGGGCCGATGCGCAGCTGCTGTTGTGTCTTTTAATACGGGATCGATTCATAGTAAAACTCATGAAGTCATATTTAAATCTAGTCCTAATCCTTTGATCGCGAAAGTGGAAAATAGTAATCGTAGAAACCGTTTAATTGCTAAACCTAAATTAAGATTGAAAAAAAGCCACAGCGCTGTATCAAAAGACGCTCACTATGGACCAAACTGCGAAAAACCTGATCTGAGTCCAGAATTATATGAGAAAGCCAAGTCATCTTTTTTAGTTGATTTAAAGTTGTCTTGTGCTGAAAGAGAGGAGCTTGAAAGGTCGACCCATTTGCAAAGAAGTAGTGCTGAGTGGATGAGTACAAGGAGAATATTACTAACCTCATCATCGTTCGGGGAAGTTTGTAAAAAACGAGAGAGCACAAGTTGTGCTGCTCTTGTTTGTAAAATCGTTTATGGTAGTAATATCTCCAGTTTGCCTGCTGTACGGTACGGTATCGAAAACGAAGAAACTGCAATTAGACAGTTAGAAATTCAAGAGAATATTAGTATACAAGATTGCGGTTTGTTCGTCGACGATCAATATGAATTTCTTGGTACTACACCAGATGGCATTTATGCAAACGGTTTAATTGAAATTAAGTGCCCACATTCTTTAGCTGGCATGACTCTTGATGAAGCAATGGCCAAACATACCTTTTGGGTTAAGGACAAGGCTTCCAAGGGTTATGTCATAAATAAAAATCATTACTGGTATTTCCAAATTCAGGGACAGCTACATATAACTAAAAGAAACGTTTGCATGCTTGGCATCTGGTTTGGTGCTACTGTACCTATGAAAGTTTATATTATAGAAAAGAACGACAAATTTTGGAAGGAGAAAATGGAGATGAAATTAGTTAGATTTTATTACGATTGCCTCCTTCCAGAATTAGTTGATCCTCGGCAGTCACGAAGCATGCCTATTCGTGACCCGCCCAATGTCATAGAGGCTATGAAAGAGAGGAAAGAAAGAGCTTTACGTGTTTTGAAAGAGAAGAACGTCTAATGATTTTGAAAGAGACTGAGGTAAGTTAACTACCCAGCCGGTCGATTCACGTAAACACGCCAGTTCAAAAGTCGTTTTAACTTAGAAATCGCCTTTTGGTTTTCTGTTTTTAACGCACTTACTTATCTAGTCTTGGATTGTCATAAATCTTCCAATAGCTCAATTTCTATACAATTCCTATACGATTTTGAAGAGTTACCTGGTGTAAACCCAAGGTCCGATCCTAATGAAATTAAAATGTGACCACACGGGATCACCAGCTTTCAAATAAAAAAAAAATCATCAAAATCGGTTCAAAAAATACAGCGAATTGAGAATCTTCTTCTTTTTTTAAGTCGGTTAAAAAGTGTGCGAAGTGACATTTTTAAGGCACTACGCTACGGTTTTTATTACGTGAATCGGGCAGCTGGTAACATTTTCATTCTGATAAGTTTTGCAATAGCAATTGATTTTATCATCAAATTAGTAGAAATCAGAATTTGATCAGTAATCATTAAAATGAAAAAAACATTAGAAACTCTTAAACTCATATTTTGTTATTGTTTACTTTCGTTTAATTAAGTATATGAATAATTTATAAATTTCATGTTTGTTTATAACTAATTTTTGTACAACCCTAGCACGCTTTTTAGGTGGCGACTCATATTTTGTTTACTTTTAATTATATGAACCATTTTTATACTTGTGTTTCATTTATTGACAATTTTTTGTACAACCCTAGAAGATTTTTTAGATTGCGAGGTGATCGTAAGCAAAAAGTATTTGAGTTTACGCAATAGGCACATTTCCTTGCGTAGATATAAACACTAGCGAGGAAAGGCGTGATGTTATTTCGACCGTACTTCCTACTGAATTTGCAATAATTTTATTGAATGAAAATTTTACGAAATAAGAATAAACTTTGGTAGTAAAATTACAAATAAATACATAGGTACTCGTAGTTGGAATTTTAGGTAAGTAGAATACAAAAAGGTCAGTCCGGACCTGCTCTTGATTGTTTATTTTAAATAGAAAATCATAAAAATTGTGTCTCAAACTACTCTTATTTATTTATCTAGTAATTAGGATCATTTTATAACGAAAACTACTCTTGGAATATTTTACAAATAGGCAGTCGTTTATTTCCAATAATTCAACATTTTTGTTATGCTGTAAATATTCAACTTCAATAACAATAACTCAACGTGGAACGTTTGTCGCAAAACATTTTCAAAATCGCGCTCTCTGGGTCATTCACCCGCCCGTCGGATGATTCGGGCAACAATAGCGCTGCTGTCGCTCAAAATCGACTTTATCCGTGCGCGGTCTAGGCCCTTAATACTCATTTCGCTAAGTCTCCGACTAGTATCTCAAGTGATGTAAAGTTATCGATCTTACATTATCTTTCAACTCTTCATGCGCCATCAAATAGTTATTTTTCATTTCACCCGGTTACAGAGTCGGATATTAAAAAACAATTGAGGTATATTTCTTCTAAGGCTGTTGGTGACGATGGGCTTCAACTCCAAATGATACTGCCGATACTGTACCATATTACTCCTGTCCTTACTCATATCATCAACCATTCCTTGTTATCCAACTGTTTCCCTTCTTCATGGAAAAAAGCTCACGTTATACCGCTTCCCAAAGTCCCTAACCCTACTTCGCTCTCCCAATTCCGTCCCATTTCCATTCTTCCTGTCCTATCCAAGGTTCTTGAGAGTGTTGTACACAATCAACTGACTTGTTATCTTTCCTCTAACTGCCTGCTAAGCCCTTTTCAGTCTGGATTTCGTCGTGGTCATAGCACCGTAACAGCGCTGTTGAAAATTACAGATGATATTAGGATGGCCATGGAACACAAACAGCTCACTTTTGTCGTACTATTGGACTTTAGCAGCGCTTTCAATTCAGTTGATTTCGACATACTTTTGGGAATCTTGGAATCCTTAAATGTATCCACCTCTGTAACCGCTTGGTTTTCATCTTATCTGCAGGGATGATCGCAGTCCGTTCGCACTGGTGAGACCTCGTCCAGCTGGTGCGACTTGACTGCGGGCGTCCCTCAGGGCGGTGTACTGTCTCCTCTCCTTTTCTCTGTCTTTATAAACGCAATCACGCCAGTATTGACTTCAAATTATCATCTTTACGCTGACGACTTGCAGTTGTACAGACATTTTAAGGTTGACGAGGTGGATGATGCTGTTGCCGCCATCAATGGTGATCTTGAAAGTATCAATAGATGGGCTCAATCGTTTGGTCTATTAGTTAATCCGAGTAAGTCTCAGGCCCTCATGGTTGGTGGTCGTTACATGCGTGGAATAGTGGATAAAAAGTCTTTGCCACCAATAATGTTTAAGCACGAACCTATTGAGTTATCTGATAGTGCCAGAAATTTGGGTTTGTATATGGACTCTTGTCTTTCCTGGGATGTTCATATTGCCGAGATAAGTAGGAGGGTCTACTGCTCGTTTCAGTCTCTCAAAACTCTTCAGAAGCTCTTACCTTTTCAAACCAAAGTTACTCTTGCACAATCTCTTCTTCTATCGTTATTAGACTATGCTGATGTCTGTTTCTTAGATGCATCGGAGGAGCTTGTCACCAAGTTTGAGCGCCTGCAGAATTTGGGTATCCGCTTCATCTATGGCCTACGTAAATACGACCATGTGTCTGAGTTCCGGCGTAGATTGGGGTGGCTTCCTATTCGGCAGCGTCGTAAAGCACATAAGCTATCTCTTCTTTACACTATCCTTCACAATCCTTGTGCTCCAACTTACCTGCGTGAACGCCTTGAGTATCTGGTCCCTAGGGACAAAGAGTGCCGTCTTTCCTCATCCCTTCTCCTTCGTACTCCTTCACATTTCACTTCCTGTGATGATAAATCCTTCACAATCCAGGCTGTCAGGTTATGGAACTCGCTTCCACACGACATTCGTGCGAGTCCGTCACTGGACGTTTTTAGGAAAAGAGTTAAGGAACTTTTTCTCTCTCAACCATGATTTTTATTTATTTTATTATTTATTTTACTTTGATTGTATGTATTATTATATCTCTCCATATAATAGTATAAGTAGCATATATTTATGATTTGTAATATTATATAATATTAATGTGTGTGTTTGTATGTATGTATGGACACAACCTATTAAGTATTATGTTTTAAACGTAAGTTATAATGTTTTGTTTCTTTGTACCTATTTACTCTGTAGTTATTTATTATTATATTTTTATATATATATTATATGTAAGTATTTAAAAACACGATAAACACTTCTCCCTTAAATAAAACCTGGTCTCCTCTACAACTCTAAGGTCTGCTGGCAGATAAGTCACATTGACTTAAGCACGCCTTTGTGCATATTGTTTGTATTAAACGTTACAGCGTGTATTTGATCTATGTACAAGAAGATTAATAATAATAAAAAAACGTTAATAGAGACTCAAAACCCGCTGCAATCAACTCAGCATGGTCAAAGCCCCTAAAATGATTTTGAACTTCATGTCAAGTGACATTTTTTAGATTTTATGAAAAAACTTTAGAAAACCCTTTTTTCTTGTTGGGCGGTCGAACACATATCAAAAGACGTTCTGGGCGATCAGCTGATGGGGGTGTCTTCAGGTTGATATAACCCTTATGTAACACCCTGTATACTAGGTATGCAATGCATGCTGCTGTTGCAAAAAACTGAGCGAAGTGTTAATTTATCGAACGACAACGATAAATTTTTTTATGTTCAAACTCTTTTTTACTTTTTTTTTAATTTTTTAGAGATTTCGAAACGAAAATCTCTTATACAACAGTAATGTTCGTCCGTGAACAACTTTCAACCCGAGAACGGTAAGAGCTAGAGACTCAGTGTAAACGCCAATCGACTTAGCATAGTCGCCCATTATCCCCCCAAAATGAACTTGCGAAGTGAGCGAAGCTAACGAAGCTCAATCTTAGGCGACTCATGTATTTCGTTTGAAAAAATTAAAATCGGACATACCATCGAGGAATAATCACCGAAAAAAAAAACAATGGTCCCATTAAAAACAATGTAAAATTACGTGCAGAATAGAATTTTCGAAATTCAAGTATTAAAAGTCCTTCCCAATTAAAAACCAAATTAATTAAGTTAAAAAAAAAATTAAAGATGTTTAAAATAAAATTAAAATTTATAAATTTAAAAAAAGAAATAAATAATTTTTATATTTTTATTTTATAAAAATCTATCACTTCACTCAGTTTTTTGCAACAGCAGCATGCATTGCATGCCTAGTAATGGGGAGAATATGAACATACCTTAGTGCGTGTATCATTGAGCCAAGTCTGGAACACCTCCGGGTCAGCTGGCGGGTTCATCCGGCCAGTCGGACGGTTGTCCAAGTTCTCCTCGGCGTTGGCGGCTACGGCTATACGATGTTTGTTCTTCTCAATACGCATGTTTACGTTCGATATTTGTCTCTGT
This sequence comes from Nudaria mundana, assembly GCA_963556515.1. Taxonomy (NCBI): domain Eukaryota; kingdom Metazoa; phylum Arthropoda; class Insecta; order Lepidoptera; family Erebidae; genus Nudaria; species Nudaria mundana. The sequence continues at coordinate 10,622,683 of OY748305.1, read as the reverse complement.
TATAATAAAGTATAATAAATGCAGCAATTAAAGTAGCCTAGGAATAGGAGCAACAAAAAAATTACATTATATTCGTCTGAGCCTACTGTCCTTCGGGTGAATGTTCTACAGACATTAAGTCCAGACAGGTGGCCATTTGGATCTGAGTAATTCTGGCAACACTAACCCTACGATAACTTGAAATCTCATCAATGGATGTGGCAAATGACAACATACATTACCGTTTCATAATCTGTCCAATAAGTCACAATATTTTTATGAAATTTTAAATAGTACAATAAAATTATTTTGACATAAATCTTCATCAAACATTGTGTCTGACAGGGTAATGATCCAGCAAACATAAAAACTGAATTGAAAACCTTTTAGTTTTCTTACCTGTAAATCCTCGTAGCTCTTTATCTCAAAACCTTTTATGGCTTCGTTAAACTCATCAGTATCACCATCCTCTATCATATCCTGCAAAAAAACAGCAAATGTTTCTAAGACAGCTTATTGTATCTTGCTCAAGGTTGTTTTGTAAGTAAATTAGAATAAGGCTTTTATATGATTGAAGTTTTAAATATGTACTAAATTTGTGCAGGTGCATTGCCTGTCATACCAACTGTGGGTACTTCGATGGTCCCTATTCAAGTATTGGTGTTACCGATTACCGAAATTCACGATCGCGATCTTTCGACATGACAGTTATGTCTTACACAAGAGCCTATCAGGCAAGTAGTCCCTTACCTTAATTGCAAGAAGTTGATTTAATTGTTCCTCGTCGTCAGCAAGTCGCTCCTCGCGCTTTCTTGCATTTATTTCTAGTAATCGTCGCGCCATTTCCTTTTTACGCTCTTTTTGCTGCTCAGCTGAAAGTTTAGTAGGTACAGCTATTATACTGAACCCCTTCGTTACTACTTCGGCTAGATACATATTGATATTTGCAGGTATGGTCTGCAGCCAAGAATTCTAAGTAAAGGAAAGAACTCACCAGTTAAACCAGAAGAACTTGTAGTCTGTACGTATGGTAACTGTACTCTCATAACATTTGCTTCATAATAGTCAGGGTTTGCCCACTTTTTGATCTTCTCCTGATAGTCTAACGCTATTGAACTGTGCTCATGTAGAATTTCTTCAATCCGAGACATAGTAATGGCATTCAAATGGACTGGATACTTCAGTTGGAGAAGCTTGTGGAAGTAAGAAATCATTTCACTACCACCTGCAAATCAATATGATCATGTAAATCCTAAAGTTTATGTTCATTAATTGATAAAGCCTTTTGTAGCGTTTCATTGGTTTGTAGAAAAATACGAGTATATATAAATGTTTGCATCGCGACATTACCGCGACTGTACTATGTGTGGTACACATTACCTAAATATGTACACAGGAATATTCTTACCTAAATTAATTCTTCGTGCATGTTCCTCAATAACCTGACCTCTAATCACAGGTATAATGTGTATTGTGTGATAACCACAGTTGACAATAAGTGCTGTATCACCTATATCATTTTTGTACATGCTGAACAATGAATCTATTCCATAACTGACTCCGGGCACTCCATATCCCTCAAACAATAGTTCTGACATAACTGAAATTTATAAAAAGGATTTTTATGGAGATTAAATCAATATGGTCAATGTACTGCAGCAGTAAATATGGGGCATGTGTCTATTTTAACACAGAACAAATGCTACGAAGGAGTTTATTAATCATTTGGTTACTTGACAGTCTGGCCTCCCATTGCTATTATAGTATGGCACGTCAGCCTCAGTAAAATATAAAGTAAAAGTGAAATTCTCAGTATTAATTTGTTTTTGGTACACTTTGGGCCCGTGGATGAGTGAGTAGTTATACAAAACAGTTATTTATACTTACACTGTCTGCAATAGTTTGGTGTAACAAAGGCCTCGGTCAATGCAATAGGGTGCGGCAGACTGCCTTCACTGTCTATACCCAAGTGTGAAAATATATAGTCAAACACCTGTTCTTGTACTTCAAAATGTGTAACCACATTTTTGTCAAATTGAGTCTTTAGTTGAAACCTGAAAATTAGATGTTATCTTTGACATATCACATAATATATTCTTAATAAATGATTTTGATACAACTATCACAAAAATAGGGTTGTTAAATTTTTTTTTTAAACTTTTTTTAAACTGTTTTGTACACATTATAAACTTAAGACTAAAGGGTCTTTTACGCGATTATTGAGATATATACATACCTCTTTATTACCCGACATTTCGGCCCTGTTACAAGAGCCCGCGCCCATGGCTCAATAATCGCGTAAAAGACCCGTTGGTCTTAAGTTTATAATAGGGTTGTTTATTCCATTATTTTTTCCCCGGCCCAGGCACGGCCGCTCTTACGTCCGTTGCCGGGCATCTCTGGCTCGCTTGCAGGATGTATTTCCACTGGTGCCCGGTACTTAACCATTATCTGTGTTAAAAAAATCAAATCTTGTCTTGATCTGATGAAACTTAGCATCAAGATAGTTAGAAACCCTGGGTAAATATGATTTGTATTCTTTAAATTTCTAGGGGAATGGGTTAGGGGTCAGAGACTTCATTCAACAAATCTTGAAAATTTCTTCTAAAATCTTAACAAGTCTGGCGCCCATACAAAAATCACTCTAAAATTAGGCTAGCTATGTTCTAGCTTCATATAAAAATGATGTTCTTTTTTCTAAGTGTTATAGTTAGGGTGTCGGAAAGAGGGACCCTCTTGAATTGAATTGAAAATGCTTCCATTTGAGTGTGACTGACATTAATAGAACTTACCTTACAGCTTCTATATTGACTATGTCGTTACCAATTTGTATCGGCGGAGTTACCGGTGGTTCAGCATCTTTTTTGCATCGGTCCTTCCTAGGTCTGGCAATCAAGTTCTTGAAAATTAAGTTGGGTTCATCGTATATCGACCATCCTACTCTGCACTGGTATGAACCTAAAAGTTCGTATTTGTTTAGTGTATATGAGGCATGGGGTAAGTTTTACAAATATAATGTTGAAAGAAAGGACTAAAAAGGTTATAACCATTATCAATCACTAAAGGTATGTGACCGAACTTTAGCGTAGGACTATATTCATGAACAATATCTGGAACAGTTTTGTTATCCTTAAGAACTAACAGGTTTTCCATGTCATCTAAATCCATTTTTAAATAAGTCCCCAAACCAATTCAAACACAAATAAAAACAAACAAACAACACAGCCCTGTGCCCCCTCTCCTCCGTCACGTGACACTGACATGCGTGATTGACATTAATGACACCAACTCTACTTATCAAAATTCATTCATCCATTGGGACAGGCGAAGGTTTCTACCCATACTGCCACGTTTTGTAACAAAAGTCAACACGCACCTTCATTGATTTATTGGTTGCATTCCTGGGATCACAATAAAAATCAGGTTTGCGTAATATGATATATCAGTAGCTCTCGTGAGGAAAGCTAGTCGCAGTCATGTCAATTGTGCGGTCGGGGGACCCCCGTAAAGAATGAAGTTCTTTACACGCACTTTACTTTTCATTTTAATAACGACGCCGACGCTAAATTAAAAAAAAAAGTGTACCATATTTTGGCTTCTGCGGACCACCGGTTGGGAACCACTGATAAGCGTAACGTGACGATTTCTACTAAATCGCCCTACCCGTAAGCCGTGTTAAAGAACTTCGGAATCCGCATATTTTATCTGATACAACAAGTGTGTAGATAGTGAACTCTCGTAAGTCTCGCTATTCCTATAGCTATACTTTCGACTGTCGGCACTTGGTGGAACATTAAGTCTTAGACCAACAGTTGTTCTATGCCTTTAGTTACGAGCTTACCCAGGGGTTTCTAAAAAAGCGATGTGAGGATTCAGCAAGGTTTATAGCTTCTAAAAAAGCTAGTCAAGTAAGAAATAAAAACACTAGTTAACATAATGACGAACTTTATTCACAATACTGATGTCTTAGTATTTAGTTATCACATCACAAACCGCTACATAATTGCTATTAATTTTAACATTATTGAATACATAATAGTTGTTACAAACATTTCTATATTTTATTTAGATAAATAATAAACTTTAACAGGAATGTGATCGCTAAACGTTACATAAACTTTGTGTATTGTATTCAAATGTCATCAAAATAAATAAATCGTATATAATTTGTCGCGAATATAATTTGAACACTTAGTTACAATACGTTAGATGCGACAGAATGGACCAGAAGTATTATTATTTACATTAATTATACACTATTTTATTGCTAATGCGTCATAAAGCCCGATATCGTTTAGACGGCGATAATAATAACAGGGAATTAAACATTTCATTTAAACATTATAACATTTAGGCTTTAGCGCCGACGACAGTGCCAGCTTGCTTATCAATTTGTTCCTTCTCCAATTGCTTGCCGAGATATTCCCTGGAAATGTAAAATAGTAATACCAATTATAAAGAGGAAAGATTATAAAGTTCGATTCTTACATATCAGTGATGCCTCCGGCAGTATGATCGCGTCCCCACAAGTCAGTGTCAAATACGACTCAGTCATTAATGACACTGACAGTGTCAAATACGACTCCGTCATCACTGACACTGATATGTTCATAGAAACTGTATGAAAGAATATTTGGCACTGAAACTGAACTGTGTCGGACGGACGGAACCGAAGTTTCACTGATATGTCTGAATCGACTTTAAAGCTATATTGTTAGCGAGTAACATGTGCTTTCAAACATCAAGCAACGGTTAATAGGGGCGAGGTAGTAATGAAAAATGTTTTGACAACAGACATGCCTCCGTGGCGCAGTGGTATGAGTATGCAACTGCCGTAAGGTCCCAGGTACGATTCTGGGTCGAATCAAATAAATGTGTGATCCTCAAATATTTGTTTCGTAGTTTGGGTGTTTTCTATGTATAACATGTATGTATTTAGATATATATTAAGTATGATTATAAGTTGTCTAGCTCTCATAGCACAAGCTTATATTAGCTTAAATAGGGTTAGATGACGTGTGAGAATGTCCAAAAATATTTATTTATTTTATTTCATTTTGGTGCCAAAAAGCCAAGATAACATTCTATTCACATTTTGTGTGCCATATGACACTGAGGAGATCAATAAGTATCATAGACCTCATTCATAAAAATCCATCCAGCCGTTAGTCCTGTAGAGGAAAACAAGGCAAACTACATACATACTGATACCATACACGCGAAATACATAACCTTCGCGTCAGCAGTCAGGTAAAAGGTAGCTTATCTCTGTATCAAATTTTATTAAAATCGGTTCAGTGGTGATAGCGTATCTGACAGACAGACATAGTTACTTTCGCATAAGTAATTTAAGGATGTTAGGAATGTGTCTTTTAAATTTAAATAGAACATACCAGTTGTGAACCATAAGTTTCTGTACAGCCAAGAGTGCTTCATATCGTACGTTGGGATCTTCGTGGCTCAGTAAGTACATGACGCGCTGTTTGCCGCCAAGTTGTTCGATGATGCTGCGGATTAGTTAAAACAACATTTTTAAACTTTATATTGAAGTTATACAGAAACTAAAACGATCGACTGTTCAAGCACACGCACGACAACTACACAACAACGTAGCGACAAATTGTGGTACTTGTGAAAAGTGTCTCTGCGGCTTTTCGTAGGTGCGTTGTAATAACTACAAATATCGATGGTATTTGCACATTGTTGTGTTCAACGACAAAATATGGTCAATGTGAATGAACCGGTCACGTATTTGCGCTGTTTTGTGGCTGTCGTTGTCGTATTTTTTGGTCATACCCCAGTTAATATATTATACCCCAGATATTACCAGATAGATAATCTCGCAATCCATTCAAAATTAATCTGAAAGAGACCGCCATTTGTACTGTTTTATTAAGTGATGAATATCGCCTTGTCGTGTACAATACAGAGTATTCGATTTTATTTTAAATATTCCCAACGATACGTACTGTTTCCCGCGCGGGTAGTGTCGCACGTACTCGCCCACGTCGTAGCACGCCACCGCCAACACGACGGGGTCGCGGCTCTTCTCCAGCAAGTGCACGAGCGTGCGCAGCAACTCCTGACCGCGCTCGTTTAGACGAACCGCGTTCTCGCGCCAGAACTTAGCCGACTTGTGGACTGGAGACCACTCTAGCCTGGAAGGAAACAGTCATTTTTATATTTTTTACATTAGAAAGAAAGAAAATACGTTTAATTCTTAAACACAGAAGTGGACATAATCAGGGTACACACACGTCGGTGCATGCTAGTGCACTTGGTCACCTCTCAGCTTATGCTCTCCTGGGCGGTGTCACATTGACCAGCGCTGATTTTCATAAGAGGATAGTGACATTGAAAATTCCGTATCAATAGCTCACAAGTCCAATATTAATAATAGGTGCATTAGTAGTGGATAGATATAAAACTGAGCCAATCATCAAGGCTCCAAGCATACGTACGACAATGAAATCACAATCACAAAGGAAACAACTGTTTGGGCACCATTTTGTATTAAAGCCCATAGTTTGATTAAAATATGATTAATTAATCCATCGGTCCCGGTTGTTATACAAACATCTATGGCAGTCGTTAGGGTTAGTTGGAGCCTGGAGCCCTAAATCAAAAATCCGACCAGTCTAACTACAGAACTTCTTTATCGCCCATGGGTTGTGGAGATAAGATAAGATAAGATAAGATAAGATAAACTTTATTTGCTTAAACATGAGTGTGGAGGTCAGGTGGCAGTCGCTCGACATCGCAACCACCATCGTAACTGCAGCGACACTATTCATACGTGATCACTTTTTGTCGCTCCAATGTTGTGTGGTTGTCGTACGTGCTTGGAGCCTTAATTACCATTACGGTAGAAGCCAGTTTGGTCGTTGCTTTGACTTAAGCTAATCGATAGCTATAGATATCGTAGAAAACCATGAACATGTATTAAAATTTTTACGAAAGCATTGTATTCGTTGGGTAAAGTCGACTGCTGGCTGAACCAACTATAAGTGTATCATTCAACAATGATTTATGTAGCGTCTAATCACACTTACCGTCCACTCTTAACTTCAGTAGCGTACTGGTCGAACGAGCTTAGATCCTGTACTGAGGCCTGGAGACGCTCGTTCAGGTACTCAACATCGTTCATGATATCCTCGTCATCAGAACGCTTCTGTTCTAAAATAGACAGTTGCTTCAACACCTTGCACTGTACCATTGCTATGCAATGTTCCTTTGAAACCTTTATTAGAACAAAATAAATTTCATGAAAATTTGTATTATAATATCACAGATGGCTTTCCTATCAGATTCACAGACGTATGTGCAACCTCTGTTATACATGCATTTTATTTCAGGAACAACATTTATGTTTGACTGAGCAAGTCAAGTTTTCATTTCTGTGTGTTCAGGGCTAGCGGCGACATTTTTATCTAATCTCCACGATAATTGTCACAAGTGTTCCTTAATTTAAAACCTTTTTTTATCGTAAGGCTTGTTTGAAGCTTTTTGGAGGTCAAGAAATCCGCCCATTCGATTACCACACATCCCAAGAATGGCAAGAAACTCGGTTGGGTCTACTTTATTTTTGGAGAAAACTCCTAAATTATGTTTTTATGTTCGCGAGGTTATACCACTAGTAATAATAAATACCTGATGATCTTCAGGTTTCTCAATCAAGTTCCTGAACACAGCGAGAACAATGCGGGTGACCTTCTCCTTCACCGAGTCGCTGAGGATGTCAGCCAGGATGGGGATGGCGTTGAACTTGTTCATCTTTTCAGCCAGCAGCGGGTTGAACGTCAGCACCCACAGACAGAAGACTAGCTGGTATTGCACCTGGGTTACAATAGAAAAAAATATATGGTAAGTAGCAAAGGTGGATGGAATGCGTAAAAGTGGATATGACAAAGAGTGGAGGAAGAATACCATGTTGCGCCGAACCTAAATTATTGGGATAAAAGTTCATTGTGACATCCGATGTTTACGAACGTGATATCAAAACCACACTAATAGGTATTATGAAGGTGTTCGAGTGTTTCTATGTTTAAGCCAGTCGTTAAAGCCTGTAAGTCACAATAGGCTGGCACAATGTAGTAAAAAATTTGTGTGGAGGTAGCTGATACCCTCTTAATTAGAAGTCTTACGTGCAAAGCTGGAAATAAGTATATACTACTAATACGGAAATAGTATGACTATCAGTTTCTATTTCTATTCTCTCTCTCACAGTTGACCTATTTCTAACATTTAGTAACCTGTAACTGTACTTAAAAAATAGCAATTATTAAATTCCTTACCTGGAAGTTAACCCTGGATGCCAAAATAGACAGCAAGGTGGATATACCATCAACAGACAGGAAGGCAAAACGGTATTCATCGATACGCAGCATCATTTGCAGGCAGCGGGCCACTGACTGGATGTAATCATTGTTCTGTGTACAAAAACATTAAAATATAACAATAATTATATATTTAACTCATCCCCCCAAGAATTGATCCCTGGTTAACATTTTTTAATACAAAAAAAATAAATAATAAATCACTAAAATAAAAGAAGTAAAAGATTTGTTTATAAAAATGTGCAAAACGAATTCAAAAAGTGCTCAACATAAGATACACAAGTGGGTTTAACAGTCATTACATAAAAAATTATTTGCGAAGTTCGAGAGTAAATAATTAACAAAATAACAATATAAAGCTATAGGTATGAAAGTAGAAAATACATTGATTTTAATTTTATTCCAAGGCTTAGAAATAGTTATAATATATAATCTAAGACTACTTAAACTTATATAAACAATTAGGTAGGTATCTATAAAGCTGCTTATTTCTATCGCCATATAAATCAGATTAGTCGTCATAATGTGTCAATAAAGTTTAAGCTAAAGTAACCTGATTTTAAAGGTTTATATACTATTTCCAAGAGCACCATTGAGTGTATCGAGCGAGTAATTACAATATGAATCACAAAACCTATAGTCCTGGGCTGAACTTGAACCAGCGACTGAACCCTTTTCCAGCAGGAACGTTCTACCTACTGACTTGCCAGAGCCATAGTAGTTAGTTCCCTCAACTACTGGTAGATGGCGCTCTGGCGACGCCGTAAGTCGCGATATTAACACAATATAATCTCAAAATTAGATGTCTTGGGCTAGTGGTGTCTTGGTCAGTTGGTAGAACGTTCCTCCGTGGACTATAGTTTTTGGGATTCATATTGTAAAATTATTTGAGAATAAGTTAGCATACTCATTGAGTCATTGCTTATAAAACATATTCGATTCGCTATTTATTGAACATACAACACATTCATCTAAGGCACTTTTCCTGTCATGCGTGTTTCCACCCGCAGCCGGATCTGGCATGCATGCTTGCTGCCTGGATTCTATTGTAACATACACAGTACTGTACGCACGCGTGTCGTGAATTGATGAGTAAACCCATGCGAGTCAGACCCGCACCCAAGTGGAAACCCACAGGACAGGAAAAGTGTCCTTAAACAGCCTCGTCTAGTTTAATTGACAATAGAATAGTTGTACTTATTTTTAAACATAAATACTATTGATATCTTCACAATTAAGCTCATTTGCTATTATGTATAATAAGCTAGCATGCATTATACCTTCACATCCTCCTTTGGCGTGCAAGCAAAATGGACAATATTAGTTTAAGCATGCAGTCATATCGTGACTAGAATCCACATTCTATATACAAATAGTTAGGGGCACCTAAATACTTATTTACAATGTTAGTCATCACTTTGTTACATCACAAAATATTTCAGTTTAACACTCATTGTGTTGACATCTACACAGTACAAGAATACCTTATGCAGGATAGGTGGCAAGTCACCGCCCGATTTCAGCTCATCGAAAGAGCTGTAAAGGCTCGAATACTTCTCCGAGGAGTCGGTGAGCTCTTTATCCTTGTGATGCTGATGTTTTGGGTGTTTATCGGCAGCGAAATTCTGTTTCTCGTGCAGCAACATAACCTGCTCGGCATGCTCTAAGTCGGCAGACATTTGCTCCGCCTTACCAGAAAACAAACCTCTCAATTCATATTCACCCATTTATCACAAAGCCCCATGTATGATGCTTGCAAGTGATATTCCCAACATTTGTTAAATATCAGTCAGTTTAGCCACACAAGAATACAGGTAACTAATTTGGTAAATGATAGTAAGCGTGGCCACAAATTACTATCGAACTGAGAAGCTAGTATTTGAACTACAGCAGTTGAGTTACAGGTACACTTCGACAATTTCTAGTTGTGTTAATAGAAAAGAAAAACATGTAGGTAGTGACATTTTATGGTAATCTAGAATTCTAGATCATTGATGAAAAATATAAGGATGTTTATTGTTAACTGAAAAGAGCAGAATGTGAATACAAAACAAAGTAATAAACATTTGGAAATTGATATTGGTTTATTTTTTCAATTAATGTTATTAATTCTTTGCAGTGCTTCTGATATTGCTCTGTTTTTCTAATAAAAAGTAGCCTTCTAGACTCATAAACACACAGATAAAGACTATTAAAATTTGTATTTTTCCACTTATAGAACGGAAACTTATGAAAGTTTATTTTTTTAAGAATTATTGCAAATATGAGTTTCTAGCATTCCCGTTAAACCCTCCATTAAGTTAAGTGCTTTACCACCATCACTTGTTGTCTCACATTTTGACTAACAGCCAAAAAGATGTGTACTTTATATTTCTGTATTATGAAAGAATGGACATAATAATGGTATCTACATGCAAAAGCTTGATGAGACATGCACAATGTAACTTAATCATAAAATATTTGAAATCAAAACTGCCAAAATAATTTCTATAAAATTAAGACAAAATATTTTTATTTATAATGTCCTACCAAAACTCATGCAAACTAAATAAAACCACATGCAATAAAAGGTTGCACTGTACATGATTATATACCTACATAAAAATTCACAAATCTTAAATAATCTGGTTAAAACTCACATTGGCTTTAAGTTGTTCCTTGAGCCAGGATAGGTAGAAGTGCAAATCACTTTTCTCCATCAGCTGGGGATACCAGCAGGCGAGCTTGGCAATAATACGAGCAGTCATATGTTGAACAAACTCATCCTGACGGTTCAGTAGATTGAGGAAAGGCTGCCAAACATTTCCTGACTTGGCTTCACGGAAGATCTTCACTCTAGCCTTATCTTCCTATAAAAAAGAAGGAATTTTATTATATACCACTAAAAAGAATAAAAAACCTGCAAAAACATTTGAAATTGCTGAAGTAAACTATCTTAAGTAATTTACTAGAAAATACACGTCAAAATTGACACAACAACTGACTTCAAATTACCGGAATAGGACCAAATTCAAATGGGAATACTTGGGAAGTACTAGCTTTCAATTAAAAAATAAGTTTCAAAGTCGGTTTGTCCAGTTCAAAAATATATGAGATAACAAACAATAAAAAACAAGTTAAATTGAAAACCTCCTCCATTTTTGGAAGTCGGTTGAAAAAGGTATTACTATATTAAATAGACATGACATGAATAGCAGCATAAAAAGCTGCATGACACACAAACACTTCCATTTCTTTGTTTATACATGTGTGAAGTAGCAATAACTAAGTGACCGTTTTGAAATATTGTTCACTATTATAATTAATATTATAACCATTTTCTTCATAACTTTGTTTTTAGTTTATAACAAATTATTTCAACTATTGGAAAATTATCTATTGATAAATAAATGTAAGATATAAACAAACAGGAAAAGAGAGTATGTTGTACTCACTGAAAGAATGTCGTCCATCAAAACTAGCAAATACTGGATAGTGTTGTCTTTGCTGATGTGAGTAAGCAAGTTCAGAAACACTTCAGCACACACAGTTGGGTTTTTGTCAGGTAGGTCTTTCTCACCACGCTGGTCCAAATTAACGATGAAGTCATAATCGCGCTGCGTGATCATCTGAGATCTGAAAGAGTGCAAGTCAGTTTTATATAGCTGAATATCAATTTACGATAGATACCCAGTACTATCGATACTTACTGCATATATGACTGCCAGTTGATATGCGCCTGGCGGATTTCACTAGCTCGGATTTGCAAGACACTGGTTGCCGCAATCATATCTGGAAATAATTTTACGTGTAATGTCTGGATAATGGGAGAATAGTGGCAACTTAACTTGGGCATTTCAATATTAGAACCTAAACCTTACCGATTTTCTCGTCACCCAGCGACGGCATTAACTTCCTTACATTTTCATCTCCAAAGTTAGCCATTATGGCTAGAGAATTTAATATCCAAGTACGTTATTTCGGAAGTGGAATCCAAAAACTTTAGAATTAGGAAAAAATTGATTACAAGAGACAAACTCAGCTGAGTAGTCTTGTGACTTCGGAAAATGACATTTGGTAATGCGTATTGGTGTTAAAATTGTCTTACCTTCTCTGATAAACACGACGCGTGCTAGAAAAAAAGAGATGACAATATTTATGAAACGGTTGTCAGCACTGCCTTTTCGGCATAATCATTGTGTGAAAAGGAATGTCACCGTATTTTTTTTGACTTGCAAAGTAATGTTTTTGGTAGGTACCTACCTACTTGAATTACGAAGACTGGACATTGGCAAATTGCTAATTGCTATACAGCAGAGGCCATAAAAAGAATTGAATTGAATTGTAATGTTTTTGAAATTAGGGTCAAGCAGTGTTCACATCCATCGGATAGAACTTTGGCCGATGCATGCCTGAACCTACCAATGAGATTTATGCGTATGGGAACAGAACAGGGACACGGGATATGCGTGAATCGACCTTTACTGTTTTAGTCGATCCAGCTGGATTTGTGACAGGTATAAAGTAGAAAAACTGTGGTGGTTTAGTTGGTAATCCAGCCCCAACTTTTGACCGAGTCTTACAGAGCTAGGACTGGGACTCCCACACAAAGCTGTTCTTCTCTTCCGCTAGTCGGGACGAAGAAATGCGTAATAATATGCGTATAATCAGTCAACCACGGCTCTTATAAGTCTTGTAACAGGGTCGAAACGTCGGGTCATAAAGAGGCACAAATATATATATATCTAAATAATCGCGTAAAAGACCCGTTCGTCTTAAGTTTATAATATTATGAAAAATTATATAAATAATGATATGGGTAATGGATATGATATGAAGTTCTTACTAGTTAAGTGCTAGCCAGAGGTAGCCGGCAACAGACGTAGGGACGACCGCGGCATTGGGCCGCAAAATTAAAAAGAAGTGAAAGGATGAAAACAGGCTGTCTGAACTAGGCCCTTTGCCTACCCCAAAGGAGTGAATGAAAAATATGAACTAAAAACAAAGAAAGAAGTCTATCCAATCCATTTATAGTCTATGGTATATACTAAGTAGGTAGGTACGAGTACCTACCTTACCTACCTATACTGACTGACTAAAGTGACTATGCTCTCTTGATTTGATTGTTTATTGTAAAATATCAGTCAGTATAAATAAAATAGGAAATATGTGTTTTGCATTCAATTGACATCGTGATTATAATGTTATAAAAGAATATATTTGTCAAAAAAATATTATTTTTAAACCAATTTAAGTACGCAAATAATGTTTTGTAACAATAATAATTATTTATAACTTACCATTAAATTCTTCGTTAATTTGGGCGCGGGACATTGCGATTTACTTCTATAAATTTCTGGGGAATCACACACAAAATTTTAGTGATGATAGAATAAGTACATATGTACATACTAAAATAAAATTACACGCTATAAATAATAAAAAATTAACTGTTTATTATTGCAGTAACATATTTTGCGCTCATCAAGCTTCTAGCTGAACTAAAACTGACATTCGGCTGTAAATTTTGGGAACTGGCCAGTTCTTTTGTCATGTCTACTTTGCAATCAGAAGATTGTCAAACTAATGACCTAATTGACTTATTTCCGATGGATGTTGAATCGTCGAGTTCTCGGTTTCCGATAGCTGATTCTATGCGAATTATATTTACCGGCTATTTCAATGGGTATAATGTAGAAATAAGATCTTTAGAGGAGATGACACTCTTGTACCATATGGGATGTTTTGGTAAAGGATCGGCTTCGCGTTCAGAACCAAAAGCCTCCGGGAATGAAAACCCGCGTATTATGCGTAAGAGACAGTTTTCTAAAAGAAACTACTGGTATAAAAAGCTTGGTAGCCCAAATAGATCCTTTGGTGAGGAAAATACGATTATGAAGGATGTGGATGAAATTATAGCTAAGATTATTAGTGATACTAAAAGAAAAAATACAAAAGATGTTATTGATTTGGTTTCTAGCGATGATGAGGATGAAGAAGAAGAGTCTGCTATCATAGAGGGCAGAGTATCAGTTAGTTCTGACCATTGTAATGGTAACAACAAAGATACTATCACAGTAATAGTACCAAACAGTGACTCGGAGGGCGAAAATTATTTTGCAAATATAAAACCTAAATGTTGTTTGAATAAAATTAAGTTGGAAGAAAAATTGTTGTTGTCACTACAGGAAGCATTTTTTCTGGTTTATGGTTTGGGGTGTCTTCAAATAGTAAATATGGACAACATTTTGCTAACCATCGAACATTGTTGGGAGTTATTTAAAATGTCAGATCAAAATTTTGTTACCAAATATGTGGTCTTCCATTACTATAGATCAAAAGGTTATGTTGTTAAACCTGGAATCAAGTTTGGTGGGGATTACTGTAAGTTTTTTTATTATTTACAAAATCTCATACATAATGTCAATTTAATTGCAAAATGAAATATTCAATACATTTAAATTCTAAATAACCATTACCAACCAATATTATTGTCATCCCGTTTTCTTCAATAACTTATTATTTGCACATAATAAGGCCACTACTATATTTACCAGAGCCTTGGCAAGCTGATGAAGTGAGGTTGACTTAGCTCTGTTATGATCTTGGTGGGAGACAGAAGTACCCAGACATTGCGAGTATATTTCTGCCTATATCAATTTATATTTTAAATTTAATACTAAAGTACTATGAATTAAATTTTGTTAGTAGGTAACTACTATAATATCTATTTATTATTTCAGTACTGTATAAAGATGGACCAGCAGTATCACATGCTGATTATATAGTTGTTATAAAACCTAAAACAAAATCATTTCCCTTGATAGAAATGCTTGGTCATGTGAGAGTTGCAAATACTACAGTAAAGGTATTAAACACCTACTATAAAGCTATTAATGTTATTATTTCAACATACTTTTAAGCGTTTTACAAATTTTTTACTAATTCGGTGGTGAGGTCGGTATTGCATCCGCTTTGGACACCGTGCCGGAGTCTCGGGTTCGACTCCCCGTTGGGACAAACTTTGTGTGATCGTTTGTACCGAAATTTGGATGTTGCTTATGTATAATATGTATGTATTTACAAAAAAAAAAAAATATAAGTATTTATATTAGTTTATCTAGTGCTCATATCACAAGGTTTGCTTAGTTTGAGACTAAATGGGGTTGTGTGTATTGTCCTAACATATTTATTTAAATATTAATACAGTAAAATTATTTTATTTGTCTTCTACAACTTCACAATATTATATTGTCACTGTTATAATATCATATGAGAATAGTGACATAAAAGAAGAAATAATAGTTTAAAACAGACTTTAAAATTGTGTGGACAGTTGTTTTAAACCAAATTATGTCATACCCAAACAAAATTCTATTGAACACTTGGTTTTGAACTGTGTACCCAGCAAAAATCTGTTTTAAACCGTTTATTTCTCCTTTTAGAAAATAGTATACTTACTTCATAAGAAAATATTGAAACTTCACATTCTAACTCTAGTTGGTAGTTATCCCTGTATACTTTTAGCTTATTATTTTACTTTAATATATTATATATATTTATATTTATATTTATTTTTATTTATATTTATATATATTTTTCAGGAAATTATAGTTGCTGAAGTCATAGAACCAAGAGAATTCAATTGTGAATCACCAGAGAGTTTGAAACAATTTAGTGTCAGGGAAGTGTTGCTCAGTAGGAATTTACCAATAATAATAAATGATGATGACTGATTAATCAAATAGACTTGTGATTTAATTAATAACATATTTTAAACACTACATTTCTAAAGTCGAAAAATTTCTTCCATTTATTAGGCTCTCTTTACAGGTTTTTTCACACCGGTTCTTCGATATTCACTTCTTTGGTCCAAATATTCTTTTGTACAAGTTCTTTTAAAGTCTTCATCTTGGTACCACAGACCAAGGCATTCTTTTAAAACGGAATTTTGTGGTCTACATTTTACTACCATAAGAAGTGAAGATTCTTTGCAACACTTTTCGAATTCAGCTACTTGTTGGGTGCACTTTTCTGCTTTAGCCTTCTCTCTGATTAATTTTGGTATCATCACATCTACTTCTACTTTTCTAAGAGTTCTATCATCAGGATCACCTTTAAATGCAATTAGAGAGTTATGGAATTAAGGTATAAGCATTAGACTGTAAATTGCTACTAAATTATCTGTATCACCTACATACCTAAGCCCTTAGGGCCTTCTGAGAGCTTAGGGGCAAGAACTGTTTTAGTAGTCATAGTCTTCGCAAGAAACTTGCGTTACTATACCTGTCTTTTCAGCTAAAAAGAATACAACCCTCGTGCGGATTCAATTCAAGATAATTCATTCAGAGATAAAATTCAAGACTTGCTTGACTTGACAGTACAATGTAGACACTTGCCTGACATAGTTGACATCTTTGTCAATTCTGTACAGTAGTGGTGGTTAATATAGCATCATAAAGCATCGTGCTATTTGTATATAGCATTTAGCAAATGCTATTATGGTTTTCTAATATTGCTAAATGCTATTTGCGATATCGTATGATGGGCTGTCACAGGTGCTGCGCGACGCCAGCCAATCGCGTGCGAATTTCATTTAGCGGAGTGAGTGGCGCGATCCCGTCGTTCCCAGGATGCTAAATGCTAATTTGCTAAAATACAACAATTGTTGTTTTTTCCAGTCGTCGCATGCTCGTGATTGTTATCGGTCAAATGGCGGAACCTGGATGTACTCGGGGGTGACCTTGGGGTTCGTCGAGGATGACCTGGGTGTACTTAGGGGTGACCTGGATGTACTCGGGGGTGACCTGGATGTACTTAGGGGTGACCTGGATGTACTTAGGGGGTGACATTGGGGTTCATCGAGGATGACCTGGGTGTACTTAGGGGTGACCTGGATGTACTCGGGGGTGACCTGGGTGTACTTAGGTATGACCTGGATGTATCGGGGGTGACCTGGGTGTACTTAGGTATGACCTGGATGTACTCGGGGGTGACCTTGGGGGTGGTCGAGGATGACCTGGGTGCACTTAGGCATGACCTGGATGTACTCGGGGGTGACCTGGATGTACTCGGGGGTGACCTTGAGGGTGGTCGAGGATGACCTGGGTGTACTTAGGTATGACCTGAATGTACTCGGGGGTGACCTGGATGTACTTAGGGGTGACCTGGATGTACTTAGGGGTAACCTTGGGGTTCGTCGAGGATGACCTGGGTGTACTTAGGGGTGACCTGGATGTACTCGGGGGTGACCTGGGTGTACTTAGGTATGACCTGGATGTACTCGGGGGTGACCTTGGGGAAGGGTCGAGGATGACCTGGGTGTACTTAGGTATGACCTGGATGTACTCGGGGGGGACCTGGATGTACTATTAGAACAAAAAAAAATGAAAATCGGACATACCATCGAAATATAATCATCGAAAAAATAAAAAAGTGTGTGTCAGCTCCGACGCACGACTGGAGTTTACTCCTTAAGTACGAGTATCTAACCATAACAAATTAGAAAGTTGCGCACTAGAGGTGCGCACCAAAAACGTGACACGATTTTCGTTACTTGTTAGTAGGTTTTACCCCTCGGATTTTTCTCATACCGGGCGCCTTATATATGAAAATCGATTCTTAAGGAGTAAACTCCAAAAATTGATTTTCATACGTTTTGCAGTTAAAAAAAAGGTTTGAACATTAAAAAATAAATCGTTGTCGTTCGAAAATTTAACACTTCGCTCAGTTTTTTGCAACAGCAGCATGCATTGCATACCTAGTTATGTACAGCATGCTATCAGTCCGAATCAGAGTTGCGAATTAACACACCAGTCGCCGCGCTTGAATGAAATGCACACATCGTGTTGCCGTACGCAGCCTGCTAAAAATAGCACGAAAAATAACATGCTAAAAAAAAATAGCAAATAGCATTTAGCAAGTTTTTGCTTTATAGCAACTTTGAACAACACAACTGTACAGCACCGGGGCACCTCTATCAATCGATGAGACAATCGACTAGTAGACATAGTGATGTAACGAATGTTAGATTTTTGACGCGAAGGCGAATGCGAATATTTCTCTGAAACATTCGCAAATGCGACCTTAAAATACGAGTAAAATATACGGGTTTAACATTACTGTGAAATAAAATGAAATGATTTATTTATTTGTATAGGTCACTAAATGGCTCTTACAAACGTCAGTAAGTACTTAAAATAAAAAATGTCATTGCTTCTATATTTACATGTAATGCCAGATTCGCAAAGCAATAAGTAGAATGTAATGAGGGGTGTTACTGTCGGGAACCTCCTAGTGTACTTTGGCTTTGAGGTAGACGTAGGCCCGGTGCACACGGAGCAACGGAGCAGTAGGGGAAGGTGGGGCAGCTTCATACAGTTTTTATATTTTATCGTATAGAATTTTCTCTAGTATCAATATCTGTATCGATTCATCAAAAACCAATAGTCTTGCTATCTGACTTTACATTAAAAAATAAGTAATTTGTGTAAACACCTGTGGCTATCTGTCAAAGTTAATAAAAAATAATAATGTATGAAAGTGCCCCGTTTGTGGGGCACTTTCATACACGCTATAGGGCACATTCATACATGTGAAAAAATACACAAATTGAGTGTGAAATGTTTAATTATTTATCGAAATAACAAAAAAAAAATACAATATCTTCGAAAACAAAAGCAACTAGTATATTTTGAGCATACAATACTAAGTAATAACCGAATAATACTAAGTGAAAAAGAGAAAAACATAAATGTAGGTAGTTTTATTTTTATAACACTGAAGAAACTTAACTAACCTAGGTACCAGTCTTGCCGGGTGCCACTGGAAAGCCGGACGCCACTGGAAATACGTTCTGCTTGTAACCAGAGACGCCCGGCAAAGGACGTTAAACCGGCCGCGGCCTTAGGCCGAAAAATTATACGATGTGAACGCCTGCGTGATTTGAACAAGTCGCAGTCATAAAAAAAATTGTTGCCTTTTCAAATTTATTAGGCACTTCTTCGTATAATTTTTAATAAACACTATATTTTTTTATCTAATGTATGTATGAAGCAGAAATTTAAATTCGTGATTGTAGCAATTAGTAAGCAATTATTCATATAACATACTTTTAGAAAATTTGCGTCCTTTATTCTGAACACGGTGGCAACCAGCCATCCTGACGTCAGAATGGTTGGTCAAAAAAATATTGGTATTTCTCCGAATGTATTATATGTAGCAATTATTGAAGAAGTTAAGCAAATATAAGCAATTGGATAGCAATTCCTGAATATAGTTTCTTGTTATAGGCAACCAACCATTCTGACGCTAACAAGTATTAAGGCTTGTTTCGGAGAATTTTCGCTTCTTTAGAACACAAATAAAACACGATATTATTATATCACTAAAATTTAGCCGGCTTAATTGTTTATAAGTTCAGACATATGGATTTTTTTTTTAATTTTTGGCATGGTTCACAGATATTTGTATCAGGGGGCTAGTATATTAATATGAAAAACAACCACATGTTTTTACTGCTTTATTTAAACATATCATTTGGAATAACTAATTTGCAGTACCGTTCGAAGTAACAAAGGGACGTTTAGTACTTAATGGTTAAATAAATACCATTTTAGTAGAGATATTTCTATACAATTTAACTTTGATTAAAATAAAATAAATATTTATAAATATTTTTGGAGATTCTCGCACAACGTCATCTAGCCCAAACTAAGCTTTAAGCTTGTGCTATGGGATCTAGGCAACTGATAAACATACTTATGTATATAATAAATACCTACAACGCCATCTGTATTTCAGCCTAGAAGTTATGCTCAAGAAGGCCGAGAGGGAATTGTTTTGTGGAGAGTGGAGGTGGTTCGCTCGGTTATGGTATTAAATGTTGGTCGTGGTTTCTGCATAGGCCGACAGCAGTGGGGAGTGTTCTTCCGTGAGTGTAAGTCGCGCCGGCGAGATGCTGTTGAGCTGATGACGGCTGGGAGAGGGACCTTGCCGCTTACTATAGGCCGTGGGGAGGGCGATACCACTTGTGTTTGGGGTTGTCGCTTCTGTGTCGCTTAAGGGGGACCATGGTCGCTCAACGGCGAACCCTTTTGGTCGTCCCTTTGTGGTTTAAGAAATAATTGTCACCGGTGTGGTCTCTGGGTTCGGATGGCATACCCCAAAGATGCAGGATGACATCCGAACCCCAAGAGACCACACCGGTGACAATTCTTTCTTATCCTACGGGTTTACCCTACGTCGGAGAGTGAGCATCCGTAAGATCACGTCGTTCCCATTCCTTGTTATATATTAATTAGACCAACACGAACTAGAGAGACTGCTATAACAATTTGTTATTAAATGCCTTTATTTACCTTGGCAGTTGTAGTCCATATATAACTTCCTTTTAGTTTGTCAAAAACATTCGCCTACATTCACATGTTTTTTGGCGAATGCGAATGTCCAAAATCATGCGAATATTCGCAAATGCGAATATTTATTACATCACTAGTAGACATGGATAATAGAGGGTCTATGGGACTTTATCTTGATTGGCAACACTTTCATGAGGTTGCACTTTCGACGTGGGCTGTCATAATTCTTAGTTCTTGAAAATCATTCGTTCCTTGTTTGGAATCCCGTTCATTTTGGATTTTAGTTGGAGTTTGTTGAAATAGTGTCAATGATTTTAAGTCCTTTGTGTAAGTATATTGTATCATATCAGTAAACTAAACAAAAACACACGAATACCCATTTATTAACATGTTCCTTCATAGTTGTTGATGCCTACGTAAAGTGAAACTTCATTAGAATGCTTTCTTGATTTTAGCGTAATAACAAATTATCAAAATGGATCGTCTGCTACGTCTTGGGGGAGGAATGGCTGGACTGTCGCAAGCACCGCCACCAACAGATGCACCTGCTGTTGATACTGCTGAACAAGTATACATATCGTCTTTGGCTCTGTTGAAAATGCTAAAACATGGTCGCGCCGGCGTTCCCATGGAAGTTATGGGTCTTATGTTAGGTAAGTGACTAATCAGTTTTATATATAGTAATCAGCATAAGCCTTTGAATTTTGATACTGCTGACACCATAGTATTGGAGCCATTCCACAATCATACCAATAGTGAATATTCATATTGTTATTTTTACTCAGCCTATAATAAATTAGGTTACTACTTCCAACTTGTTTAAAAAGAACCATTTATTTATACTTCATAGTTACTCTATTACTGCTCTCATGTTAGCATGCAACGGGGCATTCACTATTGTGATAGCATTTCAAGGGTTACTTAACTGTTTCAGGTGAATTTGTGGATGATTACACTGTACGTGTGATTGATGTATTTGCTATGCCCCAAACGGGTACAGGAGTATCTGTAGAAGCTGTTGATCCTGTCTTCCAAGCTAAGATGTTGGATATGCTGAAACAGACCGGTCGACCGGAAATGGTTGTCGGATGGTGTGTATTAAACTAATCTTCTATTAAATAAAAATGAATTATTCATTTGGTTCGTCAAACTCGAGAATGGCCGAACAGATTTGGTTAATTTCGAATTTGAAATATTCATACAAGTTCAGGGAAGGTTGAAAAGGTTTTTATTTTATTTTAAAGCACTATGAACTTATTATCAGCTAATGTCCATGGCTCTGTGCCTAAGGAAATAGGTTTATAATTCCCAATTTTGGGAGTCTATGTTAAACATAATAGACAAAATTGGGATCTAGGGTTACACTACTAGTAAAGTTGTAGTAGACACTAGACATGTGGTGTATTAGTTGAGCATCTTGCTGGACATGTTTTGTGAATGTATTTACTGGCAATTAGAATAGTGGAAAGAGTTTTTATTGCCATGTTTTATTCTCCCGGGCTCAACCTACTGAGCTGCTGGCTCTCTATCTTGCGATTCTTGCATTAATTAAATGTAAAATCAATATTCTTAAGTGGTTGACTGAAAGACGACTTGTGTTTTGAATGAGTAGGTACTCAGTTCTCATTTTATTATAATAAAGTTATTACAATATTTTTTCAGGTACCACTCACATCCTGGATTTGGTTGCTGGCTATCAGGTGTAGATATAAACACACAACAGTCCTTCGAGGCTCTATCAGAGAGGGCTGTTGCTGTTGTGGTCGACCCTATCCAGTCAGTGAAAGGAAAAGTAGTGATTGATGCATTCCGCCTTATCAACCCTAACATGATGGTACTTGGTCAGGAGCCTAGACAGACCACATCAAACTTGGGCCATCTCCAAAAACCGTCAGTACAGGCACTTATTCACGGACTGAATCGACATTATTACTCCATCAGTATAAATTACAGGAAGAATGAGTTAGAACAGAAAATGCTCCTGAATCTCCACAAAAAGTCATGGATGGACGGTCTAACACTTTCCAACTACAAGGACCACTGTTCTATTAATGAAACGACAGTGACAGATATGTTGGATTTAGCTAAAAATTACAATAAGGCATTAGAAGATGAAGAAAAGATGACTCCGGAACAGTTAGCTATTAAGAATGTAGGCAAGCAGGATCCCAAAAGGCATTTAGAGGAGAAAGTCGATGTTCTCATGTCAAATAATATTGTACAATGTTTGGGAGCAATGCTTGACACTATGGTGTTTAAATGATTGCAAAGTGAGACTTTTTTACTGTTACATGGTAAGGTTATTATAGTAAAGTGGTAATAAATGAATCCAGTCTCACACTTTTAGCTCTATCAATTGTATGATACTTATAATTTACTTATTCATAACAATAATAAACCAGTTTTCATAATAATTGTTTATTTGAATAGTTGTTGAGGAGCAATCTCTTGTCTAATTCTTTCTAATCTCTTTTGAACTGAAGGATAGTCGCTGAGGTTTGGAAAGTCAATGTCAAACATTGGTAGAAATACCGATTGGTTGTCCACAATGTCGCGGAGTATGCGACGCATTTTTTTGTAAGCTTCTTCAATATTATCCATTGTGACCTGTAATTCAGAGGTGACAGTTTATACATTAGATGTCTAATACATGTAATCAGGCCTCTTTTGTCCAAGTCTTATTTTAAGCTCACTTTTCGCCAGGAACTTTCTTGGTCCCAGGAAACTAAGGATCCCAGGAAGTTGTTTGGTAGAGTCATTCGTTGAACGGCAGGTGTACCACTTGCAGGTGGAGTTAGCTTGGACCACTATTTGGGTTGAACTGCTCCCCTATAAACTGGTGAGGGATATGAATTATGCAGTGACGTGTTATATACTATAGATAGACGGAACCTGTCAGAAATGTATTAAAAAAAATACAGGTGAATGGTTAGGCCGAAAACTGCTTCCCGCTCTTTATTGACAATTTTGTTGTCAAGGGTTACGGTTGTTTATGCGATAAAATTTTTTTGGCCTAAATATGCCAAAATGTGCAATAAAAGTTTGCAGAACCTACAAAGGGCGACTAAAACAACCAGCAAAGTCACCTACCATCCGTAAGTAACTCATAATTCATCATAATTATATTAAATCAATATTTAAATAATGTGTAATTTATTTGTCATTTTTGTTGGTATTGCCAGTTTCGAATTCAAAATTCCCCGATTTATATTAGTAGAAAATATAGGTGTTGGACAAGTCATTAGAAAGTAGGTACAGATACTTAGCCCTTTCAGCACTGAAAGTACCAAACGTGCGTTAGCAAAAAAAAAATCTAGTGGCCGCGCTATTTCATTTTACCGTGTCAAACCGAACTCGATCGTTTATGCGCTTACGTTGCTATGCATTGAATACGGCAGTGCGGGGGTGGGAAGGTGGCAGTCGCGGGTAGCCGTGTGTCAAAAATGGACGTCGTGTATGTGAACGACAACGGTCGACGTAAGTAATTTATTTTTGATAAAAAATTGGATTTTGATATTGTTTTGTTTGTTTTTTATTTTGTTTAAATGTATCGTAATGGACTTGCGATACTATTTTTGCAATTACGTAAATTTTAGACATCATCCCAAGTCCACAAACTTTGAGCGCACGATCATGCGTTGTCGTTCTCACTTGTAGTATCAAGTATTCATTTTCATACAATTGACCTTTCTACTCTCGTCTTCAGGTCGACCTTTAAATGACGAATATTTAGAAGAATTGCTTGGAGACGGCTGTAAGTCAGACCTGGATGTATCAGACGAGGAAATAGAACCAGCTGTTCATGTGCCCCGCCTGTTGGATGAGAACTTACGAGCGGAAAATCCACCTAGCGACAATGACAGCGATAGTGACTCCAACATGAACCTCCCATTATCTGAGTTACGTCGTGTTCATCAAGAGAACATACCACTTCCCATCTAAACACCACCTCTGGAAACAACAACCGCCGTAGAGCAAACAAAAGGCCAAGAATTTGGAGTGCTACCGACTTTACTGATAAACCTCATGATTATCCTACTCGTCCTGAAGCTACAGAAGTGAAAACTCCATTGCAGTATTTTCAAAGGTATTTTGATGTCTTTGATGCAAGAAGCACAATCTAGCTACTTGTACTAATTTGTATTACCAACGAAAAACCGGATCAATATTAAATACGAGTAGTGAGATGCGCAAGTTGTTTGGTATGTTTCTGGTGATGGGGTGCATACCATACCCACGCATTAATAGGTATGTATTGGCGTGCTGGAATGAGACTAGCTTTAATTGCTGATCGAATGCCAATAGACCGCTTCTTTCAATTAAGAAATAATATGCACGTTGTTGACTCAGATGACCCACCTACAGGAAGTACTAACCAGCTATGGAAAGTTCAGCCGGTCCTTGATGCTGTCGAAAAAGCTTGCGCGTCTATTGAAAGGTTACCTGGAACTTACTCTATAGATGAGCAGATCATTCCATTCACAGGCAAATGTAAACTACGTGTTTAGGTAAAGAATAAACCCAGGCCACTTGTTCTTGTTCAGGGTAGACCTAGCTGACGTTCTAATGAATAGTTTTCAAGTTGTCTCCAATATAGCTGTGCAGGACGAACAGCCCTCTTCATCTGACGAAAGACCTTACAAGAGGTACCGACCAGCACTACCACCATACTTTGATAAACGTTTCGATCAAGTAGGTCATTTACCTATTTTCGATGATTTGTCAAGAGGCCGAAAATGTAGGCTCGAAAACTGCTCGTCCACTACAAAGATACGTTGTTCTGAATGCGATGTATACCTATGTATCCTAAGAAACCAAAATTGTTTCTTAGCTTACCATACCAAGTGATTTTATTTCCATTTTGTTGTTTTTACATATTTTTGTCTAAGCGTAACTACAAGTTTAAGAAAAGCCAAAGTACAAAGTACATTGTACAATGTCGGTTAACATTACTATTGATCTCTAAATGCTGTGTTAGTAATATAACATTTAAGATAAACATATAAAGAGTAAATAAATACATAAAATATATAGAAATTATAGTTTCATTTTCAATGTTGGTCGCATTGCACGAACGTGCATTAGTACAAACGAAAACTGCAACGCACGTAAGTGCGGGGGGCCTCCAGAGGTTTCGGTGAGGGGGGGATTTTTTTAAGTATTTTTCTCAGATACTTTTGACCTCTAAGGTTTCAAACAAAGTAATAAACTGTTAATATTTAAAAACAAATTTCGTCGTTCTGAAAGGGATAAAATAAATAATTTGAAAATGGTCAAGAGTGAGTCGCGAATATGTAGTAGCGAGTGTATAGTGATGTACCTAGAAAAGATGATACGTTATGTTTATCCAATAAAAACCGGCCAACTGTCGGGTAAGGTTTTTGGTATGTTAAGTAAGAATTTCGTGTCCATTTCGCAATCCAATATGGCTCGCAAAGATAAAAAGTTAAAAATAAAAGTTAAAAATAATAATTAAAAATATTAAGTTAAAATTAAAAACTTAAAAATTAAAAATAAATAGTTAAAAAAAAGTTAAAAATGAAAAATTATAAATAAAAAGTTAAAATTAAAAAGTAAAAAATGAAAAATAAAAAGTAAAAAAAAGTTGAATTGAAAAGTTAGAAATGATATTAAAAATAAAAAGTTAAAAAGTTGAACGCACCTTGTTAACTTTTTATTTACAACTTTTTAATTTGTTTTTTTCCCCTGAAAGTTTCCTAAATAAAATGGGAAAATAGAAAAAGTTTCTTTAGCTGGCACCACTATACACCCACACAACGTCAAACAAGGCAAGTGTATGACAATACGCTCACGCACACTAGCATGCGTAAGCTGAAGTGTTTCTATTGTAGTGATTGCTGGGAGACGCGCCATCAAGTACCTATATATAGTTCATCTAAGGAATTATGTTTGTTGTATGTATGTAAAGTAAGGCCACAGAGACAAAATAACTAGGTATGCAATGCATGCTGCTTATTGGAAATGTTGAGCGGAGCAAATGTTTTTATTATATATCAGAATCAGAATCGAACACTTGTTCAACTGTGGTTGTGGGTAATTTTATTGTAAATCGAATTGTTCTGAAAAATTCTATTTTCATTGTTGACGCACGTGTTTCCACGGCAACCATTTAATCTTCTGGTTTTTCGGTGATTATTCCTCGATGGTGCATCCAAATTCGAAAATCGTTTTTCCGAACCCACCAGCTGCATGTCTGCACGCGCGTGCCAATTTTGGAATTTCTAGCTAAATGTTAAAGAACTTTTTCGTCAATGTCTAGGGCATTTTCGGTAATTATTCCTCGTGGTCAGCTCTATTTTCATGATTTCAGATATATGCACTCGGGTATGATGTCGACCAACATGCCAAATTTGGTCAAAATCGGTCGAGTCGTTTCGGAGGAGTAGACACAAACAATTTACACTTGTCGCCTAAGATTGAGCTCCGCTTCGCTTCGCTCCGCTCAATAAACGTAAACAAAGTTTCGGGGTTTAAAACATTTTTATTTGTTTAGTCCCCTATTCTCTTATTGCTGTCTTATGTGTTAGACAAGGATGAATCGTTGGAAGACTGAATCCGACGCTGACAGAGCTATCTTTCCTATCAATGTTGACAACTACGGTACTAAATATTTATCTATATACCGAATCGCTCGCTCACAATGTATCAGTAACTGTCCATTTGTTGACAAAAATTATCTTGTTTCGTAACCTTTACTTTAGATAAGTTTATTTCTAGAAAAATCTCGCTTACCGTGTCATAAAAGAGGCCAGGATTTCTACGGTGTATGCTTTCATACTGTTCCCTTAAGTTTCCAGATGTTAAAGTTTCTAAGGCTTCCAAACTTTCTATAGTTTCAACTGGTACCTAATAAATAACATAAAAGCATATATTGCACAAAAGCACATATAGTTTTTTCCACTGTTATAATTTTGTTTTTAGTGACCGGTTTCACCTCACGGCATCATCAGAGATTTCAATATAGCTTCAATAAATCACATAATAATATTGTAATACATATTCATAAGGACATCAAAACACATAGTTTAATAAAAAAGAAATTATAACTGCAAAAGTATGTGTTTTTGTGCAATATGTGTAGCAGCTGCCAAGTGCCGTCAAACAACAGTATAAACATAAAAGCATGTTTTTGGTATTATTACTCTTTATATTTGTACTATTAGGTACACCTATATTCTATACTATTACGTAATAATGGGGTGCTAAGGGGTCATACCAACATCTACAGCGCCCAAGCCCTCCTCGCCTGCACGCCGTGCACCAGCTAACAAATGGACGGGGCTCTGGCAAACATACTCTCCGGAAACGGCGCCGGCGATAGGCTCGCCGTCTATTGCGTTGGGGTTGACGAAATGTGGGCGTAATCGTCAGCCGAAAAACAAACCGAAAACACAATTCGCCGAAAGCACAACTCGTCGAATCGCAATGCACCGAATCTATGTGCACCTAGTAGTCTCAGAGCGGCTAGACTGACAGGTTAAGTTAGAAGACTAAGGCCAATCGCCGCAGAAGTTACCGCTCTGTTTTATTAGTGAAGTCACCCACAAAAATTAGCCATAGAATATTGAATACGATCAATTGTGCTCTTTGGCTTTGGCAGTAGCAGAGGGGCCGGTGCACCCTGGGCAACGGAGCAGTACCTACACCTGTGTTCCCACGGGAGGAAATATATCCAGGGGAGATGTAGTTGGTGTAGTGGGTAGTCCAGCCTCTGGGAGAACCACACGAAGCCGTCCTTCTGCACTCCGCTGTTGGGACGGCGATGTGTGAAAATACATATAAAAAACGTTCAAACCATATTCGCTTCAGTTTGGATAGCTATCTAGTTCTAGTTAATGTTCTACCTTCCTATATTATCATTCTACTGTAATATTAAATAATGTTCATCCGTTCTTACCGCTCGACACGAAATTTGAGGCATCATGAATTCTGGATCACGTATGTTCGATGGTTCATCTGATGAGTCAAAGGAAACACTTATGCAAAGGTAAACGCTAATAAAATAGATAAGGTAAGGAGGTAGGTGGAGACCATGCTTCAAGCCATGGTCTCCAGCGCGAGTAGTTGGAACGCGGCCGTGTCCTTCTGCGAGCAAGTCGTGCTCGCGATGGAGGCGGCTGAAAGGGTGAGGGAAAGTACCGTCCCCGCTGAGTTCCGCAGTCAGCAGATCTACGCCCAGGATCATAGACCTCCATGATCTGAGAGGATACGGTCGTGGGCCGCGGAATTTAAAAAAATATATATGTAGGTAGGTATGTGTGCATGTTTATTAAAATATTTTTATTTTATTGATAACTAGCGGACGCCCACAGATTCTCCTGTAAAAAGTAATATACTGAAACCTTCCTCGACAACCACTCTATCCATTATAACATTAGCTACGCGGATGATACGGTGCTGCTGAGTGCCTCGGTCTGTGGACGGAGAAAACTGTTAAGTATTTGTGAGGGCTGCGGCTGAACATAGGTTGCTTTACAATATGAAGAAGAGCCAGTGTGTGGTCTTTCAGGGCGGGCGTAGAAAGATATCTGAAGTGCCACCCATTATACTCGTACTAAACGGTTCGCCAGTATTCGCCATTATAGTTCGTGTTGACCAATTTAAATACTTAGGGAATTTGGTAACGTCAACCTTGAAAGACGGTGCGGACACGGAACGGGAGCGAAGGGCGCTGTCGGTCAGAGCGAATATGGTGATTCGTAGGTTTGCCCGGTGTTCAGTTCAAGTTAAATTAACCCTTTTTAGAGCATATATTTAATTCCAGTTGACATTTTTTAGTTCTAAAATACTTACCTACTGACATTAAAAAATAAAAATTCTTTTATAATATTAGGTTTCTTTATACTGTGATAATGTGTAGTGATTATGTTTCTGGTTATTTAGTAGGTGCCTACGTACAAACATTTTGTCTGATACTCCGACAATCTAAGTTACCTATCTTTTTACGAGCTCACTCCGTACAGTTCTTTTAAACTGTCTTAGAGGGTTCGACTTAGACACAATTTGGACTTGGCGCTACTCAAAGAAATTTGCTCAGGCAAAATAGGTTGGTATCAGCGTATAATATTAAAATCCGATTTACTTTACCCGCTATATTGGCGGTGTCACTGGTCTCTTGATCTACAGCCTCTGAAAGGAATGCCAGCCAAAGGTCAGAGTCAGCCATGTGGTACGTCATGTGCTGACCTGGCGCTGGCAGTGGTCCTCTTGTGCTTACCGAATGTGCAACCGCCTCTGTTAGTAAAGAAAAAAATGACCTGAGTTCGATACTGATGTGAACACATTCCAAACAAGAGTAATTTTATTTTTTAACTGGAGTCTATATAGATATGCTGAAATCAAAATATTTACCAGGGACAACAGGAGTTGATTCAATCAGTATCCCAGTTGGGCTTATAGCAGCTGCGTCTTGGGACGTAAATGTCACGGACTTTGTGGATTTGGTGCTATCCATTTTACCCGTAGATAATCCTGAAAATTTGACAGACACACATGACAAAAATAGATTTGTTCAGACAAAAACAAGGCTGCTTTTCGAGGCTGGAATTATATTTTATGGAATGTGTGATAGCAATGTCTTTGTAAATCCTTTTATTTTTATGTATAATATTTATATTACATTGTGCACAACCCCTTTTTTTTTAATTCCGCTGTCCAAGGCCGCGGCCGCTCTAACGTCCGTTGCCGGGCGTCTCTGGTTACTAGCAGAGGGTAATGTCCAGTGGCGCCCGGCGAATGTGCACAACCCCTATCAATTTCAACAATTTTCTTTCCATCCTAAGGTTGTCTGGAATAAATTGCTCTTTAGCAATAAGGCCGCCTGTTTTACATTCTATTTTAAATATATGTGTAAATATTTGTTTCTCTTTTGTGTTTTGTGTACAATAAAGAGTAGGTATTTGATTTGATTTGAATGTCTCCGTAACAACATGTACCTACTATCAGGCCTATTTTGCTAGTGTTGGGCAAACACATAATTATAGGTCACACTTTTATGGTCATTAGAGCCTCATTATGTTAATGGGCATGTTCATCACTTTTTTTTTTTTTTTTTTATATTTGGTTCGCCAAATTGACGCCGCCCGCCTGGTGGTAAGTCGTGACGACGTCTAGCGATTGTGGGCCACTCTCACAGCACACATTACTATTGAGAGTGGCCCTCAACTTGACGACCTACTGATGTGCCTCTTCACGCTCCGCTTAAAGAACCCAGGATTATATGTGGGAGGAAACACGTGCACAGGCAGGACGTTCCAGGCCACTATCGTTCGGCAGAGAAACGAACGTTTAAAACGTTCGGTTCTCGCGAACATGCTATCCACTGTGTGGGGGTGGCATCTCTGCCCGGCACGAGTCGTTCGGGATCGGAAGGAAGAGGGTGGGATCAGATTGAAGAGCTCTTCAGAACACTCGCCGTGGTAAATACGGTAGAATACGGCCAAGGAAGCTATTGTTCGGCGCTGAACTAGCGGCTCAAGGCTTCCCGTTACCTCCGGACAATCTATAATACGGATAGCCCGTCGCTGCATAGCGTCGAGAGCGTCCAGCAGATACTTCGCGGAGCCGTCCCAGAGGTGAGAGCAGTATTCGACGCAGGGTCTAATCTGCGTCTTGTACAGCATACACCTCCGGTCCGGTGTAAAGAATCTCTTTACCTTATTCAGTATTCCTAGTTTCCGCGAAGCTAGCCCTATACATCTTTCGATGTAGTTTTTATTATTGAGCTCTCGACGAACGTCTATGCCAAGGATATCAAGGTTTTACTTACTTGGTTACTTGCAGATAAGGTTGTGAGGGTCCTTCGTGGGAGCGTTGTGCAAGTCCATGCTTTGAACCTGTCGATGTCAGAGACATTATGGTGTTATGGTAACCCTACATTACCCACTTATTAGGTATACATACCTTTCCAAGTAGAAGAAGTATATCTATTGGAAGGTTGGGATGCACTTGGTCTGTCGATTCCTCTGTGGATATCAAACCGAAGGGTTATTCTGGAAGTTATGAGTAGGTACCTAATCTAATCTAAATCTAATCTATATAGGATGCACGTAACACTTTAAAAGTTGGGTCCGGATTACACAATGGTTGTTGTTTTCCTATCGTATCTGGTGCCCGGTAATGGAAATATGCTGGCCCCCTATTAAATGGGAACTGCTGAAAAAATGTGGATATGTAATGTATGTCTGCCTAACCCCTCGTTCTTATAGGTGTAATTAAGTAGGAGGTACCGAAAAGAGGACACAATATGACTGTTAGTAAAAATATCATCGAAGGGAAAGTGGAAAGAAAGTTATTTTTTAAACGTTGAATTAACGCAATTCATAGCGCGGGGGGGGGGGGGGGGGGCAGTCCCATACATTTGGATTTGATACAAACACGGTGGCTCTACCTACAACTCCAAAACTTTTAGCAAATTTGGTAAATGTGTGTCAAAGATTGCTTACTTTTTATTTAAATCCTGTCCATATGCAAGGCAACTGGTGTACTCCTCTGTTCCTTGCGACTCTTTAAACAATGAATACAAACTTGGCTCCTGATTGTTATTGTCACCGTCCTGAACACGTTTACTGGCTTCTTGTAGAGATAATTCACTCTATAAGTCGATAAGCATTTTACAGAAACTGCTTAAATACTTAGATACATACATACCTACTTACAGTCCCGCCTCTTTACATTGGACTAGGCAGAGTTTATTGAATTCCACTTGCTTCAATACTGGCAGTCTGGCACACTTCTTCCGCTTCTTCCACTTTCATAGTATTTTATTATTAAATACTTATATTACGCATATTATTATTTTAGGACTAATAAATAACAAATTAAAAAGGTACCAACCGCAGTCATCATGTTTATAAAATCGGGATTTTTTGCATAGTTCCTAATTGTTTGGCGTACATCACTGTCCAACAACAGTGAGCATTCAGATTCCATTGCAAATTCACTGCGAGTCTTAACATCTGGAATGTTCTTTAAAACAGACAGTAAAGTCTTAATAAATACTTCTTGTTGTGTGTTGGAGAACTCTTCAATCAAATCGGAGATATTTTGACAAAAGGCCAGGTTTAGGTTCCTATATGTAAACATTACCACGTAGTTATAACAAGACTTTACAGGACTCGCCGCGGCCGGGGCGACCTTAGATTATCCCCTCCGGCCTGGGCGCCCTGAGTTGCCCGACAATGAACGATAGGGCGGCATTAAAAAAATACAACAGGACATAATAACTTACTAAAATAATTTCGTTAAGAATGCCTGTAATTATTATTCGTCCAGAAACCAATACTTGAAGTGTTGACCGCTGTGTTGGCGCTTCAGCGGATCCAGTTTGGTGACGGTAATTCTCACGTAGTCTGAAATGTGAAATGTTTTCATCTAAAGCCCACGAGATGACTGATGTAATCTCATTTTTACAGATTTAAAGACACAGCCGCCCCGTGCGAAGTGAGGAGCTTATTTTTAGAATTATGAATAACTTAATATTCAAGAAATTTCTATAGAATTGTTTGAGTGTGTAATCAACTGTGAGTAGGTACACTTCGTGCAAACCACTTAGATACCTACACTTAAAATTGTGAAGTTTCAAAGTCAGTTCCACTATTCTACTAACTTGTTGACTTTCCTGTTCGATTTCGCCCTATAGCATCATTACAGTAACTAACTATAAGGCTAAAACAATCAGGTTGTGTATTAAAGTCAATAACTCTAATAAACCTACTCTGCCTACCCCATCGACAATAGGCGCGATTATATGCTATGTAACGGTGCATCCGCTGCATCCACACTGCAATTACCTGTTGTGGAGCAATACAATGCAACAAGGTAACATTAGGCAACTGTAATGTTAACTTTTGTGGCTCCTCATCGCGTCCATCAGACACATATCTATTGCCTATTGCCGTCACATATAATGGGTTGTGTCCAAAATGACCAAATGAATTGATTAAAAAGTAGCATCGCGTCTATACCGCCAATAATATAAATTAACGAAATATAACAAAGAATAATTACAGAAATGAATGTCGAATTAACATAAATCTCGAGGTAACATTCTTTAACAATGTTATTGATTGTTAGAGCAACGTTGCTTAACATAATAATAATATACTAACATGGCAACATTAATACCCTTCTGCTGTCAGATCCATACCAAACATGCTCAAAAAAAATGCTTTCAGATGTCTGTCTTAAAGTCCCCATTCACGATGAAACCATTTGGTTTTCGCCAGAGACTTGGGATGGCCATCGCTTCGGTTTTCGCAACCATCATTTGTTAAAATTGACGGGGCAATATCCCATTTTTGATGCTTGTCGAAACATTTTGGATTTCTAAATAGATTGAGATCCACAAAAAATAACTATAGTATGTAGTTGAGATATATTTTGAGATCCACAGATAACCTTGTAAATTTATTTAATACTGTTCGGATATCCGAACTTGTTCTTGAACTTGAAATTTCTATAAAAGCTCGGCGTCTCGGAAATTCATTCGGCCGCTTTGGACATAACCCATTATATGTGTGCCCGGTGACGGCAATAGGCTTGCCCTCTATTACGGACTAAAAATACTGGCAAATTGTGGGTGTGTAATGCACCTCTGCCTACCCCTGCGGGATATAGGCATGAAATGTATTTCATTCGGAGTTTAAAGTGAAAGAAAATCGGCGAACTATCCTTTTTACTCTATGGTGAAGCTATACACAATGTGTATTATCTATAGTCATGTATTTCAAACGGTTGCACCGTCAATGGTACTATGTTTGGTTGCATTACCAATTACTATTCGGTTGAGGTGCAACCATCATTTCTGACAAATGCTGGTTGCGAAAACCAAATGGTTTCATCGTGAATGGGAACACTCGAAAACGTTGATCTACAAAAAATAACTGCGGTATGGATACACCGCAAAGTACTCGTATCTAATAACTAGCTGATAACCGCAGCTTAGCCCTCGTCACATAGTTTTCTCGTTCGTTCTGGATTCCCATGGGAACACATTACCGGGGTAAAAAGTCCCTATGTTAAACTCAGGGATAATATAGCTACATATTAGTTAAAGAATTGTCAAAATCAGTTCAATAGATACGAGGCCTACTAAATTAAAATATACAAACAAACAAATCTTTCCTTGTATAATATTAGTGCTTAGAGAAAAATAAAGTAATACACATACGTCTTTCTAATAAATTGTCTCTTCGCAAGGTCACGTTTATCATCAATAGTTGCTAAGATCAAGTACGGCCGGTAGCCACGTAATTTCAGCATCAAGGCTCCGACTAAATCCATATTCACTATCCTCACCCTGCCGTCCATAACATAGGCTTCTTCGCGACCTATATTGTAAAGGTATTTCACCGAGTTGGGTACAACTACGTCTAGGGACTCACACCGGAGATCCCGAAACAATATTGTAATTATTGGAGAACATGCTGATATACTCACCTCTTTGTTCACCTTATTGAAAGCTCGTATGAGGTAACGTCCGATGGGATTTTGTACATTAATCATAATATTTATTGAGTAAACCAATAAAGGTACCTACGCTCAGGCAATCGTTGTTGCAAGAGTTGGAAATAAATTTACTGTACAAGTTCGTCTTTAGCTTGTACTGAAATTAATTGACACGGCTAATGGATCCATCGTCATTTTAGGTTGTTCACTTCACTGGTTGTGTTCAGTACCATACTCATGAAAATTAATTTATTTTGCAATTAACAGGCAGTGTTGTATTCGTATTTTTATTATTAAATCTTCAAGCTCAGCGAGTGATTGTGTCAGTAGACAACCACTCCAATATTATGTTTATACACACGTGATCTCACCAATTTTGTGGTTTACGTTGACGCAACTTTTAGGTTTTCTTTGTATTAAATCCTGTAAGTTACGGCTTTGGAAACTGTGCAAACATATTCGGCAAAGGAACGCGGGTAAAGGGTTGAATCAATTTATTAGTATAGCAGGGCTTTTTTTTAATTTTTTTTTTATTCCGCGGCCCAAGGCCGCGGCCGCTCTAACGTCCGTTGCCGGGCGTCTCTGGTTACTAGCAGAGGGTATGTCCAGTGGCGCCCGGCGGACTTTGACCACCTCTGTGGTCTCTGCGGGTGTTTGGTCGGGACGAGAATCCCGCGTCATTGGGGTCGGGTTTTATCCCGCGTCAGTGAGTGAATCTGGTTGCGTGCTATGGGGCAAAGGCCCCGCAGCACGCAACCCTTCTAGCCTGCTTCTGTAAGGAAGGTGGGTGGCGACCCCGCCGTCCTCAGGCCCCGATCATGGAGGACGATAGTCTTGGGCGTAGTCGCGTAGTCTAGGGCGGCCTGGCCGCCGACTACGGATCTCTGCGGGGAGGGTCCGCTCCCTCTCCCTCCCGGCCGCCTCCTTCGCGAGCATGACTTGCTCGCAGAAGGACACGGCCGCGTTCCACCTACTCCCGTTGGATACCATGGCTTGAAGCATGGTCCCCAGCGAGAGGGTATCCACGCCCAGACCCACTACGAGGTCCCGGCGCTGACTCGCCCACGCTGAGCACTCCACCAACGTGTGGAGTGCGGTGTCGTCGTCGGGAACCTCGCAGTGTTGACACCGGGGTGTGACCTCACGATGCATGCGAAACAGATAGCTACCGAAGCATCCATGCCCGGCAACGATCTGCGTCGCACGGTACGTGAGGTCACCATGCTGCCTCTGCAGCCAATCGTCCATGATCGGTCTCACCGCCGCGATGATGGTGGCACCCTCCTTGGGTTGCTCAAGTCGCACCCTCCATGACTCCATGAGATCCTGGTGGAGTTGGGACCGCTGGTCCTCGATTTCTCGAGACGCAGGCCTGTGGTCCCGCTCCAGCGCCTCCTTGCGCCATTGGAACAATGACGCAAGGGCTCTCGCTTCCAGGTCCCATGGAGGGGTCCCGGCTAGGAGACATGCAGCCTCTCCGGAGATCGTGCGGTACCCCCGTATGGTTCTGACGGCCAAGGTTCGAAGTGGTCTGTTTAACAGAGTCACGTTCCCCTTGACCGCCAAGCTATCCGCCCATACGGGAGCCCCGTATAGGGCCATACTCCGCACGATCCCCAGGTACAGTCTCCTGCAGGAGGCGTTGGGCCCCTTCTTGGGGACCAAACTTCGGAAATGTGGTCCGAAGTTCCATCGGCTATCAAGTACGATCCCTAGGTACTTCATCGAGGGCTTGATGCCGATGCTAACGCCTCCCACATTTATGCTGGAACCTTCGGGTGGACTTGTGCAAGGCCACCTCCAGTCCCAGCGGCCGTATCCGACCCACGACTCGAGCAACACCCGTCGTGACCTTGAGTGCTGCCTCCTGGTACGTTGCACCCTGCGCCGTGACGAGGGTATCGTCGGCGTAGCACGTTACGCCGACGCCCCTAGGCAACTCACCCCGCAGCACCCAGTCGTAGCCGATGTTCCACAGAAGCGGCCCCAGGACCGACTCCTGCGGAACACCGCACGACACATCTCGCCGAGCTGGCCCGAGCCAGCTGGGGAAAGCTATGGCCCTCTCCGAGAGATAGGCCCCGACAATATGACGGAGGTAGAGAGGCGTTTCGTGATACACGAGCGCCTCCCTAACGCAGCTCCATGGCAAGGTGTTGAACGCGTTGGCGATGTCAAGACACCGCCACCACCACCTTGCCCTGCGAGACTGCTTCCTCCGTCAGGCTCTTCACGCGCATGATCGCGCTCACGGTGGAGCGTCCCCGACGGAAACCGAACTGGTTATCCGCCAGGTCTGGCCCCACACTTGTGAGATGCTCGACGAGGCGTTCCGCGATAATTCGCTCAAAGAGCTTACACACCTCGTCGAGCAACACGATCGGCCGGTATCCGGACGGTGAGTCCACCGGCCGCCCCGCCTTACGGATCAGGACCAGTTTCCTCGTCCTCCACACCTTGGGAAACTGGCCCCTTTCGAGGCATGCGCTAAAGAGCCCCATCAGTCGAGGCCCGAGTTCGTGGAGGGCCAGGACCCATGCACGGCCAGGAATGCCGTCGGGTCCGGGGGCAGTGATTTTCCGGCGTTTAAGCCGGAGTACTGCCGCACCTAGCTCCCCCACCCTGACTTCGGGTACGTCGTCTTCGCTGGTGCTATCCGCGTCGGGTAGAGACGGAGCCATGCGCGGAGGTACGTTCTCCTCCGCGCTCGTCGGAAACAGGGAGCCCATGACCCGCTCCAGCTGCTGCGGCTGGAGACTCTGGGTCAGTGGGGGCGCTTTAGGCCGGAGTTTCTCCCTGACCTGTAGGTACGGGCGCCCCCATGGGTTCTGCTGCAGGGTCTCCAGGAGCTCCTCACGGGCCACCGTCTTGGCCCGCTTTATCGTCTCCTGGAGATTACCTTTAGCCTCCCTGTATGCCTGAAAAAGCTCCGCCTTTCGGGCTGCTGCGTCGTCTGGGCGGCGACGCATCCAGCGAAACTTGGTGTACCGGCGGCGGTCGAAGATGCATGCTGCGCGCAGCTCTGCAATCTCCGGCGACCACCAGTACACCTGCCTCCTGGCCGGTCTGGGTGTAACCCTAGGCATCGCCGCATCACAGATTTGCGACATGGCTCTCCTGAACCACTCCGCCTCGGCATCCACATCGGCAGGCCGGTCCGGCGCCGGAATCCAGGCCTGCACGATGGATGCCTCCAGGAGAGCCTCCCGATCCAGATGGTGAAGTGCCCAACGCGGATCCGGGGGATTTGCCACCGGCTGTGGGAGGTCAGGTGGGGGGACGACATTGAACCGGATGTACCGATGATCCGAGTGCGTCTCCTCACCCTCCTCCACGCGCCAGCCTGTAATACGGCGGGCGAGGTCAGGGGATGCGAACGTTACGTCCACGATCGATTCCCCCCCCCGCCGCCAAAACGTGGCGACATTCCCCCGGTTGAGGACCTCCAGACCACGTGTTCTGGTCCAGTCCTCAAGAAGCCTCCCCTTGTCCCTGGTTTCCCGGGAGCCCCACGCCTCGCTACAGGCGTTGAAGTCTCCCAGGAGCAGGACAGGGCGAGGACGGCACGCAGCGAAGACGACGTCGAGCTCAGTGAGCCATAGCTCAAACTGAGACTCGTCAATGTTCGGCGAGATGTAGGTGGCCACGACTGCCAACCCATCATAGTCCACCGCAACACACCCGCGGCCCCTTGCAATGATCGCAAGGCGCGAGTTGTCTGCGGCGGACCCCCCAAAGATACAACAGGCCGAGCCGTCCTCGTCCACCGGGCTTCCCGGGTGGACGTAGTACGGCTCGGCGACCACGGCCAAGTTTATGGACCACTGCCGGATGCTCTGGTACAGAAGATCCTGAGCAGCACGGCAGTGGTTCAAATTCACTTGCAGGATACGGATACGGGCGTCAGACATTAATTGACGTCCATAACCGCATCCCGCCGCGAAAAAACTGGCCGCGCAAGGGCGGCACCACCACCGCTCTCAGCGGACGGACGAGGTTTTGGCCTCGAGGCGGCGCAGGTTGTGCTGCCAACCCGGTGATCCGCGGTCTTGCCCTCCGCCTCGCATCTAAAGCAGCGAGGCGGGGTGTTACAGGCACTTGCCTTGTGACCGGGCCGGCTGCAGCGAAAGCACCGATCGCCCACGGTGACTTCCGCTGTACACAGCACTCCGACGTGCCCCACCACCATGCACCGGAAACATCTGGTTTCCCGGGCACGAAGGAGGTGCACCTGCGCCTTTAGGAAGCCCCCTACGAGGAGGCTTCGTCCGTCCGCCACTTTCAGTGCCGCCGCGATGGGGCACTGGACGACTGTCATCCCGTGCACGTGAGCCGAAGGAGATATCTCCAGCCTTCACCTGGTCACGGGGGCAGCCGCCCGCCTCCACGACGGCGGAGACAACTTCCTCCGTCGTGGCCGCGTCATCCAGACCCGTGATGCGCAATGCGGCGCATTTGGTGGGTCTGGTGACGCGGACGGCTTCTTCGTCCAGCGCGACCCTAAGCTGAGCCGCTAGGGCGTCAGCTTTAGGGCCACTGGAGGCGCCGGATACCTCAAGGAGGCGAGCCCCAGTGCGTGTCGTCTTGCACCGGAGCCCCCCTTCTATGTCGAGGGCCGAGAGGTTGACTGAGAACTTCACGGTCCTCAGTACGTCGGCGTACCCCACCCCTTTCTCCACACCTACCGTCGTCACCGTCAGGACGACGGCGGTGGAGCGAGGAGGGCGGGGCCTCTTCGGCGCCTTCGCCGCGGCGGCTTTGGCCGCTTTCTTGGCAGCCTTCGTCTTCCTCTTCTTGGCTCCCACTACTTCCCATCCCTCCCGTCTGGAAGGATGTAAGGAAGCAACGGGAGCGACGTTAGAGGAAGACGAGGCGGCAGGGGTGCCACTCTTCTCACCGCGCCCCTTGGACTTCCACGCCTGGGCCGCGGTCTCGGCCGGCATCCGGCTCACCGAAGCGGACGGGGGCGGAGCGGGGCGGCGGACAGCGGGTGTGCCGCTTGGACCCGGAGCGGTAGCACCGCCAACAGCCGCCGCGTATGAAAACGCGGGACGCGCTAGCGGAGGGCGGTACGCCCGGTCCTCCAGGACCGCGAGGCGCCTCTCGATCGCCGTCAGGACCTGCACCGTAGTCGGTACAGGCTTCGGCAGCGAGCCGGGCCCATGGTGGGCGCGGTCCTAGGCGCCGTCTTCGGCGCTGGTCCAGCCGTCAGAGGAGGAGGCAGCATGGGACCTGGAGGTGCCTTGACCGCTTTGGTCAACTCAGCGACCTCCCGACGGAGATCTTCCATCTCCTTTCGGGAGGCAGTGAGCTCCACCTACAGGCTCGCAACCTGCTTGCGGAGCTTCGCCTCCTCCTTTGTGACGCTCCGCTCGAGGAGCTTGTCGAGGGAGGATTGGGCTTCATCCACCAGTGAAGTCACAATCCTCTTCCTCCCCGACATGTTTTTACTCCCCCGCATGGCCGCGTTCATGCGGGAGTGAATACTCATTATCTCGCGCGCGGGCGGCACACCGATATCCCTGCGACTGCGCAGGGACGGCACAGATGACGGGGGTAGTGTTGGCGGGCGCATACGGTAGGCGCCGAGACGCGTGCGCACCGTCTTCACCGGCACCTCCTCCTCCGAATCGCTGGAGAGGAGGGAACCCCACCCAGAGCAACTAGTGCTCCGGTCGCGCGGTGGTCCCTCCTTCTCGAGGGTCCTCTTCTGCGAAGCAGAACGGCCCTTACTCTTCACACTACTGGGAGCTGACTCATCGTCAGTCCCAGCAGCAACATTTCCTTGGGGCGTCGACGTCGCGCTGCAACTAGGCGGCGCGACGCGAGCCCCCAAATCGATAGGCATAATCAAGTTCCGGGAATAATGCAGTAAGTCGTCGGCTGAGACTGCCCGGGGAAGGGCAGTGTCAGGACCGGGGGTCTCTTCAGGCTTATTCATAATAAGCAGTTTCTCTCTGTGTTGGCCACTCAAATTCTCGATGTCGACGTTCGGTCACCCAACTTGCCACTGCGTTACCGTGGTCAAGTTGGTGTCCAGGGCGGACGGCGAGGACGTAGTCTAATCTCTTGGGGCCCCGCCCCAGTATAGCAGGGCTTATCGTTAAGAAACATCTAGAGGTACCAAACATAATAATGTCTGTGTATTCTGAAGGGCAACAAAATTTATTATCTACCTCAATATACTTAGCTAATTTAGTAGTATCGGTAGCTGCTTGCATCAGTTTCTCTTCATAAAAACACTAGCTATTGAAGCAAAAGCTTCGGAAATTATATTAAATATCCATTCTACGGTTTTTCTTAATAGGTATTATCTAATAGAGTACTTACTTAGTCCGTAAGATTCACCGTCCATTTCAGTGTAAGTAAGAAATTCCCCCGCAAGTAACATGGCGTCAAACTTGGAGCGTGTTACTTCAATGAAATGGTCTGCAAGATGGGATTCAGCTGTTGTATGCTGACGAGCTAGCTGCGTGTTAAGGGTACATTCAGAAGTTAACCGGCGAGCTAGTGTTCCTGTGGAAAGAATACATTTTTAAATCGATGCCTCTCAGTACCAGAAGCCTAGTTATTTTTTGGTTTAGATAAATAATGAGTATTGCCATTCAATGTGTCAACGCAGCCAGCATTTCGGGAACCTGCCCAGACAGCAATGACACGCAGAAATTTTACAGGAATTTCTGTAAATATTGTATAAGTATGTAGTTATTTATATGTTGTTTGTATCCGAAGGTATTGACTGAGGCGTTTTCAACGTCAACCTTTCGCTAGTCACTTTGTAGGCGTACTTTAGAGGGGGAGCTTATTCCTGTATCGGGGTACTTTAAGTACCTAGATACGTTTATCAGTGGACTATGTAGAAACAACGCTTTTAATGAAACAAATATTTTTAATTAAGGAACACTTTTACCAAGTTTCGTGGAGATCGGATAAAAACTTTGGCCGCTAACGGAACATACGTACAGGCAGAAAGATAGAGGTAGGTAGGTAGGTACTATTCTATTATAATATACTACTATTTATTATATTCTAATTAGTATGAACTAATTAGAATAGATGGGCATGCGAGTAAACAATAGGATACGAGTAAATATTCAGTGAATAGTGATTAGCACACCCAAACCGTTTAAAACAAACAACAGACAATACTGAGCTAATCAGATTATTTGTAGATTCGCAATGTTGGTTTATTTACACCTAAACACCAGTAGCACTTCTATAGAAAAACACTTCAGTTACATACAATAAGTTCAGCCCTTTAAAAGTTCAATACTATACAAACTATTCAAACCTGTTACCCTGAAAGGTTAGAGGCATACTTATCATACGTCCCCATTTCGCCAATTATCTTGTTGGTTCCACATAATAAAAGGTGACCATATTAACATTAGCCAAGAAAATAATGTTGTTTGCTAAAGCATTATCTTTTTAAGAGCATATACAAAGTAAGGCCAGCGAGACCAGCGATGTTTTGTAAACAAACGGACCGTTAGTAAGTTACGTTGCGAAAGCAAGCGATTATTATCTTTGTACTTATCACTCGTGCGTAATAATGCCGCAAGTTAGTCGACAAGAGCTGTCGTTGCGTGTTTCGTGGTACAGGAAAACATTTAGTACCTACCGCAGTCCACATTTCATACATGTCATAAATACTTACCCGATTCGAACGCTTCCAACGAATCTTCTTTGTTTAATACAGATGACAGCAAATGGCAATTTCCCTATTCTGACCTTCTACAACCATATTTATAGAGATATCTACTGTATTATAGTTTACCATACCTTTACCAATAGCGTCCATGCCCACAATGACTACCAAAGGAACATCTGTAGTATCCGCAGGGGGTATGAACGGAGATACAAGACTCCTCGACAGCTGTTGTATATACAGCATACGGAGTAAGCGACGAGTTGCATGAGCCGTCACGTCCGGATTCATTTCCATTTTTAAATTACGCTGCGATAAAATATCTACGTGTGTATAATGATTGAACTGGGATGAATTGACATGAATTGATATGATATGATATGTATAATGATCTTCGTGTGTATGATATGATAGCTTGGTAGGGACAAAAATCACTCGGTTTATTGTCTAGAGTTCTTCCAATCATAAAATCGAACTCACAGAAACTAAATTCTGACGCGACAAGTTCTAGATGCAATCGGTAACTTGAGACGCCTGGTAATGGAAGTTAAGGTGGAGATTTAAAAAAAAACCGACCATGTGCGAGTCGAACTCGCGCACAAAGGGTTCCGTACCAAAACTGCAAAAACAAAGAAGAGGAAACAGAAATACATCATCTGTGAAAATTTAAGTTTCTATCTAATCATGGTTCATAAGATACAGCCTGGTGCCAGGAGGGACAGACAGCGGAGTCTTAATAATAGCGTTCCCATTTTGCCCTTTACGGAACCCTAAAAACAAGGCTAATGAGAAAAAAGGATATTGACCTGTTGAACTGGGTCCAGCTCCGTCGCATCTAAATTAAGTAGCAGCGGGAAAGTATTGATAACAACATCTTTGTATAACACAGCACCGCACAGGGGATTAGCACGGAAATCCAATACCACCAATCTACGCATTTGTTTCATATACACTGCCAGTTCCAGTAGAATAGCTAAGCGGTTGTTTCGGAGATACAGTTCTCGAATTCTGTGAGTACAGACAGATATACATCACGCGTATATCCCCCAAAGGGGGAAAGGCACTTAGGCAGAGGTGCATTACACACGTACACTTTTTCTTTTTTTGTCGAGGCTTTTGTCCATAATGGGCATGTCAGCCTCATCATACCCTAAGCAGCTTACAGCAAACATCCATTATTTAAATATTTAATATACAGGAATCATTGAGGGTTAAATAGTTTCTACAATAGGTCTGCTTTTTCTGACGAAGGAGAAGTCAACAGTCCCAAATATTGCCCAACGTCGTAGATATTTTATATTTATCGCTAAATGATTGCCTTTCATTTATATTATTTGAACATTCAATAAAGATATGGGTACACATCTTCGACTGTTCCACATGTTGTACAGTTGGGAGAATCTAAATAGAATCTCTGCGTCCGAATATTTGCAATCCAGCAGTAATTTTATAACAAAGAGAAGATATTTTTGATGACTTTCGCTTGCAACTGTTGGGTTTCAGTTGTTTTGAACGCGAGAAAACGTAATTGATGAGCGTGGTCTCTGCTTCAAAAACAATTATTTTCATAGGTGCCTGGGGGATTCAACTAGAG
The DNA here is from genome assembly GCA_963556515.1 of Nudaria mundana. Taxonomy (NCBI): domain Eukaryota; kingdom Metazoa; phylum Arthropoda; class Insecta; order Lepidoptera; family Erebidae; genus Nudaria; species Nudaria mundana. Next base: position 10,578,319 of record OY748305.1, on the reverse strand, counting down.
ATTTAAAACCAAAATTTACTACTATTTTTACGACTCCATGAGAGCAATAAACTGCTTGCTAAGATTAAATACGTGTACTGTTACGACCCAGACCCATCATCTTTACTTGTCTCTTAAGAGTTCAAAATGTAATATTTAAATGAATGGCACAAGCGAATTGCTGGTCCAATTCAGATGCAGAGAGAGAGAGAGAGAGAGAGAGTACATGGCATTAGAAACTTTAAGAAAACAATACCTATCTAAGACAGAATCCTTTCCGTCGCGTCAACTACGTCAACAGGACTACGGACTACGTCAACAGGACCTACAGTCAAGGGTCAAAGTGCATTCCCATTATTACATTGAGCCTTGACTGTACACTCATACCTGTTTTCAAGGATAAACTACTTTGTTGGTCCCACATAATAGGGGCAAGCCTATTGCCGCTACCGAACAGTTTTAAATTGGTCCTCTAATCTTTTAATCGGCAGATGCGGTTAGTTTGAGCCTCTATGTAGGACCCTATGCATCGAATAAAAATTCAGTGTTTGGAGATTTTTTTGTTCGATGCACAAGAGTATCACAATAATGAACTGATTTCAGAACCAAATTGAATGCTTTGTGTCGTTCATTAGCGAAAGGGTTAAAATCAGGCTCAATTGTAAGTACATTGTGGCGGAACACGAGCTTCGTCGTTAATTATACCTAGTAATTACTCACCGGTTACAACCGGAGAACATTTTCAATGACATCAAATTGTTTTCGTTCAGATTCAGATATTGCAGATGCAGAAGTGTCCACAGGCCGCTGTTATCATCGAATTCGCAAGTAGAGATGTTGTTGTACGATATATCCAGCCATACTAAACGTAGATGGTTTAAATTTTCCAGTCTCTGAATGTGATTGAATGATAAGTCGAGACGACGAAGGTACCTAAAATCGATAAAGTTACTTGTATAAAATACTGGCGGACGCCCGCGGCTAAAGCTGCTCCGACAAATTATATAGGTACACAAAAACTCTCTTCGAGAACCATTCCATTCATTGGTGAAAACCGTACCAAAATCCGCTGCGTAGTTTTAAAGATCTAAGCATTCAGATGAACGGACAGACTTTGTTTTATACTATGTTATGATTACATATAGCCAAACTGGTTTCCCTTAATGATTCGACAGACCTTTTATGTTTGCCTCATGCATAGATAGACAGGTTCACTACTTGCAGGTGTAGTTGGTTCTGGCTCCTGTAGTCTTGACGATACCCTTATGCACCCACGTAGGTACACAGGATACAATAACAAAACGTTCTTGAAACTGTACAAATTCACTAAGTCAGAGGCATATTATAATAATAATATTGGTATTAATAGACCAATGAAAAGATGGGTTGATCCTACAAAATCTTATAAACGCGAATGTATGTATGGTACCTACAGTTTTTACTTTAATTTTAATGAAACTTGGCTTAACTACTTATAACATATTGGCATCATTTTGTATCACGGTATTAAGTTACCGTCGGAGTCGGAAATGAGAAAACTATGTATAAACTCTGTATTCATTTCTATTGTACCGAATACTATTGTAGGTACGAGTATATGTGTATTACAAAGTATACGTCATATTCTAACTTGAATATCATATATTGTTGGTGTTTTATACTCGTATTATATTTCCCGACACATTATATCGGACTCAGGGGATTCACAATTTCGCGAGAACCTTCTAAAGGAAATTGCCTTTACAAATGTTGTTTGAGTGTTAGCTTTACCTCAATTGCTGCAGCCCAGTTATATACTTGATATTATTGTGGGACAAATCGAGAACAGTGATACTCCAAAACAGGCTCAAGTCATTGATCTTTTTCACAGAATTGAACTTGTAGTGCACTTCGGTAAGAAACCATTGGGCTGCAAATTCGAAAAACGTAATAGCAGTAGGAACCATCATGAAGCGAAAAACACACTGGTCCTTCACATACGACGTATGCCAAGCGACTTGGAAGACAGTGACACACTGGTACGACGTCTTACGACGTCTGACGTATAGGTTATTTTACGCGCTATGACACTTTAAACGTGCGTGACAGGGTCGTACGCGTAGGATAGCAAGGGAACACGCGAATCTGGCGCAGTGACGCGTAAGACAGCGTTGCGAATGACCAGTGTGTTTGTTATCATACAAATTGTATAGGCCAGATCCTGTTCAGATTTCATAATGCGTGGTATACGTCGTATGTGAAGGATGAGTTTGACCGTGCCTTTAGTATCTACAATCGTATAAATATTGCGAAAAGGGTGTCTATTATAGAAAATTAGTGGAAGACCACATGGATCCGGTACATTAAATAGACAATTAGACAGACATAAATGACGTATTTATCCCCGAAAGGGTATTTAGAGGCGCTAGTATATTCGCCAATTTGTCGTTATTGTCCCCCGTAGCCATTGCCGGGGATGAGTAGGTACCTATATTTGCCAGAGAATTTAGAGAATTAAGTAAAAGAAAATGATTGAAATGGGCTACGGAGGGAGGCTTAGCACCTTTTCGGGACGTCTAACACGCACAGATTGCTCCGAAACGAATCTCGGAACGCATATTTCGCATACGCGTCTATTCTATACGAATTGGAAGAACATTTCCAATTCATATAGAATAGACGAAATAAACTAAATCATAAATACCCACGTGTATCATATTCGAGAATAGTACACAATCTGTTAAATGAAACCGTCAGATGTTGTAAGTATGGTAAATACGCCAGAACTGTTAATTCCTTCAACAGGTTTTGTGACAGATCCAAATAGACCAGGAATTTATAATGTTTTAGGACATCAATGTTAGTTAATTCCTGTAAAATATAAACAAATAGGTACCTATAATTATAAATACTGACAAATCATTCAAATCATATAATATTTGATTTGATTTAATACAATATTTGAGCAGACCCGGGGATTGAACTCGAGACATAAGGGGTAGGTAGCCTCAGCAGGCTATCTTGATATACTCGATATAACGAGGTTGCCTGTAAGAAATCACTTTTTAGTGATAAGGCCGCCATTTGTACATGTTTAAGTTGAATATTTTTGTTGTATATATGTTGTATTGGTGTACAAATAAAGTTTTATTCTATTCTATTCTATTCTACTCATGAATATTACGATTCCAGATGTTCTCTCCAAGATGTAGCACAAATACGAATTACAGTTTCATCCACGTAGATTCAAACTAGAAGTATTTAATTAAAACAATCTGTAGCCAACAGAACTCCTTTTCGCCCGGGCAACTTTCTCCTAGAATTTAATAACCGCTCAAAATAGCACCCAAACCTAAATAAATTAACTAAAGAACAACAAACTGAAAGTAAAACAAAATACATTAAAGACAACCGTGACAGGATGTCTTCATTACCTTTAAGGGAAGATCCAATTTAATAAGGGCAAAGTCACCCAATATAGGCGTACGTTTCAAATATGAAAGACAGGCTGTGACCAAGTCTCTGGTCAGGACACCTCCTTCAATTTGTGGCACATCTTCAAGTTCTCGCACACGGAACACGGGAGAGTACTCATCTTTATATATTTCAGGGAAATTGTAGAAACATCCCCATTTATTCTCTTCATTCATGAGCGACGTCACATTAATGGGAAACTGAAATAAATTAATATTGGTTACTTTAAAATCGTCATAGATAAATCTGTGCGTTCTAGTAGCTTCTAGTGCGTTACAGTATGTGTGCGAAGAACCTGGCAATAAACACTCACGGCCACTCTTTTCCAATCGCGAGTAATTAACTACAATCATTGTATTAATCATGCGACATTTGATAATATAATCTAACGGTATTGGAATTTACAATACGCTACATGTTTTAACGGGACTTATTTATAAGGAGTAACTTAACTTTCCGGGAATGTTTTCCAGTGGGAATTAAGAAAGCTGGCAAAGGCGCGGGCATCAGAATGTATTCTTACATTAAAAATATTTCTATATTTTCACATAAGAAATGTTAGTAAAAATAAAAATAAAGCCACTGTAATTCGTCTTTACCTTTCAAGAAATGCTGACTTGAGAGATGCGACTACAGAAGGGATCGTAATACATCAAGATGCGGGGGCTGTAGGAATTTCAATCACTCACAATCTTTATACTTTAGGTACATTATTAGGGTTGAAAATGGCGAAAGATACTCATTTGTTTTTTTCGCAACTTTGAATCTTTCCAGTAAATTACATGTAACGTTAGAATAATACAAATTTAAGGCTATTTGAAAAATACAAATTTACATGTATAATACATGTATTAATCAATGTATTTTTCATAAATTACAATAGATGAATGAAAAATAAAATAAATTAAAAAAAATATATATATTATATTAATTAATTATATATATTAATTAAATCAATCAAAATAAATTACAATCAATTACAATTACAATAAATGCATTTTATAAAAATAGGTTTTGGCGTTGTAACAAGAAAGTTGACCACTCCTTGGCTACATATTAGTTCATCCATCTGTTACAAGTCCCAAGTTAGTACGTTTTTGTAATTTTCGATCAGTGTCTTCTTTTACTCGTACATATTCTGCATTTAATAATGTATTGCTCATTGCATATTTATTGGGTGGAATGTAGTCTTCATTTATCGCTTTTATTGCCGATTTCCAGTAAGGTGATTCAAATAATGATAATGGTAAGTTTGTAGCATATACTGCACGAGCTAATGCTGCATTAATTTTGTCTACAACATCTTTATTTTGCAAATCATCCAATCTTGCTGATGTAGTAGATACTACATTGCCACGATCTTGATCCATCGGCCAAGCAATAGAAACAGTACTATTACTAACTGATTGCGAACTTGTCGATCCTGACATCGGAGACACTCTTGAAATTTTGCTGTATTTTTGTCTCAAATCACTTGGACATTTTTCACAGTTCGCCATATGTTCTTCCATACGCGTTGCACTTCTGTAACCATATTGTTTTAAGCAATAATTGCATTTGACACTTTTATTACCGTCCGTCACTTCACAATGCTCCCAAATACTGCTTTTTCTTCGCGGCATATTCTCTTGCTTCTCTCAGTAGCTCAAAAGCAATACAATAAACTATCCGGAATCAATGAATTAATGATTGATAACAACTATCACAATGCGGTCGGTACTAGTAAGTCAGGCGCCGTTACTAACTATTGCAACATGAGATAAAATATTATTCGAATCCATAAGAAAATAAATTACAACTACCCACTAATAAAAAAGTGCAGCAATGCAATTTTCGTTAAAATAACAGAAGTACCACAGTGAAAATATAAAACACGACATTGTTGTTATTATTGACAGTTTAATGATTTTTAATTATATCTAACTAAAGGAGGATGCTGATTTAACCATAAAGTTATTTTATTATTATTAGTCTTGAAAAATACTATGTAAAATACATGTAAAAAACGGAAACTTGCGAAAGATACATCGTAAGAGCTCATTAAAAGCTTCTGTATTTTATTGAAAACTACTAAGTCCGGCAGAAAAATACATGTATTTTACTTGCAATTTTCAACCCTACATTATACTCTACACCTTTATAATGGTCCTTTAATACCTGTTTGAAATATTACCGGCACAGCCGACATCTTCACTTATTCTTTACGGAAAGTGTAGGAGATACTTTCAGCATTTTCGAAGTAAAAAGGAATTTAATCATGAACATTAAAATAAAATATATAAAATATAAAATATAAATAAAATAAAATAAAATTTTGAAAATAAGTATCCGTTGAGTACGTGAAATGTCAAAATTAGTTCATGAATTTTGACTTTTGACATACTCTGTGGATGCTCAACTTCAAATTCTCAATTCAGAAACGAATGACTCTGACGACAGCCGATAGATTAATGACTGACGAACAAAAAACCCATATTCTACAAACGTAAAAGTTAGGATGTTACTTTTTCACGTGTAAATCTACGAAACGGATTTTAACGAAACTTGTTCATACATCAGATTGCCAGGCGCCACTGGAAATACGTTCTGCTTGTAACCAGAGACGCCCGGCAACGGACGTTAGAGAGGCCGCGGAAAAAACAATAATTATCAGATTAACACATGGGCTACTTTGAATAATATTGTATTCCTAAGTGTTCCAGTGCGAATGAGGACCGAGAGTAATCCACGCAGACGGAGTCGTAGGTATCGGGTTTACTTTCAATTCTATTGACGGGGTTTCTGGTTACGTCCTCGGAAGGATAACCCGTCGGGCGGCGCGGCCTTACGTGATCATGGTTGGTGCAATTCAATGGAAACGCCGGGAAGTCATATGATACACTTTTGATCAAAATTTTTTTTTTTTAAAAGCAATAAAATTTGGTCCCATTCTGACAATTATTTGGTCTCATTACGACAATTTGAAGTCGGTGTTTTTTATTTTATGTAAAACTATCCGCGGTTCTGCCCATGTCGTTTGGTTTTCTCGTTCCCCACGGGAACACATTACCGAGATATAAAGTAGCTTAGGTATAGCCCTTAAGGGTAAAGTCACTATATGTATATCAATGAGAATCATTTTTGGAATCGTTTCAGTGGGTTCAAATATTATCCAGTTATCACGTACAAACAATTTTTTTCCTATATACCAAGTAGGTACATATAATAGTAGTAAAGGAGACACATTGGTATACTGAACAATAAACAAACCTATGGTATAACCGTGAAAATTTACATTGCAGTCGCTACTTCATAACTTCGTACAGCACCAAAATAGAGCGGTAACTGCAACTTACCTTTTCAAGTAATTGGAATGCTTGTTTAGGTTCCCAGGCTTCCAAAATAATTCTTGACATTGACATATTAAGACTTTCACGCTGATAAAGCCTAGAAACAGCTAAATTAAAACAAAAAGACCCAATTAGTACTGATTGTTCAAGCTAGTTAAGCTCCATTTCAAAGAAACTAATGACTAGATTTGAAGACGAAGTGAACTTTGTAGAATTCTTACTTTTACGTAAGCTTGGTAGTTTTTTGGGATTAGTCTCATGCTGTAAATCCCTTACATCACGATCATTAATTTTTCTTTTCATATATTAGCACATACACGACTCTATTATTAAACTAAAAAGAGCTAGCTATTTTTTGTTCGACACATAAATCACCAAAAATCGATTCGTAGGGACAAATATGCGATCCGACACGGAGATTTGAAGTCTCTAATTGTGGATTTCCACATGTATTAAGATCCGACCGTACTAGACGGAATTCAAATTCCCAAGCTCGCGGCTGCCCCTACGTCCATTGCTGGGCGCCCCAGGTACGCACTCGGCAGGATTCCCTTTGGCGCCAGTGGATTTTGGCCACCTGTATGGCCTCTGTCTGGGATGGGTGGTGTTTTAACCGAAGTCCGCGGTGCAGACTCATCTACCAGTACGATATTACGCTTACGCTCGCCTCCTTTGCGAGCATGACCTGCTTACAGAAGCACACGGCCACGTTCCAGCTACATCAGCTGGAGACCACATTTCGATGCATGGCCTCCAGTGAGAGGGTATTCAAGCCTGGACCCATGACGAGGTCCCCGTGTTAATTCGCCCACGCTGAACACTATACCAACGGGTGGGGTGCGGTGTCTTCACCGGAGGTTATGCAGTGTTGACACTGAGGTGTAACCTCACGCTAAAGCCTAGGAAAGGGGAACACCCGAATACTCCGAAAAACTTTATTCCGAATTTCGATGTTCCGATTTTCAAAAGTCCGAATTTCATAATACCTAAGAATTGTAATGTCTATTATTAAAAATCACGAAACTTATTTTACCGAAAGTCATTAATGCGATTTGTTAGTTTTCCGATTTTCATACGTTCGAAGAGTCAAACGCTCGAAGGGTTCTCGGTCCGAAACACGACATTCCGATTTTTAATACTTCGAATAAACTAAAAGTCAACATGTTTGTTCTACAGATTATAGTGACAGAAAGAAATCGCTGCAGAACCAACTTCACGCAGTCTGGTCTGGGTATCTGGAATGGGTAGAAGTGGGTAAGGTTAGGTTAGAACTACAAAACTTAGAACTACAAAAGAGCGCGAGCGTGCCGCACGCTCGCGCTCTTTTGTGGACACAGTTCGGTGGCGGCCGGCGAAGCGCCGGAATTGATCTGTATTATATAAAAATTTGGGAAACATACTTTGGCATGTGACCGTGACCAGGGAAACAAAATATTTTTATTCGGTAAACATTCGTTTTAGCGGTCCACCTCTAGAGAGCGATACTATATATATTTGGACACTACTCGACGAATAAAGTCGATTGGCACGACTTTCAAAGTCCGCCAAGGAATTTGATAAATGTTCACTTCCCAAAAATTTGTCGCATTAATGTAAGTCATTTCTGGCACTCGCCGACCGCTGCCGCGGCACCGCTCGCTTCGCTCGCTCGGCTCGTGCGTAGGAGGTCACAGTTTTAACATAACCTAACCTACCCATTTTGTCTAAAGAAAAAATTTGATCACCTAACCTAATATCTCTTTACTCTCTACTCGACGAGTAAAGTCGATTGGCATGACCTTCAAGGTCCGCCAAGGTCAAATATAAATAAAAATAGCAAGAAACTTGTTGACGCATGCCACTCTCTACTATAGTGCGACGAAATATTTGGAAACGGAAGACGAGTTAAAAAAGTAACGCCATCTATCGAAAATGCGTTTGTAGCAACGCCGGAAATTCGGAAATCGAATATCGGAAATTTTAAGTAACTTTTTTATTTGACCTTGGCGGACTTTGAAAATCATGCCAATAGACTCAGAATCGAAAATGAAGTCGAATAACATTAAGTCCTGCCCTCTAGCGGTGGACCGTTAAACCGAATGTTAGCCTTTTATTCGAAACAATATTTTTTTATTCAAAGTATTTTAATAATCAGAATTCGTATTGTTGATGTTTCGAAATATCATTAAGTCGGACTTTTTGTTATTCGATCTATTGAAGCTCGGTATTTTGAGAGTAGTAATTATAAACGTTAGGAATATTGAAATTTATGAATTATAAAAATAGGAATAATGATCAATCGGAGTTGTTATATTCGGAATTATGAAAATCGGTATTTTGAAATTCGTATTTATGACTGACGGAATAAAGTTATTCGTATTTATGTAGTGTACCCCTAACAAAGAAATACAAATATACTAAAGGTATCTTTGGGGCCTAAGTTACCTGTGAATATAGCGGATTCAAAATTAGCGTAGTTGATAAGAGACTTTGTTGGAGGTTTATATCCACGGCTAGAATATTTGATAGAAATATTGCTCATACTCGGCTTATCTTTATACCCATCATCGGTCTGAGTCGCACTCACTGCACTACTTTTACCACTTATCTTATTCATTTTCGATAGGTAGTTACCTAAATTTTAATTAATATTTACACTATTTAAAATGTATTATATTACACACTTGACAGCTGAATATGGCTGAATATAGAATTGACGTTTCACACAGATCATATTTAATAAAGTAAGTTAAAGGTTTGTTATGTTACTTTTTTTATAAGTACTCAAATAAGTATTCTTAAAATATATGCCTGCGTGAAATAGCTTTATAGTTGCCAATTCCCGTGGGAACATAATTTAATATAATCGTCTAAAATCGTCTAAAATCAAGGTGCGGTTCCCGAACGCTGACCTAGTATTTCTGGGGGACTTCAATGGTCACCACATTGAATGGCTGGGGTCCCTCAAGACTGATCATGCGGGTAGGGCCGCCCATGCGTTCGCTCTCTCCCACGGTCTGACCCAGATGGTATGCGGGATCACCCGGATACCAGACAGGTCAGATCACGCGCCCGCTCTGCTGGATCTACTGCTGACGAGTCGCCCAGCCCAGTACAGTGTTTCGGTAGGAGCCCCACTGGGTAGTTCCGACTACTGTGTTGTTCACGCTGGCATGAAGGTGTCACCTCCTGCACGTCCTGTACAAACGTCACGACGACTATGGCACTACTCGTCAGCGGATTGGGACGGTCTACGCGATTAATATGCGTCCGTCCCCTGGAGCCAGCGCTGCTTTGTAGGAAAGGCTCCTTCGGATAGTGCTTCTGCGATTGCTGGCGAAATCAGTTTAGGGATGGATTATTACATCCCTTTCACTTATGTCGCCAGTATCCGCAGAGCCCGTCCCTGGTTCGGGCGAGATTGTGCCAAAGCTGTTCGACAAAAACAGTCGGCATATCGCGCCTGGATCAGGGCTCGAACTGTGCGCGACCCAAACGTGGGCCACCTCAAAGCAGCGTACAACCGGCCCACAAAATCGAGTAAGAGGGCCTTTAAGAGAGCGGATGCCCAGCGCGTCGCGCGGCTTGGTCAGGAGCTTACTTCCCATCCCACGGGCAGCCGTGGATTCTGGCAACTGGCCAAAGCCGTGCAATCTAACTTTTGTCAGCCCTCGCTGCCACCGCTGCGTTACCCAGATGGAACACTGGCTCACAAAGCCCAAGAGAAAGCGGATATGCTCGCAGACCTCTTTGCGGCTAATTCCCGGGTCGACGACCGTGGCCTGCAGTCCCCCGCCATCGCCAACTGTGGCCACACTATGCCTGATATTGTTATCAGACAATGTGATGTACGGGCAGTGCTGCGGTCACACGACACGCGGAAAGCCAGTGGCCCTGACGGCATTCCGGCGGTGGTGCTATGAAAATGTGCAGCTGAGTTGTCTCCAGTATTAACGCGTCTGTACCGCCTGTCATACTCTTCAGGGCTCGTGCCGGAGGTCTGGAAGGAGGCAAACGTACAAACGATCCCCAAGAAAGGGGATCGATCCGATCCAGGCAACTATCGACCCATAGCTGTCACCTCAGTCATTTGCAAGGTGCTTGAGCTGCTTATAAATAAGCAGCTCATGCAATACCTAGAGGATCACTCGCTAATCAATGATCGACAATACGGCTTCAGGCCAAAACGATCAATGGGTGATCTTCTGGCATTCATTCGTAACGCATGTCTGGAGTGGGGCTTTGAAAAGGCACGGCGAGTCC
>OY748305.1:10420766-10567116 GCA_963556515.1 Nudaria mundana | reverse complement strand
GAGCTCTTCAATCTGATCCCACCCTCTTTCTTCCGATCCCGAACGACGCGTGCCGGGCAGAGAGCCCACACAGTAGATAGCATGTTCGCGAGAACCGAACGTTTTAAACGTTCGTTTCTCTTCCCGAACGATAGTGGCCTGGAACGCCCTGCCTGTGCACGTGTTTCCTCCCTCTATACATTGGTGAAAACAGTATGAAAACGGTTGCATTGCTTTACCGCGAACAGACATACATAATTGTAATGTAAGTAATGTAACTTCGCTTTCAAGAATTATATGGGTAAATAAATACTTATTTAAATGATATAAGGTAAAATATACTAACGCTATACGAGTCACTATCCCTGTACAATGTAAACAAGCGATGCTCTTTCAACGATAAGATTTTTGATTTTCATAAAATTCATTTCTATGCGGTGTTTGCAAGATCGTGGGGTAAGACGTGGAAATTTGATCAAATAGATAGTTACGTGCTTATATGAAATTCTCACGAAGGTAAAAATGCCAAGGTAAAAGTAAAGTATATAGGGTGTTTCGCAACTTTGTCAATGCCACGCACAAGAACTTTTTCTTAAGGAAACTTGAAATAAAACTATGAGCAACGGAAAGGTCAAAAGTGTGAACAAAACGAAAGGATCGAAGTTTTAGGGACTTTCTGTACATAATATACATTCTATCTACTGATATTATAAAGAGGTAAAATTTGCTTGTAAGTTTGTATGTAAAAAAAACTTCTAATATGTAGACGTGCTATAGGCTAAGTCCTGGTTTATCCTTATAATTTTACTCTAATAATTTAAAAAAAATCATTCAATCAATTTAAAAAAAAAATCAATTCAGTTAATTTAAAAAAAATATAATTTTTACTCTGGTAATTTGTCACCGTGAGAATTGGTAATTGGGAAAACTATTGCATGCAGGAGAAACCGTAACCTTCAACTAGTCTAGATATAAATAGGGTCAAATTAGGTCAAGCAAATAGAGATTCTATAAAGACTTGAAAGCAATCGATGTTATTTCACGAAACTTCTTATTATACCTCGATAAGTTATTTGATTTATTCCCATATTGGATTTGATTGGACAAACTCAGCACAGTTATGGTTCATGAAAATCGATTCCAATTAAGAAAGCTATCAACATGGGATTTTCAGTAATCTCCGAAATTCTTTTTAAACTTTTGTTAATTTAATTTTCCGGGACAAGGAAAAAAGAGAAGTGTGAAGTGGGCACCTTTACAAGACTACGGGGGGACAATTGAATTGTGTTTCTTAGCAAATAAAGTTGGGAATATTTATGTAGACATGCCAAAGTAACAACAAAGTATCATTATTCTAAATTATTTTCTAAAGTTAAAATGTTACGAATACACTTTCGGACAGACTTTATTCGTAAGTAAAAATGTACATACAAACATAGAACTATTTTACCGTTCATGCTGTCAGACTGTGGAACGCTTTTCCAACCCACATAAGGAACTGCAGAACAGTGTCTAGCTTCAAGAAGAGTCAAGGAACACTATCTCTCTTCTTTACCTTAATTATTGTACGTCTATGTATGTTTATATAACTTATTATGTACATATTTGTGTATTTATATAGTTATAGTTTATGTAATTTATACACATTTTTTTTAAATTCCGCGGCCCAAGGGCGCGGGCGCTCTTACGTCCATTGCCGGGCGTCTCTGGTTCACACGCAGAAGGTATTCCCAGTGGCGCCCCGGCGGACTTCAACAACCTGTGTGGTCTCTACGGGGATTTAGTCGGGATAAGAATCCCGCGTCGCTGGGGTAGGGTTTTATACCGCGTCAGTGAGTGAATCTGGCTGCGTGCTGCGGGGCAAAGCCAAAGGCAAAGTTTATAGACCTGCACACACATCAGCACCAGTTTGCAATCATGATATCCTCTCTTAGGCCCATTGGAAGAGATCTCTATAGAGATAGGTGGCACCTTTGTATACATGTTTAGTTTGTATCCTTATATATTTACTCGATTCCCGGGTCTGGTGGATAATGTATAATTCTCTTTAGAATTTTACCTAGATAATTATCCCAAAGTCTGGAACTTGTGCCCGGTAAATGACAATAGGCTCGCCCCTATTACATTGGACCTAACATAGCTGGCGAGATGTGGGTGTGTTTACACACCTCTGCCTACCCCTTCGGGGAAAAAGGCGTGATGCTATGTTATGTATTATATATTTACTGTTATTATTTACTGTGTATGTACAAGAATAAATAAATAAAAAATTAATAGAATCATGCCTATTTTTCTGGAGTGGACAGGCAGAATTATAAACCCCAAGCCATCGTCATCTACTGAGCTTTTTCCCCAGCCAATTAGAGTTGGCTCGGCTGAAATTCGATGTTTACCGTGATGCGACTGCCATCTGACTTCCACAACCCATTAGAATTATGTAAGTATCCCAAATTTCGCCTGTTTTTTAAATAGCGAGCATATTGCCGCTAGTCGGGCACTTTATCCAGAGCCTCTTGTTTTTATAGTCATTTCTGCCTCCTAAGATACAGGTACGTACCTCATCTAGTTTACGAGGGTCATTTCCATATTCTTGGACAATTTTGTAATTATTTTAACTTGAATTCTATGTAAAAATTATGTGTCAATAAATATAATTTATGCTTTCGATTGTCGGCACTTGGTGGAACATATAGTAATACATTATGAAATGACTCACTTGTACAGATATTCCACAATTTTTTAATTATTAGTAGGACCTGACCGGTTTCGCTCTATGGCATCTTCAAAGGTGCTCCACACTTATTCACATCACATATTTAAAAAAACATTTCAAATACTTTGTGTTAAATAATCGTGAAGCTCTTCAGCAGCTTCACGATTATTAATAATAATAAGCATTTATTGACACATACATTTCATAATGTATGTGTCAATAAATGCTTATTGTTAATTACCCTTCCTTGATACCGCAAGGCGCCACTGGAAATACCTTCTGCGTGCGAACCAGAGACGCCCGGCAACGGACGTGCGAGCAGCCACGGCCTTGGGCCGCGGAATCAAAAAAAAGTTCCTTGATAGTTAAAAAAATTAATTTTTTTTTAGATTATGTAAAACAATAAAATAGCACATAAATAAAGTTGAGGGCCACTCTAAAATAAAATAAAATAAAATAAAATAACGTTTATTATCTTTGAAATTTTTAGAAAATTATTTAGATTCGTCAAAAGTTGGTGTGACTCTACCGAGGGTTCCAAAATGCAACGAGACTGAGAAGAGCCCTCAAGAAGCTCAGTTCAGCTTTTTTCCAAAATATTTCATCTTAAATCTAATACAGAGTTATTTAGAAAGGAGCAATTCGTGTTACAACCAGGCAGCCTTGTCATCTAAGAAATCATTAATACTATAATAAGCTTTATGGCACAAATTACGTTTTATTAGTTTTTTAAATTTATTAACAGATAAATTTGCTATTTCGGTTGTCAATGTATTATACATTCGAATAAAGTTCCCTGCAAAAGAATTACTCACTTTATGAAGCCTAAATTTAGGAACAGCCAGTTTATCCTTATTTCTTAAGTTTAGATTATGATTATCACTATTTTTCACAAATTTGCTTTTGTTCTTGTGGGTATACAATAAAATTTCATAAATATACTGTGAATACACTGTAAGGATGTTAATATGCTTAAACTTATCTCTTAATGACTCCCGAGACCCCATTCCATAGATAGTCCGGACAGCCCTCTTCTGCAACACAAAGATGCATTCGATATCGGCAGCATTACCCCACAGTAGTATGCCATATGTCATGATACTGTGGAAGTAGATGAAGTAGACAAGACGCGCCGTTTTAATGTCTGTAAGTTGTCGGATCTTTTTGACAGCATAGGCTGCTGAACTAAGCCTGGCCGAAATTTTCCCGATATGAGGCCCCCATTGCAATTTGGAGTCTAACGTTATGCCAAGAAAGACAGTGTCATCGACCAATTCTATTATATCATCCCTAACCTTAACACTGGTTTTAACAAGTCTTACATTAGGTAAGGTGAATCTTACACATTTAGTTTTATTTTCATTTAATAATAAATTATTAGCACAAAACCAGTGGACTATCCTAGAGAGGGCAATGTTTACATCGTCAAGTTCGCGCTGTCCACGTTTAACTTTAAATATTAAAGAAGTGTCATCAGCAAACAAAACTACCTCGTGGTCGTCTCTTATGAGGTGAGGGAGATCATTAATATATACTAGAAAAAGAAAAGGTCCCAAAATTGAACCCTGCGGTACCCCCATTGCTACAGAAGAACCAGGTGACTGTTTACCATTGATCACTACTTTCTGGACCCTATCACTTAAGTAAGAATTGAAGAAATTCAAGGCCGTCCCCCGGATTCCGTAATGATCAAGTTTCTTAATTAAAGTCTGGTGTTGAACGCAATCAAAGGCCTTAGATAAGTCACAGAATACACCATAAGCATCATATGACTCATCCCAGGCCCTGTATATACACTCTAATAATTTAATTCCGGCATCAGTGGTGGACCGACCACGAGTGAAACCGAATTGTTTTGTATGTAAAAGTTTATTAACGTTAAAGTGATTTTGCATTTGATTAAGCATATTTTTTTCAAAAATTTTACTCTCTATAGTATTCCTGTGTACTGTGAGAGTCGCCCTTAATTGCCAGACGTCGCCTCAGCTTACCATCAGGCAGGTGGCGTCAATTAGTCGACCTAAATATAAAAAAATAATATAAAATAAATAAATAGACTATTTCTTGAATAAGCACATACCACACTTTATCCCGATTTAGTATATGTTACGGAACGGGAAAATGCGTGGTAAAATTATATGACTCACATAATTTTGGCGCCGTAATTAAGCGTCAACTAATGAAAAGGGCCAATGAATTTTTATACCGTTTTCACAAACCGACCGGAGTGATTCATGAGGAAGGTATAGGTGTATAATTCATTAAACATTTATGTTTATTGACCTGTAAACTCAAAGCGAAGCAAACAGTAAAAAACAGGTCAATAGTCCATTTTTATACCCTACTAGAGTGGTGCTCTATATTGTATAAGTTTTGAGTTTTTGTGAATACATTACGAGGAACTCAAGTGCGTACAGGTGACCAAATAATGTAATTGTCATATGACAAAAATGGTCAGGTTGTTTTATAAGTAGGTACTTGATAATATTGTAATTTATATGACTGCACTACAAGTTGCTCGTAGTGCCGACAACTGAAAGTTTGAAACTACCTAAATATAACTTATATTGTGAAATTGACAGCCACAGAGCAGCAGCATTGAATCTTACACAATGTAAAGGAGATTACACATAGGTATGTGTAATCTCCTTTACCTACTGTTCACGCCTATTGCAAACGTATACACAATTATCTCAGATTGTTTATTCATTAAATACAGTGTGCTATTAATCTTTGAATAATCCAATTGTAATAGTTTTAAAATGACTGGTAATGACAAAAAAAAAACAGATTTTACCCTTTGGGTGAAACAGGAAATATTATTTTAGGAAATGTAATAATTCAAATAATTAATTAGCCATTTTTTATTGCCAATTTCCTGGCAATAAAAAAATATTACTCAGGCTCCGCTATCACCAGGCTGTATCTCATTAAACTTGTATGTCGGTACAAGTTCCCGGTTATGGGTTAGCACCATAGATATAGTGGAGCGAAGCCAGCGTCATCCCAAGTCTCTGGTTCGTACCCTATTGCATTATGTGACACCAAAACAGAAAAATAAATAGCGAAATGTGCGATATAAAATCTCTGTCTACCTCTTCGGGAAACAGGCGTAATTGGTAGGTATGTGTCTACATTTTTACATTTAGTAAAAAAATATATTTTCATATGCTGCACGTTCTTACTTCAGCGCAAATAAATAATAGGTTACTTAGATATTTCAGCGGGTTGCAGATTCGTTAGAATATATTATATTCACCTGGTGAAACTCGCACAGTTCATACATATTGCATCGTTATGTCCGTGTAAACTCAGTTCACATGATTCATAATATTATCTCGACGTCTGATTTTAGATTTATGTGAATGTCCCCATTCTAGTCTCATGAAGAAAGATAAATGCGGTATTTTACACATACCATCACTACATATTATTATTATAAAAAAAAGTCGCCCGTTCTGTATGTATGCGTAGATCTTTAAAACTACGCAACGGATATCGATGCAGTTTTCACCAAAGGATAGAGTGGTTCTCGAGGAAAGTTTTTGTATATATAATGTTTCAAGCGGGCGAAGCCGCGGGCGTCCGCTAGTTTATTATATAGTACACTGTTTTTTTAAATAACATTCCTACAAATGGTCACGCCTTTTTCCCATGGGGGTAGGCAGAGACTATGGATTTCCACTTGCTACGATCCTGGCATTCTTCTTTCGCTTCTTCCACTTTCATAACTATCTTCATGCACGCTCTCCGGTTCTGGGTACTCTTGACCTGGCCTTTGGTCAAAACATCTCCGATTTGGTCGAAGTAAGTTCGCCTAGGTCGACCCTTACCTGCCTGTCCATTCACGCCCGCCTTATGTATGTGTTTTGTCAATCTTCTGTCATTCATCCTTTCTACGTGCCCGAACCATCTAAGCATCCCTTTTTTTATCTTACTCACTACATCTTCTGACACACCGACACAACAAAAATCGATCAAAGTAAAAAACTAACCCTTAAAACTTTTCTATTTCAATACATGTCCATCCTAAGATTGCCTGTAAGAAATTGCTTTTTAGCGATGAGGCCGGCCTTTGTACATCGGATATATTTTCTTTTTCTGTAATTTTTAATTAGTGTACAATAAATATTATTCTAATCTAATCTAATAATCTCCTCAACGTTACTGACCACAAAACTATACTGTTTGCGGACGATACAACACTTGTCGTCAAATGCAAAAATAAAGTTACCTACGAGCATGAGATCAAATTGCGCTTTAAATAAAATTATTAATTGGCTCGATACAAATAATCTTAATGTTAACGTAAATGAGACAAAACTTATCCAATGGTAATACAAAATGTAGAAAATTAGGACTATATTTCGGTGTCCAGGAATATTAGTAACGTTTCCAAATGGTTTGCCGCATTGCCAGGCAAGGCAGGATGGCAAAGTTAATTCTATGTCCGAAATAAACATCAGCTTTTAACTGACTGCTTTTACACATAAATACATAGTATGTTTTGATTTTATCTCTAAAATATCTAAATATGAATTTGAAGGCAGTTCATAGTGATTTTTTGCCTTATTATTTTATGAAGATAGATCTATATTCAAAAGTCAAATGAAGCAGAAGTATGTACACACACTTCATTTGACACTCATCATCTTCTGTATTCCATGAGTTATTTCCGTTTGCTTTCAAAGCATCAAAATGATGAATAGAACGTATTTTATTTATGTAGTCAAAAAAAAAAATTGTCATATAAAGCGTAAAATCGTGAATGCTAGCAATGAAATTTTTACGTTAAGCCGCCATTGTGTACCGCCATTTCGACCTTTTTCCCGCGGTATCTATTCCAACCCGTCGTTTAGATTTGCATATATCTAACACAAAAATAGAGCTTATTGTTTAGTACTTTAAGGATTCCTATTCTTGCTGAGTGCTTGATACTCGTAGTAATACTCTAGGCACTCTAACCTAGTACTATTAAACATTCTGTTGCGTTTTATGGTTCCATACTGGACTTAGAGCTATGCAACGAACCACAAGCTTCTAAATTATTAGGTACATGTACTTAGTCAAATTGTCTTTAGAGTAGTCTTTATAGTTTCTAAAGAGTAAGGGTCAGTGGTTTTGTTTGGAGTTCTGTAGGCCTATTTCAGAGGTATAGGGGTGCGGTAATCCGGGTCTCAGAAAATATATAAAGTGTAATCCGCAGATATTTGTAATGGTGTTTGGGTGTTTGGAGCTTGTGGATATTTATACCCATAAAATTACTCATACCTTCAACGTATCTCTGCAAAGGTCTTTGTGCTGATAGATTGGTACTGAACATAATAATATCAAGAATCAAGAATCAATTTATTTATTAAGTTTAAGCACATAAAGAGCACATTTGAATGTCCAAATTTTATTGGAATTACAATTTTATGTCAAGCAACTATTTGAAAATGATTCGTTCGCTGGTTAGGTAATTTGGTTATACTGAGAAGATTTTCGTTATTTTTTCACATATTAATATTTTAATAATAGGTCTTTACCTATGAAATTACCGTTTGGACTTTGGTCGACAATGACGAATTAAAGGTGATTATGGAAGCCGATGATACACAATCTATGGCTGAATTAGCAGTAGCTTTCGACGTTAGCGTCAAAACAATATTGGTCCATTTGCGTCAAATTGGCAAGGTAAAAAAGCTTGAATGGGTGCCCCACGAACTCAATGATCTCCAGCGCGAAGTACGCGTCGAGACATGTCTTGCATTGGTCAACAGACACACAAATGAAGGAATTTTGAACCGTATTGTTACTTGCGATGAAAAATGGATTCTGTTTGATAACCGCAAGCGCTCAGCAAGTTGGTTGGATCCTGATGCCCTAAACGAAAACTTGCCCCTAGAAAAGTGATGGTCACTGTTTGGAGGTCTAGCGCCGGTGTGATTCATCACAGCTTCTTACCAAACGGGGTGAGCATTACTGCAGATGTGAACTGTGAAGAACTGAACACAATGATGGAGAAGCTGGCACATCTCCAACCAGCATTGGTCAATCGCTAGTCTCCGCTGCTCCTGCACGACAATGCGCGACCTCATACTGCACAGCAGACGGTCTCCAAGTTGCAAGAACTGGGGTTGGAAGCTCTCCGTCATCCGCCATACTCACCAGACCTTGCGCCTACAGACTACTACTTTTTCCAGAATTTGGATAACTAATTGGCGAAATAGAAATTCAATACCCGAGAGGCAGCAAAATGCCTTTGCAGAATTTGTTGCCTCCCGTCCAGCTGATTTCTTTAAGAAAGGCATTAATAAACTGCCGCTGCGTTGGCAAAGATGCATTGAATGCATGGGTGATTACTTCGATAATATAAATTCGTTTCATTTTTTTCATACAAAATGACAACTTCATAGGTAAATACCTAATATATTCACGGAATGGAGCAGTGGGCGAGTGAGCGAATATAGTTGATTCATTAAAATTTGTTTAAAAATAATTTCAACAAAATGGAAAACATAAAAATTGTTTTGTTTTCCGATTATGTAGAGAGAAGCCTTTTGTGTTATTTATTTCAGAATTGCGGGATAAATATGTACTTCAAATAGAGACCTCATTTGCCATTTCATTGACTGACTGATACGTGTCTTTGAAACAATCGATTGAAAATTTCAAGAGTACCTACTTAGTGTTTTAAAACGACATTCGGGTTAGATATTTGATAGTCAACAACGAGTAAACTGTTAAACAGATTCGGATCAAAATTAGCACAAGACGACAAGACAAGAAATGGTCACCATGTCTTGAATTGCTACGTAACTGAGAGCTATTATTTCGACTATGTTGGTATCGGAGGTGGTTCTCAATTAGAGGCTCTCAATAGCTTCTCAACGCTTTTGGCCGGCGGGGCTAGTGATCTGGAGGTATTGGGAACGATACGCGCCTATGGCGTAACGTAAACATTGGTTAACTGTGCACCAGGAGTTAAACAAGAAATAGATTTAGTCACATTAAAAAACTGGGTCTTTTTTTTCATAAAATTAATTGGTAACGACTTATTCATCGGATTCTAATACTGAAACTTGTTTTCTTACTTTTTTCTTTCTTAAAATCTTTTTCCAATGAGTTTCGGTGGGATAACTAGAGAAACAAGTATATATTGCTTTAGTGAACTTGCGGAGGATTAGTAAAGAAATTTCCATTATTACAACTGCCTCAAAGACCCGTAATGGATAGATACAAAGACTCATTCTCACACTTATGAAATCACTCTCGCAAACATAATTTAAAAATCACACACTACGATCGTATTCCTATCTATACATATAATATAGGTACTTAAGGAATTATCCTCCCTATTCTGTTTGACTACATTCAACCATTCAACCAATATTGTATAACAAACTGACAACTGAATTCATTTCGTTACATATCCTCGGAGAATAACCGTATATTAGATTAATTACTGTTTTATTTTGTTGTCATAATTCTTCTGTAAGAAATTATTAAGTGCCTAATGAAATGAAATCCCACTGTTTCCTTAATGTGGAATAGTTTAAAAACAGTTCAGTATAAAGTATCTTCGTACGAAACTTCAGCAATATCAGTCAATAATAGTCTAGAAAAAAAAACCTTTACAATATTAAAGAGAAGAGGTTATTGACCACATAGATTTGTTGATGCCCCAGAACACATTAGCCCAATAAGGCCCAATACACGCCAATGAATACCATTGCCTCTACTACAAAATGGTGACGGCGTGTGTTGCTCATGTTGAAACAGTATGTACTGGGGCCTTAAAGAGATAGTATTGTCATTGTCACATGAACATATTTCATACTAGTTCCAATAATATCTTATTAAGAACGAGAAATTCGGAGAAACCCTTTTATGCGGCTGGAGCCACGTGCATAAACTAGTATTACATGAATGCCTTTTCCATTGTAGCCGTAGTAAGTACGAATTATCCGACTCTGTAAGTAATGTTACGAGCCGGGGTTCTACGGAATGGAAAATGCCGATCAAACTACCTCAAAACACTTTATTTATTACACCACTAATTTACACTTTACTATAAAGCTTCACTAAACACTTTTAATCGCACTTGAACTCGCAGGTATAACTCGTATTATCGCTCTGGAAATACTGATGATCCGCCACCGAAGTGCTCCGCCTTTATAGTGCGGTCATTACTCTAGATTACTCTGGAATTTTCACGGAAGAAATATCGCGAACATTCCACACCTTCGAGATGCTTCTAGATAACACGTTACATAGAAGTACCTTGACAGAACATTCCCGAAAGACGTTACGTAGTAGTACTGCGATTTGCTACTAGATGGCGCCGAGTTTGGTAGTCTTATTACTCGCTACGAGATGGCGTTACACTGCCCCCTCCTAAGACATGCTCGTACCGAGCATTGTCAGGCCCATAATATCGCACTTCTTGGACTCTTCCGTATTCGGTAAGTGACATCGTTAATCTTAGTCACAACTCGGTATGGTCCATCCCATTTAGCTTGCAGCTTAGGAGACTTCCCTTTACTGCGGACTGGGTTATGTAACCACACTAACGAACCTTCATCGAAGCTCTTATTGTTTGTCTTTCGGTCGTAACGGGTCTTCATCTTTTCAGACATTTGTTGACCTGATTGTCTGACATGCTCATAAATGTCATTCATCCTGCTGCGCAAGTCATTCGCATAATCAGTGATATTGCGTGGAGCGTCAGGTGGTATACCGGTTAGTAAGTCGGCAGGCAACCGTAATTCTCTTCCAAAGTTCGCATAATCTGGTGTCACTGACGTGCTTTCGTGAACTGCACTTCGGTAAGACAAAAGAAACGGTTGGATGTGCTTGTCCCAATCTTTTTGCCTGCTTTCCACAACTTTTGCCAGATATCTCTCCAATGTCTGATTAAATCGCTCCACCATTCCATCTGACTGCGGGTGGTAAGAGGTCGTTCTGGTTTTGTGAGTACCCATGACCCGACACATTTCCTGGAACACCTGAGATTCAAAATTTCTTCCTTGATCGCTATGGATTTCTAGAGGCACCCCGAAACGACAGAAGACTTCGTAAACTAATTTATCTGCGACCGTAGTAGCTTCTTGATTAGGTATAGCGAAGACTTCTGGCCACTTCGTGAAATAATCCATCACAACCATGAAGTACTTGTTTTCGCTTTCACTTTCAGGAAACGGTCCCGCAACATCTAGGGCTATCCTTTCCCATGGTGCCCCAACGTTATACAGTTTCAGTGCACCTCTGCTCCGTGTATGAGGTCCTTTCACAGCAGCACAACTCGTACATTTGCGACACCAGTCCTCAACGTCGTCGCGACAGTGGATCCAGTAAAACCGCTCACGTATCTTCAACAGAGTCCTTTTTACTCCCATATGGCCCCCTGAACATCCATTATGGTAGAGCTGTAGCACATCTGGGACCTTAACTTTAGGGACGACCATTTGCAAATGACAGCTGTCTCCTCGAGCATTTTCCCATTTGCGGCACAAGACTCCATCCTGAATAACTAAACTGTCCCATTGCGCCCAATAACTTTTTGTGATTGAACTCATTGAAGCGACGTCACTCCACATGGGTTTAGGAGCACTTGCTTTAATCCACTCAAATATTGGCTTGATGTCTGCGTCGTCCTGTTGAGCATGTTGTAGGCTTTCTTTCCATTCGTCGCTCAGATCCGTTTTAAGCATCTTCACAGGTATGGCTTCCTTTATCTCCTGTTTGGCACAGTGCTTACAGTCTTCAGGGCAAGGTCTTCTTGACAATGCGTCTGCGTTGCCATGGGATCTCCCACTGCGATGTTCGATTACAAAGTCATATTCCTGTAATAGCTCAATCCATCTGGCGACTTGTCCTTCTGGATTCTTAAATTTTAATAGCCACTTCAATGCAGCATGGTCGGTACGTATAAGGAATTTTCGCCCTAGTAAATATTTGCTGAAATGCTGCAATGTCTTCACCACGGCGAGTAATTCTCTCCTCGTGACGCAATAATTCCTTTCAGGTTTCGATAAGGATTTGCTGAAGTAGGCTATAACGACCTCTCGATCTCCTTTCCTTTGAGATAACACACCTCCGAGTCCGATATCACTTGCGTCTGTGTCAACTATAAATTCATTTCCGCATCCCCAAAATAGGATAACCCAAAATAGGTGTATTGCACAGACGATTCTTTAGCTCCTGGAATGCGATGCCGCAGCTTCCGTCCCAACAGAATTGTCGCTTCTCCTCCGTGAGCTTGTGTAAGGGCTTGGCAATATCCGCAAAGTTCTGGACGAATCGCCGGTAGTATGAGCACAAACCCAAAAATGCTCTGACCTGCGTCTTATCCTTTGGAACCGGCCAATCCTTAACGGCGATGATTTTCTCTGGATCCGTGCGGATACCATCTTCAGACACTACGTAGCCTAGGAAGCTTACTTGCCGTTTGAGGAATGAGCACTTCTTCGGGCTGAGCTTCAGGTTCGCGCTTCGGATCTTTACAAGCACGCGTTCCAGGTTTTGAAGATGCTCTTCTAACGTACGGCCCACGATGATAATGTCATCTAGATAGACAAGACAGGCGTCCCCAGTCAATCCGGCGAGTACAATTTCCATTAATCTTTCAAAAGTAGCCGGGGCGTTGCATAAACCAAATGGCATAACTTTAAACTGCCACAAACCCTTTCCTGTGGAAAATGCAGTCTTCTCTTTATCCTTCGGATCGATTTCAACTTGCCAGTAGCCACTTTTCAGGTCTAGCGTGCTAAACCACTTCACCCCTGTCAGCATGTCCAACGTGTCATCGATCCTTGGTAAAGGGTAGCTGTCCTTTTTCATAACGTCGTTCAGACGACGATAGTCGACACAAAACCGCATACTGCCATCTTTCTTCCTCACCAGCACTACAGGTGAGCACCATGGACTTGACGATGGTTCTATCACACCATCTTTTACCATTCCTTCAATCATGGTCTCAACTTCCTTTTCTCGTGCTACTGGCAGTCTCCTTGGTCGCTGACGGATGGGTGCCTCATTTCCTGTATTGATTCTATGCTGAACCAATCCAGTCTTCCCAATGTCAGCATCACTCGAAGAGAAAATATCGGCGTACTTGAGTAACATCTTCTTAGCCTTGTCCATTTCATTCTTCGTTAAGATGTTACGACAGTCTTCTAAAAGTGTCAACACGTTGTTTCTAGCGTCCTTGTTGACGATGTTCCCAGTACTCAACTCTTGGCATCGGCGCATCCAATCTACTTCTTCGCAAGTGCCAATCAATGTGCTCTTTTCTATCACGTGTTCCTTATCACTAAGGTTCAGCACACGTACCACTGAGGCTTCATTGGCTCTTACCAGAGTTCGGGCCATTTTCCATGGAAGTTCATTGTATATCCCTTCTATGAGTACACATCGATGTGTTCGCCCAGAATTCTGAGGGAGACTAACTGGTACAGTCGTTTCTGATCTGGCAGGAAGCACGACCTTCTTCAAGCTGTACACTTTTCCTGATAACGCTCCTTCCATGAAAAGTTCCTCTTGACCACATTTCATCGCTCCTTGCTTGACGTCGATCTCACAAGAGTTCTTCCTCATAAAGTCTAAGCCCAGTATGCAGTCGTCCATTATGTCAGCCACGATGACATTATGCAGGTAAATTCCATTGCCCAACTTTAACTGCATCTCTTTCTCTCCTCGGACGGGTATGCGCTGACCCGTGGCCGTTACCAAGTTGATGCGGTCACGGTTTGCAGAGTCCCCAAGGAACCGATTTGCAAGTCGGGAACTGACAACCGTGCGAGATGCTCCAGTATCTATTGTCAGCTTGCATGGTGTTCCATTTACCTCGCCCTTGATGATCAGGCTGTTCCCATCCTGGGTTTGTGAGATCGAAACCCTTGGGGCTCTTCTAAAATCAGCCAGCACCCGCCCCGCAGTCCTGGCATTTATTCGTTTCCCTCCTGTTGCTGGGCGGTGACATTAGCCACCCTATCCTCTTGGGAACGACTTTCTTCTCTTTCAGCAGTCCGCTTTGGGCAACTGGATCGAAGGTGGCCCCTCTCACCACATGTGTAGCACCTAGGGCTATACCTCGTGAAACGGTCGCGAGCCGGTGATGCTACAACTTCCCTGACACGGTGAGATCGATGATCCTTCCGTACGGCTTCGACCTCCAAAGCATGAGCCAAGGCGTCTTTGAGAGTCTCATGGTGCCCGAGTCTGACAGTGGCCCTGACTTCCAGGTCGTGGATGCCGTCGATGAATACTTGCACCAGATTCCCATCGATGAGCGCAGGTACCGACTGGTATGCCTTCCGTACCAGCTTCTCAACTTCCAGGGCCCACTGTTGCAAGTTTTCACCAGAGCGCTGGACACGATCCTTCAGCTGCGCACGATACACGTGTTCCAGGTGAGCGTCACCGTATCTGGTTTCCAAGGCTTCTAGTAGCTGCTCGTAGGAAACATCGTCTCCGAGAGCTTCTAGGATGGTTAACGCCTTGTCTCGCAAACCCAATGTAAGCGCAGTCATGGCCTGGGCTTTGCTCCACCCGTTTGCCTTCTTAACGGCTTCAAACTGCTTTTTATAGGCTGACCATGAAGATGTCCCATCGAATGGCGGTACTTTAAATCCACGCGCTGAAGGTACGGCAGGTAAGGAAGTCGCAATCCCATCTCCAGCTTTCAGATTTCCCAGCTCTTTCCTCACATCTGTAATCTGGTTTTTTACATCTTCAATCCGAGTTTCAGCTTCCGTGATGCGGTTCTCAACATGATGAACTTGATCCTTCATCACATTCATTTCCTTGCCAAAAGTCGCTCGAAGATCTTTCAATTCTTTCATTGTATATCCCTTCTATGAGTACACATCGATGTGTTCGCCCAGAATTCTGAGGGAGACTAACTGGTACAGTCGTTTCTGATCTGGCAGGAAGCACGACCTTCTTCAAGCTGTACACTTTTCCTGATAACGCTCCTTCCATGAAAAGTTCCTCTTGACCACATTTCATCGCTCCTTGCTTGACGTCGATCTCACAAGAGTTCTTCCTCATAAAGTCTAAGCCCAGTATGCAGTCGTCCATTATGTCAGCCACGATGACATTATGCAGGTAAATTCCATTGCCCAACTTTAACTGCATCTCTTTCTCTCCTCGGACGGGTATGCGCTGACCCGTGGCCGTTACCAAGTTGATGCGGTCACGGTTTGCAGAGTCCCCAAGGAACCGATTTGCAAGTCGGGAACTGACAACCGTGCGAGATGCTCCAGTATCTATTGTCAGCTTGCATGGTGTTCCATTTACCTCGCCCTTGATGATCAGGCTGTTCCCATCCTGGGTTTGTGAGATCGAACTTGATCCTTCATCACATTCATTTCCTTGCCAAAAGTCGCTCGAAGATCTTTCAAGAGGAGCGTCTGTTCCTCCTGGCGGCGTGCCTGCTCCTCCTTGTCACGCAGCAGCTGTTCTTCCAACCGGCGGGCCTGCTCCTCCTGGCGGCGTGCCTGCTCCTCCTGGCGGCGTGCCTGCTCCTCCTTGTCACGCAGTAGCTGTTCTTCCAACCGGCGGGCCTGCTCCTCCTGGCGGCGTGCCTGCTCCTCCTGGCGGCGTGCCTGCTCCTCCTGGCGGCGTGCCTGCTCCTCCTTGTCCCGCAGCAGCTGTTCTTCCAACCGGCGGGCTTGCTCCTCCTGGTGGCGGGCCTGCTCCTCCTGGCGACGGGCATGCTCCTCCTGGCGACGGGCTTGCTCCTCCTGGTGGCGGGCCTGCTCCTCCTGGCGACGGGCTTGCTCCTGTAGCATCGCCATCAGCGCAGCAAAGTCTGGAGGTGCTGGCGCTGGAGATACCGTGGGCGGGCCTGCTTCCACCGTTGGCTGCTCCTGACCACCCAACCTCTCCGGCGTATTACCTCCGAAGCGCCTGCTGTCCAACTCCTGCTGGCGCTGACCCCTGGTACGGACGCCCTCTGTGTCTTCTTTCGGTAACACCGGCATTGTCCAAATCCCCAATTCTGACACCAATTGTTACGAGCCGGGGTTCTACGGAATGGAAAATGCCGATCAAACTACCACAAAACACTTTATTTATTACACCACTAATTTACACTTCACTATAAAGCTTCACTAAACACTTTTAATCGCACTTGAACTCGCAGGTATAACTCGTATTATCGCTCTGGAAATACTGATGATCCGCCACCGAAGTGCTCCGCCTTTATAGTGCGGTCATTACTCTAGATTACTCTGGAATTTTCACGGAAGAAATATCGCGAACATTCCACACCTTCGAGATGCTTCTAGATAACACGTTACATAGAAGTACCTTGACAGAACATTCCCGAAAGACGTTACGTAGTAGTACTGCGATTTGCTACTAGATGGCGCCGAGTTTGGTAGTCTTATTACTCGCTACGAGATGGCGTTACAGTAATATAAAATTTGAAAGTTTGTTCTCGCCTCGTCGCTTCGATAACAACTAATAACTGAAACTTGTACTCGGTCCGCGAATTCCTCATTAATTCAGTGTTGTCAAAGATTAAAATTACTTTAGTTCAGTAAAATGGCAGCTAAATCATAGCTGATATCCCTGGATCTACACGCCGTGGTCCTGCCAATCATTTCATATCATTCATATCATAATCAGTCAGTGTCGTACCGACCTTGCGTACGGACGTACTTAGTGCAAGCTAGTTAAATATTTAATTAGTGTGATGCGCGGCAATACCCGCCGCCGAACACTATCGCTATGAGTTGGCAAACACTCATAGCTAACGAGTTGTTGGCATTCATACAGCATGCCATCGACACTATGGACGAAGTTAGCATCCTGCAGATCTGCAAGGCAAACTTCAAAGAAGAGGATGTGAGTAGTAGTAAGAGACTACTATTCCAGACGCTGGGTAAGCTCGACGAGATGCCACCTCGACGGAGAGATGGTACCGAGAAGAGTATCCAGGACATCGTCACCTTACTGAAGGTGACCGACCCGGACGACGTGCCTGCTTTCGTCGCGAAAAATTTACATAAATTGCCTCCCGTGACATTTGATCACGTCGACGTCACCAGGTTGCTTAAGGATATCACATCCTTGAAAGCAAGCCTGGCCGCAATGGACTTGAAGATGGAAGCGTCAGAACGCACGATTGGTGAGCTGCGGGCCGAGGTAGTGTTACTACGTAGCACTATTTCTACAAGTAGGTCATCGGATGCCGCGAACGTTAACCTCCGTCGTGGTGAACAAAATGCACGGCTTAGCAGTTTTGCGTCGCCGAGCGAGTTTGCGTCACCGGTAGTGGAATTTGCCGACAGGGCGAATTGCTCCGCCGCTGTCCCCGTTGCGTCAGCGGTAGCGGGGAAGGTTGTGGGTCAAGTAGGTATGTCATCACCTAATCGTTCCTACGGTTCCTACGCTAACAAAGCCGCAACCAAAAAACCCGCTGAACCTAGAAGCAGGCAGGAGAGGGAAGGTAAAAAAAGACCGGAGCCCCTTCTGCCGAAACCGAAGATCCTGAAAAAGGACGCGTGCGACAAGGATGGCTTCATCAAGGTAGAGAAGAAGAAGCGGAAGCCTCCATGTCGAAACCAGTGCGGTACGGGTCTGGCAGGGCCTAATATGTTGTTACGTCCTGCGATACCGAGTACGTTACTGTACGTGTCCCGACTTCATCACTCCACAAAGGACATCGAGATCGTGGAGTACATCAGGACGAAGACCAACTGGGCCTTGTAGGTCGAGAGGTTGGAGTCGCGCCACAACACGAACTTTAAGTCGTACGTGATTAGGGGGCCGACTCATCATGTCGACGTGTTCCTTAAGGAAGAGTTTTGGCCGAAAGGTGTCGTGTATAGACGGTTTCGCGGCACGTTACCTTACGCGAAGTGCAACACGACACCCGTGTAAAAAACAGACAGTGTGTTTTATTATAAGATATAATTATATGTATTTTTAGTTTTAAGGTATGTATCTATGGGCCGTAGAATAAGTTAATATAAGATCTGTAGCTTTTCTGTCGTAGCCTAATAATAAATGAATAAATAAAAAAATAAAAAAATTCTTGTTATCAATTTTCATGAAATCACATTACTGGGCTAAAAAGAATCCTAGAGTAGTCAAGAATTATGCAGTTACAAGTAATAAGGATTTTATGAAGAAAATACACGAAGCAATCTTTGATATTACTATATCAATATTCTACATTGGTGGAGATAGCATCCAAAATAAAAAGAGTGATTGACATTATAATTGACATTAAACTGAAGTTTTCTCGTGTTAATTTGGAAAAACTTAATTAGTATGTATATACTAATTAAGTTTTGCCAAATTAACACGAGGTAAATCTAGTTAACGAACACTTGAGTAGTCAAGTGTTCGTCAACAAGATTTAACCAGAGAGAAAGAGAGAGAGAGAGAGAGAGAGAGAGAGAGAGAGAGAGATCAATCAAAATATCGCTGATGACAGGATACTACATAAAGCGATGCGACGAGTCAAGGTCTTCAAAAAAGGTCTTGAATTAATTAAACCACACTGTTTGATTTCTGAAAAAGTTATTATGTTATTGCTGCGGCTTGAATTTAATAATGTAAAGGGCAGGTAAATATTGTTATAGGAATTAGATTATTAACATTCACCATTAATAAATTGCTTCTCGTCCCACTATAACACCATTTGAAAACATTATAAGCTGTGAACATGACGCCTCCGACAGTTCATGTGAATACGTATATCCAGATCGGCAGTAGACCAAGAATTGATCTTATGTCGAAAATATACGTCATTTGCCAGACGTTTTTCGGAATTATCCGGCTTCCAGTCCTCACTTACATACATCCTATAATTAAAATAATATTAATGATGTATCCCTTGAGCATGGCTGTCTATTTAATAAACTATGTGTGGACCAGTGAAATGGATTATTTCCTTATTATCGCTCTGGGATCGTTTACGTTCGAATGGCTTTTCTTGGTGACGTTTGACTTTATTTCCCTTAAGAGGTTACAGCGATATTATACGGAATTGAACGTCTTTGACAAGGAAGCTTGCTGCACTCCGAAGATTGGTAAAGCAACTATCCGAAACATTATTTACACTATTCTTATGATTCTGTATATTTTAGTTGCGTTCAGTTTACCTTATGTTTTCACATCACTAAGACCGTTGGACTTCCAATACATCCCAGCTATAACATGTCATATACTTGAAGTGCACTTTATGGGACATTTGCTTAGTCTCCTTATACCGAGGCTGAGGTTAATCAACTACTACATGGAGTTGTCGCTGTCCAATGCTAAGATAACAAGAACGACCAATACTGAAGAATTTGGATTCAAAAGTGGGGATGGTAATAAAACTCTATGTAAAATGGAAAAGTTAATGAACCTTTATCACACTGTAATAAAGTCGTATACATTTTTAATGGAAGCTATTAAATGGCAGGTAATGTACAAACTAATACTGTGTTCGTCAATCGTCGGCACTCGGTGGAACTTGTACTAACTTTAAGCAATTATTCAGAATGAATGTGACCTTTTCACTACTTTATCGACTTTTAACACGACCTGTATATACTATTTTCGTATCTCTGCCTACCCTTTCTAAGATAAAAGTGTGA
Source organism: Nudaria mundana (assembly GCA_963556515.1). NCBI lineage: Eukaryota > Metazoa > Arthropoda > Insecta > Lepidoptera > Erebidae > Nudaria > Nudaria mundana. Next base: position 10,546,839 of record OY748305.1, on the reverse strand, counting down.
TTGTATGTATGTATATTTAATTGGTGTGCAAATGCGTTTTCAAAACGCTTTTGATCAAATATGAATAGTCCCAATTATGTTTAGAAATTATGTAAATGTACCTTTGTCAATTGCTTCGGTGGCATGGTCGGTAGTGCATCGGCTTTCGTCTCCGGAGTCTCAGGATCAATTCCCGGGTTAAATCAAATATTTGTGTGATCCATAATATAAATGTTTGTTTCGGAGTTTAGGTATTTTCTATGTCTATTTACTATGTATTTAGAGATATATATATATATCTATTTTCAGACGACTTTTAGTTCCTTGTTTCATTGAATGACTCTTAAAATACCGTATTGATGTTTAATTTGCAGTTATTAGTGATAATAACGGCATCATTCATCACTGTTCTGTGTTACGGCTACCACGTCTTCCATTCCTTGATAAGAGATAAGGTAAGTTGCAATTACCTACATATTTATGTGAACTGTTTGTTAGCTTTTCTACTTATTTATTTATTTATTAGAAAACTTAACAGCTATTTAAACACATGACACATGATATAAGTTCAATAAAGATACTTTGGACAATTAGCCAATTACAAAGTTTCCCGATAAGTATAATTACGTGCACCACTTAATACATAATATAATATTATAACAAGTAAATATAAATATCTATCTAACTATATGTAATAATAAGTAACGCTATAAAGTAATGAAATTATTATAAATATGAGCACCTAATATAAAATCCTCGTTAGAATTTGACAAGTATGATTTGAAAAAAATTTACAAGTATGATCGTAACTTATTTGCTATTTCATTCTTAAAAACGCTTTTCGAAAGGTGGAATATGTCAATGTCGGCAAAGTGTTCTATATTATAGCAGCTAGGCAAACGAGTGAGGACAGCATTTTTACCGTAATTGGTGCGATGCAGAGGAACACTAAACAGGCGGGTGTGTCTGGTACGAGTTTTGGGCGCACTTAAACTAATTTGAGAAAGTAGATCGATACTTTTAATTTCCCCTCTTAAAATAGCATATAGAAAACTCATATCAAGCAACACGCACCTATTAGACAAAGTCAAGAGATTATACCGCTTACAGTCATCAAAGTAAGCTATATGTCGTACTCTTGTTTTGAAGTTAAGATGTTTTTTTTTTTTTTTTTTTTTTTGTACACACACAGTAAATAAAACAGTAAATGGATACAAACTAAGCATGTATACAATGGCGCCACTTATCTCTAAAGAGATCTCTTCCAGTGGGCCTAAGAGAGGAGATCGTGATGCAAACAGGTGCTGATGTGTGTGTAGGTTAATAAACTTACATAAACTGTAACTACATAAATACACAAATACATACATAAAAAGATATATAAACATACATAGACGTACAATAATTAAGGTAAGGAAGCGAGATAGTGTTCCTTGACTCTCTTCTTGAAGCCAGACACAGTTCTGCAGTTCCTTATATCGGTTGGAAGAGCGTTCCACAGTCTGACGGCATGAACGGAGAAAGAGTAGGAGAAGTCAGATTTGTGGGAAGGACAATTGAGGCGGTAGGAGAGGTGAGGCCGGCACGATTCATCTGATGCACGCATCAGTGTGAACCGCTCCCGCAGGTAGGAAGGATATGAGGGATTGTGTAGGACATTGAAGAGGAGACATAATAACCGAGTATTTCTACGAAGGCGGATTGGGAGCCACTTGAGTTCCTTGCGAAATTTTGAGACGTGATCATACTTACGTAAGTTAAAAATAAATCGGATACCTAAGTTTTGCAACCGCTCAAGTTTGTTTAAGAGCTCCTCTGTAGCATCCAGGCAGCAAGCGTCCGCGTAGTCCAAGATCGGCACGATTAGTGTTTGGGCCAGCGAGATTTTACTTAGCGGCATTGGTGTATTTGATAGGGATATCGTCCAGCACGATAGCTGGAAGAGATGCCATATCCAGCCCTGCCAACATCTGCCGACTGCCAATTACCATGGCCTGAGATTTAGTGGGATTTATGTGGAGGCCGTATGACCTTGCCCATAGGCTGATGACACTCAAGTCATGATTCATGACAGCGATGGCAGTCCGATACTCGTTGAGGGTAAAGTGCCTATACAGCTGTAGGTCGTCTGCATACAGATGGAAGTTGGAAGAAATGACTCTAACTGCGGAGTTGATAAAAATGGAGAACAAAAGAGGAGAGAGTACGCCACCTTGGGACACGCCCGCAGTGAGATTGCACCAGTCAGACTGAGTGTCATTGTAGCGAACACACTGCGAGCGGCCCTGAAGATAGGATTTAAACCAGGTCACAGCCTCCATGGAACAATTCAACGACTTAAGGATACCAAGGAGAATGTCAAAGTCTACCGAGTTAAAGGCACTACTGAAGTCCAGTAGCACCAATACCGTAAGAGATCTACTCTCCATGGCCCAACGTATGTCGTCGGTCACCTTAAGAAGTGCCGTCACAGTGCTGTGACCTGTCCTAAACCCAGATTGAAAGGGACTAAGGAGATTATTCCGTGTCAGGTAACTAGTCAACTGGCGATGTACTATATGTTCAAGGACTTTGGATAGGAATGGTAGAATGGATATAGGGCGAAATTGGGACGGGAGAGAAGGGTTTGATGTTTTAGGTAGTGGAATAACTTGTGCCTGTTTCCAAGCACTAGGAAAACAGCCGGAGGAAAGGGAGAAATTAAAGATATGAGTTAAAATGGGGATTACGGACGGGAGAATAGGAGAAAACATTTTAGAACACAGCTGATCGTTCCCAACAGCAGAGGAAGTGATGGCTAAAAGAGATTTTTGGACGTCATCCTCACCAACCGCAGAGAGATGAAACGAAGGGCATGATGGGACCGGCAAAAGAGACAAATCGAGCAGAGTGTTGGCCCTAACAAGCGGGTCAAGTGTTACAGGTGGGAGAGAGAAATGCTTATTGAGGGCTCGAACATCGATGTTGTGACAATCAATAGTTGGTGATTTGCCGATTCCATTAGCTTTAAGGAATTTCCAGACGTCTGAAGAGTTGTGGTTGACAAGAGATTCGTGAAAATGGCGGCGTTTGGCATCACGACACAGACGACCACAGCGGTTGCGAAGGTTCTTATAACGAGCAAAATTGAAGTCAGTCGGACTACGCTTGAGCCTCCTTTTAGCCCGGTCACGGTTAGCCATGAGCTCTTTGATTTCAAGCGTAATCCAGGGAGCGGGGACATGCTTTAACCTTACCCTACGCAGCGGTGCATGCCGATCATATAAAGTGGTAATGGCATTATTAAAAAGTTCTACCTTCTGGTCGACAGCTTCACAATGAATGACGTGTCCCCAATCTAAGCTGCCAGCATCACCGCGTAAAGCCTCCAGATCCATGCTCCTAAAATTCCGGAACACAGCAAATTGTGATTTCCGTTTAGGTGGACGAATAAATAGAGATGCATAAATGAGGTCATGATACGAAAACGGAGCAGTGAGTTGACCATGTGAGGCTACATGATCAGGTGAAGATACAATCATTAAGTCGAGTAGAGAAGGTTTACGATTAGGGACATGGTGAGTAGCAGAAAGGGGAAGGATATGTAGATTTATAGAAGTTAGAAGAGAGTGTAAGGAGTGGGTACGATGGTCGTCTTTAATGAGGCATGTGTTAAAATCGCCCATCAGAACGATTTGATTATAATTTGGGCACAAGTCATTGAGCAGCGCATCCAGTGCATCAAAATAATCTATGCGAAGACTAGGGCTATAGAACACACCCAGAAACATTTTGCAGTGATGTACAGATATTTCCAAAAAAAGATGTTCTGCTGCATTAGTTGTTGGAGACGAGGTACTAATAATGCGAAAGAAAATGTCTTCACGCAGATACATCGCTACGCCGCCACAGCCTTTGCCAGCCCTGTCATTACGAATTAGTACAAACCCCGGGAGGGCAACTAGTGATGATCGATGGGACGGCTTCAGGAACGTTTCGGATACCAAGACTGCGTCCACGCGAACACTGCTAAAGGATGCTAGAATATCAGAATGATGGTGGGAAATACTCTGGGCATTGATGTGGACTATGTTAAGGTTCTTAGGAAAGTTTGAGAAGATTGAGGATAGTTCGTCGTTCAAGGTCAAAGCTGCAGAACCATGGCTTGCTGCACTATCGAAACTGGAGTCAAAAGAAGAACATGAAAGAAAGGTTTCATTATCAAGGCTATCGAACGAATTATTCATAAATATACTATATAGATAAATATAATATAATAAATATAAGTATATATATATATTAATTTAAAAAGATAAGTAAATAAATATATGTAAATTTAAATTAAATGTCTATTGGAGGGGAAAGTATAAATATTAACAGGACACACCAGCCCCCTGCACTGGAAGAGATGACACACAATGTTTCCTACGTTTATAATACACACAAATAAAAAACAACAGTTGAAGACAGCTTGAGTATAAAGAAGCGCATGGCGATCTAATTGACGAAATAATAACAAGGAGGTATGGTCGTAGACTATAGCCTGCCCCAGAAGAGGATAAAAAATAAAGATTGTCAACTTGACAACGTCATGCGTATTGTCAAATAGACGTCACATACACAATAATTACATCGCGGGTACCTATTGAATTTACAATATAAAATATGTAGGTACCTATATACTAATATACCTATACCCATGTTTACATTATTTTAACGAACATACAACTAAATTAAATTGCTTGGTAGCGAAATATGAAAGTAACACGAACCTAAAAGTACACAATTATAGTTAACCGTCCAATTTGAGAAGTAAATTATGAATGTAAACAAAACATTGTACCGGTCAATATTTACGGCAGCTTCTCAGCGCTTTGGTCGCAGTTGTGAAAGACGTAGCAGGTGCTCCCGGGACCGAAATCATAGGTGCAGAAGCCTCAGCGCCACCGCTCACAGTAGAAGAGTCAGGGAATCGCGCAATAAGAGTACTGAGTTCGGCCGCAGATTCGATCTTGTGGCGCACTTTATCCGGCGTTATAATGTTGATCGTCCCATTGGTTGTCCACACATGTTTCACTTGGAAGTGCTTACGTGAATCCATGAAAACACGGTGCCTAACCCTAGTAAGAAACTCGGAGACAGTAAATCCAGTATCTTTCAGTGTTGTTTTGTTGTCCCAAACTAAGTGTCGGTGGTCCAAGTCTTTAAACCGGATGAAGATGGGACGAGGCTTGGCCTGGCCTGTTCCTAGACGATGGCAGCCCTCAATGCTAACCGAATGTGCATCAGGCAACTTCATTCGGTCGATCAATATGGAAGTGACGGTGCTGTGCAGAACCTCGCCCTGCTTTTCCGGTACACCATGGATGAGGAGGGTCTTCCGACGCATGACAGTTTCATGTCTGTCCATTCCCAAGGACAACAGCTGTACCTGTGTACGAAGATGTCCAAGAGACTCCAAAATGAAGAACTTGAACTCGTTAAAGTCTCTGCAAAGTGTCGTCAAGTCAGAAGAAGCAGGATCCGGGGTCACCAAAGCCTTCTGCAACCTTGCCTCATGTTCACAAAGTCGAGTGGTGAACATCTTTTCCAAGTCAGTAAGACTTTTCTCCAACTTGCCATCCATAATGTGTCTTGTGTAGGCTTATGTGTATGAGATAATGTTGGATAGATTTTACTTGTGCAGTGGGCAGGTGAGTCAGGCTACAAATAACTGCATAAATAACAATAAATAACTAAGATTTTATAATTTTAAATACTTAATTACTAGGAGCTAAGATTTTAAAGTCCTTTTGTTATGCCTACCCACACAAAAAAAAAAAAAGTTGTTGTTTTAAGAAACGCTTTTGAATTCTGTCAATTTTATCTGTATACTTTGAATATAGTGGGGACCAGATAGAACTGCCATAATCCAGCACACTTTGTACGTATGCACAGTAAATAGTTTTGAGGCATGTGATATTTTTAAATTGAGAGCACGTGCGCATAACGAAACCAAGACTTCTGAATGCCTTACTCGTAATGGTGTCAATATGGCGGGATAATAGCATTTTGGAATCCAATACAACCCCCAGGTCCCTAACGTGATCTACCCTTGCAATAACATCATCACCGAATTTGTAAGTGTACTCGATAGGATTTCTACGGCGCTGCGACTAAAACTTATGCATTGATATTTGTCAATGTTAACGGAAATATTATTAAGACTATAATATGAAAATAGTGCGTCAAGATTCCGTTGTATCAGCTCACAGTCATGTCTAGATTTAACTTTCATATAAATCTTTTTATCATCGGCATACATCAAATGTTTTGAGTTACTAAAACATTTGTCTATGTCAAACAAATAGGCACAATAGAGGAGAGGTCCGAGGTGTGATCCCTGCGGTACTCCGGAGGGTATCGATGAAGTTAGATTTGAATCCCCTAACAGTTACAGCTTGTGAGTGGTTTGTTAGGTAAGATCGTATCCGGCGCAATAAATCACCATGAATTCCCAATTTATATAATTTTGCGATTCACAAGATCAAACGCCTTTTCAAAATCCGTATAAATCGCGTCCATCTGCCCATCGGACTCCATCCCAGACAATACATCATTACAAAATAGAGTAAGGTTAGAGTTAGTAGAGCGGCCCTTCATAAAACCATGCTGAGTATCCGGAATGCCCCGTGAAATAACTGGGTAAATGATGTTGTATATAATTTTTTCGAACATCTTACTTTTTATGACAAGAATTGATATCGGACAGTAATTTTGAATTACTGACTTTGATCCTTTTTTATGAATAGGGACTACATGCGCTTTTTTCACATTCATGGAAATATACACAGTCGTAATGACTTCTGGAATATCAGATAAATAGAATAAGCTGGATTGTTAGCACACTTTGACAAAAGTATTGCAGGTATCCCATCATAGCCCGGGCCCTTTGTCTTGTCAAGTGTCTTTAACGAATTGAGAACCATATCTTCTGTGATTGCTATATTTGACATACTACATGGGGCACACTAAAAGTTTTGCACTTCTAGCTAATCGGAACTATTTGAATTTCGAATGTTATATTTTTTTAAACGTTGCATCCTTCTTAGTAATAAAAAAAAACAATTGGCGGGAAATCATTTGTCAATTGTCTTTTATCACACATCAAAGTTCTACGTATGCAAAGAAAATGGAATTAAGTCGAAAAGATTTTAGAGCGATGATTTTTTATGATTTTAAAAGTTCTCTCTCTCCGCAAGACTGTGCCGCTCGGCTTCAAAATGATTTTGGGAGAGAAGCACCTTGTTTGAGCACCGTGAGGCGATGGTTTGCTGAATTTGAGAGAGGTCGAGTTTCTTTACATGACGAATTTCGTGAAAGGCGGCCTTCAACTGCCGTCAACGAAAATAATGTGGCTACTGTTAAGCGGTTAATTGAAGAAAACCCGCGGATTCAAAGTCAAATCTAGAGAATTTTACACGAAGAAATGAAAGTTTGGAAACTTTGTTGTCATTGGATCCCTCATGAACTGACAGCAGAGCTGAAGCGGGCTCGCGTGTAATGGTGGTCACAGATGCTACTGAAGTACGACCACGGACATTATAATGCTGTTTATGACATTGTCACAGGAGACGAAACGTGGATTGATTGTTTTGAACCCGAAAAAAAACAGCAATCTTGTGAATGGGTGTTTGAAAATGAGAACAAGCCAACAAAAGTGAGGTAGGCGAGAAACGTTGGTAAAAAAATGATCGCGTTTTTTTTCTCAGCTACGGGTCCCATCAGTACAAGTCCACTTGAAGATCAAAAGAGTGTTAATGCCGAGTGGTATTCTACCATTTGTTTACCCAAGGTGTTAGAAAAAGTTAGACTACCTCGGTGGCACAATGGTACTATGTACGGACTGCCACCCTCGAGGTCTCGGGTTCGATTCCCGGGTCTGGTGGATAATGTATAATTCTCTTTAGAATTTTACCCAGATAATTATCCCAGAGTCTGGAACTTGTCTCCGGTAAATGGCAATAGGCTCGCCCCCTATTAAATGGGACCTAACATAGCTGGCGAGATGTGGGTGTGTTTGCACACCTCTGCCTACCCCTTCGGGGAAAAAGGCGTGATGCTATGTATGTATGTTAGAAAAAGTTCGCGAAAGACGACCCAAAAGCCGCGTTCTCCTACATCATGACAACGCTTCTTCACACACGGCCAACAAAACAAAGTCATTTTTAGCTTCCGAAAAAGTACAACTCGTCACCCATCCTGCGCATAGCGCCGACCTAGCACCCTGTGATTTCTGTATTTTCCCCAAAATCAAAGATTTGATGAGAGGTTTCACTTTTACCAACTCCGAAGAGGCAGTGATAGCGTTCAATCAGCACGTAGAAAATATGCCTTCAGATCTGTGGTCCTCCTGTTCTAAAAAATGGTTCGATCGCATTAAAAAATGTTTAAAATGTAAAGGAGAGTATTTTGAAAAGCAATAAACATAATATTTTGGTTTTAACATGTTGTTTTTTTAAATTACGCAAAACTTATAGTGTGATCTACGTATTAGGATGAGTGTCACAGTCTGCACTAGTTATGGTCTCAGAACTATTATTAGTAGGTACATCAATAAAAAAAAAAAACTACTACCAGACTTATGTCAACGAAATTTGGGTATAATGAACACCTCTGTCTACCGCTGTGTGTGTATCTTAATTAATCATAATAATTTTAATAATTTATTTATTCGACAAAAAACACTTAGGTGGGGTCCGAGAGCTCGTCGCCTTTATAGAGACATTGCTAAACGCTTAATCGATGCTTCTTAGGACCAGTATCGCCATCCAACGTGGCAACACAGCCAGCATTCTGGGAATCTTCCCAGTCGGCAATGATGCGGAGGATTTTTTAAACGATATTTTGTAATGTATATATTTTTAGTATATAATTATGTATATTGTAATTATTTTTGTATAATTCTTATTGTAAATAAATGTCAGTTCCTTAGGTATTTAACTAAGTTTTATTTATTCGAACAGTTTATTGTATTATTTGCTAGTGGGCACCCGTGGCTTCGTCTGCTTGACAAATTATTTACACAAAAACCTTCCTCTAGCTAGAACCACTTTATCCATCGGTGAAAACCGCATAAAAAACCGTTGCTTATTTCTAGTGGTCTTTTAAGCATAAATAGGGAACGGAAGCGACTTTGTTTTAAACTAGTTTATGATGCTCGTATTACTAGCGGACGCCCGCAGCTTCGCCCACGTGAAATAGTTTAATGGTCCCCAATTCCCGTGGGAACACATTTCCGAGATAAAAAGTAGCATATAATTATACGTTATTACATCAACAATCTGCCAGTGAAAGTCCCGTAAAATTGGTCCAACCAACAGACAGAGAAAAATTTTATATGTACTTTCATATTCATTTAGTGAAAAGCTGTAAATTTTGAATTACACATAGACACTTGAATTTAATTTATCTGTAAAGATGTAAGGAATGTGTATTAATTTTACACGTACCTACGTTACGATTAAGTTGTTGGAACGTTTTTAGAGTCCAATGCTACACATTGTTACTGGCCTAGCGTTGTCTTTCGGATCGATGTTACCACTTGTGGCTCCTTGCACTCTCGGAGACCAAGTACATGATGAAGTGAGACGTCTCCGAGAATTACTGGCGTCGAGACTTTATGAGAACCAACTAGGTATGTTGTCAAGTTGTTTTTGTTCATATGGCACAGCATTAAATCAAGACAATTGCCTCGGTATTTAAAAAGTTTGGAAGTGATATTAGTAAGATATATAAGCTCAAGTACGATTATTCAAAACAGGGTAGCTACACACTATTGAAGCTGTTAGTGGCGATAGGAGTAGATGTTTTATATAACGTGTTCTTACGTTATACGAGTAATAGTAACGTTGTGAACTTACCAAAATCGACTTAAAAACGAATACTGTACCTGTTACATAGTTTGCCCCAGGATATAAAACGAAAGTCAGATAAAAGATTATTTCAAAGTAAGCTGAAGAAGGACCTGTCATCGACTATCAATGTACCTACCTAATGTGTGTTATAAATTGTACTTAATGTGTGTTGATAATATATCTCCCTATTGTAATAGTATGCACTTTAACCATTAGTGTTAGACTCACCGGATCCTGCAGACAAACTGTGCAAACAGTTTTGTAGGACCATAAACTAGCTATAAGTAAAATTGTAAGAATAATAATAAAAATAAAATAGTGACTGACCTGCATGTTGTTCCCCTGCTGATTGAACAGACACGGTTCTGGCAAACATTATCAATCTTTATTATCTTAAATTTATTCAATACTAGCAGACGCTCGTGGCTTCTCCCGCTTGACAAATTATATACACAAACCTTCCTCGAGAACCACTCTATCCATTAGCGAAAACCGCATAAAAATCCGTTACGTAGTTTTAAATATCTAAGCATACATAGCTAGAAAGGAATTGACTTTGTTTTATACTACTCGTATGTTATGATTACAGATAAAGCGAGCCGTGGCATGGCCAGAGCACTTCTAGCTTGGACAGAGACGAGAGATCTCTCATTCACCCTCCTGCGGATGCTTAACATCGATATCTCGCTTCCTTTCAAATTCGTAGGACTTCTTGTCACATATCTTATTATACTTTTGCAGTTCCAAAAAGTCATAAACCCTTAATAGAAACTAGTATTTGATTTAAAATTTAGATTTATATGCACATATTTGTTTTGTAATGTATTCCATACATGTCTTTGAATGGTTTTGTGTTAATATATATGGTTAATTATTAACGGTTATTAATTTTCACGAGTTTTATCCCTTTATTATTTTCCCCATTTTCCAATGCTCAATTGCAATATTTAGGTTATTTACTAGTATTAATATAACAAATGTTGTATCCCCAGAATACACTGAATCTAGTTGTACCTTGTAATGTTGTAATTTTTGTAGTGGCATTATTCCATTTTAGTTGGTTGAAATTTGCATAATATAGTGGCAACACGGGCTTTCTCCTGATTGGACGCTGGACCACGTGACTTGTGTGACAGCCATTTTATACAAGCGAGCTAAGCCCGCATCACATATTTATATTACAATTTAATTTATTGTAATTTATTTCGAAGTTTGGTAAGTTTTAGATAAAATGTTGTTGTGGTGGCGCGGGTTAGTGTATGTACTGTATAATTTGACAGTGGATTCTCGTTCCTTACAGGTTTGAGTTTGAACGCACGTGTTGCGTCTGGAGTTGTCTCACTAAATTTAAACAGGAATCTTTGCCTTATCTGGCCAGGATTGGCTAGAGACCGACTTACACGATACGCATGCATGCTTTGCATGTGTTAGCCGGATTTAATCGGGTGAAGCTTGGATATTCGCCTCCGAAAGGTATGTACACATAATATGTACGACGTGGTAGGCGCTTAGATAATAACAGTGGCCATAATGCATGGAATAAGTCTTTAACTCCTGTTACAGGAGGCTTACGGTACTACCATACTACCTGGGTGAGAACCCAGCTTCCTTCTGCCTGGAGTGGGCAGAGACCGGAACAGAGACGGTGTCTGCCGGCTTGCAGGAGTGGCGTATTTCACCGGGAAAGTATCTTATAAAATCCCTTAACCTATTACCCTTAATTACCACAGTATCTTCATAAAGATACTCTATTGTTACCGACCAAGCGCACCAACCATATACCCTGTATTACTGAATAACATAGCACCTAGAATAGACCTAAATTGTATCCTAGGCTAAAAGTACATTAAATCCTTGCCGAGGGGAACCCTCAGTTCCCCTATATTATCTTAAAGGTTCTTGCAATAAAAATATAGTGGCTTAAATGAATACTTTATTTCTATCCGTTGACATCCTAACATCAAAAATTATAAACATTACATGGCGCTCGAACTGGTTTGTTGGTCTGTGTGAATATTTTCCCTCTCAATAATCATTGCTTACTGAAAGGTTGGTCGGTAACGATACAAATACATAGTATTTATTAGTGTTAATTTGTTTTTCAAATAGATGTACTACACAAATACACACTCCTTGGTGAGTTGTTACTAAACAATGCTAGACATAAGTAGCTTATACCTAACTAACCTACAAGTTAAAAAAAAAAAAACAACTTTCCTTTGGTGACATTCATACTTTTTTTTTGTTGTTTTACATAATATTATTATTGGTACTTATTATTGGTTGCTAGTATTGGTACCCTGTTTGTATTTTTTTTGTTGTTGAACAGTATATTGAGTAACTACCTCTATGAATACAAATTTCTTTGTATTGTTTTCACTACATATCCAAATTAAGACTTTTTTTTTTTTTTTTTTTAATTCCGCGGCCCAAGGCCGCGGCCGCTCTAACGTCCGTTGCCGGGCGTCCCTGGTTACTAGCAGAGGGTATGTCCAGTGGCGCCCGGCGGACTTTGACCACCTCTGTGGTCTCTGCGGGTGTTTGGTCGGGACGAGAATCCCGCGTCATTGGGGTCGGGTTTTATCCCGCGTCAGTGAGTGAATCTGGTTGCGTGCTATGGGGCAAAGGCCCCGCAGCACGCAACCCTTCTAGCCTGCTTCTGTAAGGACGGTGGGTGGCGATCCCGCCGTCCTCAGGCCCCGATCATGGAGGACGATAGTCTTGGGCGTAGTCGCGTAGTCTGGGGCGGCCTGGCCGCCGACTACGGAACTCGGCGGGGAGGGTACGCTCCCTCTCCCTCCCGGCCGCCTCCTTCGCGAGCATGACTTGCTCGCAGAAGGACACGGCCGCGTTCCACCTACTCCCGCTGGATACCATGGCTTGAAGCATGGTCCCCAGCGAGAGGGTATCCACGCCCAGACCCACTACGAGGTCCCGGCGCTGACTCGCCCACGCTGAGCACTCCACCAGCGTGTGGAGTGCGGTGTCGTCGTCGGAAACCTCGCAGTGTTGACACCGGGGTGTGACCTCACGATGCATGCGAAACAGATCGCTACCAAAGCATCCATGCCCGGCAACCATCTGCGTCGTACGGTACGTGAGGTCACCATGCTGCCTCTGCAGCCAATCGTCCATGATCGGTCTCACCGCCGCGATGAAGATGGCACCCCCCTTGGGTTGCTCAAGTCGCACCCTCCATGACTCCATGAGATCCTGGCGGAGTTGGGACCGCTGGTCCTCGATTTCTCGAGACGCAGGCCTGTGGTCCCGCTCCAGCGCCTCCTTGCGCCATTGGAACAATGACGCAAGGGCTCTCGCTTCCAGGTCCCATGGAGGGGTCCCGGCTAGGAGACATGCAGCCTCTCCGGAGATCGTGCGGTACCCCCGTACGGTTCTGACGGCCAACGTTCCCCTTGACCGCCAACCTATCCGCCCATACGGGAGCCCCGTATAGGGCCATACTCCGCACGATCCCCAGGTACAGTCTCCTGCAGGAGGCGTTGGGTCCCTTTAGGTTGGGCATCAGTCGCGAAAGCGCGACCGATGCCTGCGTCACCTTGGGGACCAAACTTCAGAAATGTGGTCCGAAGTTCCATCGGCTATCAAGTACGATCCCTAGGTACTTCATCGAGGGCTTGATGCCGATGCTAACGCCTCCCACATTTATGCTGGAACCTTCTGGTGGACCGTTCCGAGGTCTGTGAAAACACAGAACCTCGGACTTGTACAAGGCCACCTCCAGTCCCAGCTGCCGTATCCGACCCACGACTCGAGCAACACCCGTCGTGACCTTGAGTGCTGCCTCCTGGTACGTTGCACCCCGCGCCGTGACGATGGTATCGTCGGCGTAGCACGTTACGCCGACACCCCTAGGCAACGCACCCCACAGCACCCAGTCGTAGCCGATGTTCCACAGAAGCGGCCCCAGGACCGACCCCTGCGGAACACCGCACGACACATCTCGCCGAGCTGGCCCGTGCCAGCTGGGGAAAGCTATGGCCCTCTCCGAGAGATAGGCCCCGACAATACGACGGAGGTAGAGAGGCGTTTCGTGATACACGAGCGCCTCCCTAACGCAGCTCCATGGCAAGGTGTTGAACGCGTTGGCGATGTCAAGAGACACCGCCACCACCACCTTGCCCTGCGAGACTGCTTCCTCCGTCAGGCTCTTCACGCGCATGATCGCGCTCACGGTGGAGCGTCCCCGACGGAAACCGAACTGGTTATCCGCCAGGTCTGGCCCCACACTCGTGAGATGCTCGACGAGGCGTTCCGCGATAATTCGCTCAAAGAGCTTACACACCTCGTCGAGCAACACGATCGGCCGGTATCCGGACGGTGAGTCCACCGGCCGCCCCGCCTTACGGATCAGGACCAGTTTCCCCGTCCTCCACACCTTGGGAAACTGGCCCCTTTCGAGGCATGCGCTAAAGAGGCCCATCAGTCGAGGCCCGAGTTCTTCGAGGGCCAGGACCCATGCACGGCCAGGAATGCCGTCGGGTCCGGGGGCAGTGATTTTCCGGCGTTCAAGCCGGAGTACTGCCGCACCTAGCTCCCCCACCCTGACTTCGGGTACGTCGTCTTCGCTGGTGCTATCCGCGTCAGGCAGAGACGGAGCCATGCGCGGAGGGACATGCTCCTCCGCGCTCGTCGGAAACAGGGAGCCCATGACCCGCTCCAGCTGCTGCGGCTGGAGACTCTGGGTCAGTGGGGGCGCCCTAGGTCGGAGTTTCTCCCTGACCTGTAGGTACGGGCGCCCCCATGGGTTCTGCTGCAGGGTCTCCAGGAGCTCCTCGCGGGCCGCCGTCTTGGCCCGCTTTATCGTCTCCTGGAGATTACCTTTAGCCTCCCTGTATGCCTGAAAAAGCTCCGCCTCTCGGGCTGCCGCGTCGTCTGGGCGGCGACGCCTCCGGCAGAACCTGGTGTACCGGCGGCGGGCGGAGATGCATGCTGCGCGCAGCTCTGCAATCTCCGGCGACCACCAGTACACCTGCTTCCTGGCCGGTCTGGGTGTAACCCTAGGCATCGCCGCATCACAGATTTGCGACATGGCTCTCCTGAACCACTCCGCCTCGGCATCCACATCGGCAGGCCGGTCCGGCGCCGGAATCCAGGCCTGCACGATGGATGCCTCCAGGAGAGCCTCCCGATCCAGATGGTGAAGTGCCCAACGCGGATCCGGGGGATTTGCCACCGGCTGTGGGAGGTCAGGTGGGGGGACGACATCGAACCGGATGTACCGATGATCCGAGTGCGTCTCCTCCCCCTCCCCCACGCGCCAGCCTGTAATACGGCGGGCGAGGTCAGGGGATGCGAACGTTACGTCCACGATCGATTCCCCCCCCCGCCGCCAATAGGTGGCGACATTCCCCTGGTTGAGGACCTCCAGACCACGTGTTCTGGTCCAGTCCTCAAGAAGCCTCCCCTTGTCCCTGGTTTCCCGGGAGCCCCACGCCTCACTCCAGGCGTTGAAGTCTCCCAGGAGCAGGACAGGGCGAGGACGGCACGCAGCGAAGACGACGTCGAGCTCAGTGAGCCATAGCTCAAACTGAGACTCGTCAATGTTCGGCGAGATGTAGGTGGCCACGACTGCCAACCCATCATAGTCCGCCGCAACATACCCGCGGCCCCTTGCAATGATCGCAAGGCGCGAGTTGTCTGCGGCGGACCCCCCAAAGATACAACAGGCCGAGCCGTCCTCGTCCACCGGGCTTCCCGGGTGGACGTAGTACGGCTCGGCGACCACGGCCAAGTTTATGGACCACTGCCGGATGCTCTGGTACAGAAGATCCTGAGCAGCACGGCAGTGGTTCAAATTCACTTGCAGGATACGGATACGGGCGTCAGACATTAATTGACGTCCATAACCGCATCCCGCCGTGAAACAACTGGCCGCGCAAGGGCGGCACCCCCACCGCTCTCAGCGGACGGACGAGGTTTTGGCCTCGAGGCGGCGCAGGTTGTGCTGCCGACCCGGTGATCCGCGGTCTTGCCCTCCGCCTCGCATCTCAAGCAGCGAGGCGGGGCGTCACAGGCACTTGCCTTGTGACCGGGCCGGCTGCAGCGGAAGCACCGATCGCCCACGGTGACTTCCGCTGTACACTGCACTCCGACGTGCCCCACCACCATGCACCGGAAACATCTGGTTTCCCGGGCACGAAGGAGGTGCACCTGCGCCTTTAGGAAGCCCCCTACGAGGAGCCTTCGTCCGTCCGCCACTTTCAGTGCCGCCGCGACGGGGCACTGGACGACTGTCATCCCGTGACCAGTGGAGCCGAAGGAGATATCTCCAGCCTTCACCTGGTCACGGGGGCAGCCGCCCGCCTCCACGACGGCGGAGACAACTTCCTCCGTCGTGGCCGCGTCATCCAGACCCGTGATGCGCAATGCGGCGCATTTGGTGGGTCTGGTGACGCGGACGGCTTCTTCGTCCAGCGCGACCCTAAGCTGAGCCGCTAGGGCGTCAGCTTTAGGGCCGCTGGAGGCGCCGGAGACCTCGAGGAGGCGAGCCCCGGTGCGTGTCGTCTTGCACCGGAGCCCCCCTTGTATGTCGAGGGCCGAGAGGTTGACTGAGGACTTCACGGTCCTCAGTACGTCGGCGTACCCCACCCCTTTCTCCACACCTACCGTCGTCACCGTCAGGACGACGGCGGTGGAGCGAGGAGGACGGGGCCTCTTCGGCGCCTTCGCCGCGGCGGCTTTGGCCGCTTTCTTGGCAGCCTTCGTCTTCCTCTTCTTGGCTCCCACTACTTCCCATCCCTCCCGTCTGGAAGGATGTAAGGAAGCAACGGGAGCGACGTTAGAGGAAGACGAGGCGGCAGGGGTGCCACTCTTCTTACCGCACCCCTTGGCCTTCCGCGCCTGGGCCGCGGTCTCGGCCGGCATCCGGCTCACCGAAACGGACGGGGGCGGAGCGCGGCGGCGGACAGCGGGTGTGCCGCTTGGACCCGGAGCGGGAGCACCGCCAACAGCCGCCGCGTATGAAAACGCGGGACGCGCTAGCGGAGGGCGGTACGCCCGGTCCTCCAGGACCGCGAGGCGCCTCTCGATCGCCGTCAGTACCTGCACCGTAGGCTTCGGCGGCGAGCCGGGCGCCATGGTGGGCGCGGTCCTAGGCGCCGTCTTCGGCGCTGGTCCAGCCGTCAGAGGAGGAGGCGGCATCGGACCTGGAGGTGCCTTGACCGCTTTGGTCAACTCAGCGACCTCCCGACGGAGATCTTCCATCTCCTTTCGGGAGGCAGTGAGCTCCACCTCCAGGCTCGCAACCTGCTTGCGGAGCTTCGCCTCCTCCTTTGTGACGCTCCGCTCGAGGAGCTTGTCGAGGGAGGATTGGGCTTCATCCACCAGTGAAGCCACAATCTTCTTCCTCCCCGACATATTCTTACTCCCCCGCATGGCCGCGTTCATGCGGGAGATAATGCTCATGATCTCCCGCGCGGGCGGCACACCAATATCCCTGCGACTACGCAGGGACGGTACAGAGGACGGCGGTGGAGTAGGCGGGCGCACTCTGTAGGCGCCGTGACGCGTGCGCACCGTCTTCACTGGCACCTCCTCCTCCGAATCGCTGGAGAGGAGGGACCCCCACCCAGAGCAACTAGTGCTCCGGTCACGCGGCGGCCCCTCCTTCTCGAGGGTCCTCTTCTGCGAAGCAGAACGGCCCTTACCCTTCACACTACTGGGAGCTGACCCACCGTCAGTCCCAGCAGCAACATTTCCTTGGGGCGTCGACGTCGCGCTGCAACTAGGCGGCGCGACGCGAGCCCCCAAATCAAGAGGCATCGAATTCCGTGTTTCATGCGGTAGGTCGTCGGCTGAGACTGCCCGGGAAAGGGCAGTGTCAGTACCGGGGGTCTCGTCAGGCATATCCATGATAGCACAATTAATCACAATGTTGGCCACTCAAGTCTCGATATCGACGTTCGGTCACCCAACTTGCCACTGCGTTACCGTGGTCAAGTTGGGGTCCAGGGCGGACGGCGAGGACGTAGTCTAATCTCTTGGGGCCCCGCCCCATCCAAATTAAGACTTGACTTTTTGTCAATAGTAATTTAACAATTAAATCTAAGTTTTCATTGAAAACGTACCTATACAATTACACAACCATAGATGTGTGTCACCATGACCAAACGTTGAACCTATTTTTATTTTCTAAATACTACTACTATGTACTATCTTTATTTTTTTGTTTGTTCTATTGAAAGGTGTACCATATACAGGTCTCATTTGACAATTTACAAATGTTCTATATACAAGAAATTAATTGTACCCTACTTATCTTTTTATCATTGTAACAATGTGTTTTTTGTTGTGTATTTCGATAATTGTGTATTATCATAACTTTTAACATGAGTATACTACTTATGCGCATTTATTAACTTGTGTACAAACTAGAAGGGGTCTCAGAGATACCCATGGTGAATTGTGTGTTGGTCGGTCACGTTAGGTATTTGAACCTATAATTTACCTTACTTACTTTACTTTACTTACTTTACTTACTTTACTTTACCTACGTTAGTCTTGTACTACTGAAGGATGGAGGATATAAATAAAGGTGATCACACACCTTCAACTGTAAATAAAGGTGATCACACACCTTCAACCATAAATAAGGGTGAGCTCACACTTACAGGTGCCGAGACAACTATACACCCAGTGACTACTTGCGATGGATATTCAAATGTACATTCGTTAGGGTTGAAGTTTAATGGCAAGGGTTGTGTCATCGAATTTATTGAGCGTATACAGGAGCTTTGTTTGTCGCGGAGTATATCAGACCAAAAGTTGTTGGCATCTGCTGCTGAATTATTTACAGAGGAGGCATTGTTCTGGTACCGAGGCATCAAGACGGAAGTCGCGTCCTGGGCTCAGCTAAAGAGTTTTATGCTCGACGAATACCTACCCTTCGACTTCGATCATCTATTTTTACAGGAAATCCGTTCTCGAACTCAAGGACCCGATGAAAGCATCGTTACTTATTTAAGCATAATGCAGAATTATTTTTCGAGACTACGGTCTCCTATTACCGAAGCTGAGAAGTTAACTATAGTTACTTATAATATTAGGCCTTTCTATTCCACAAAGCTGGCACTGCAGCAAGTCAGTACTTGGTCTGAGCTAAAGAAATATTGTCGTCTACTTGAACATGCAAAGTATAGGGCAGGTATGTTTATCGAACCACCGCGGCCACACGACAAAATGCTCGCACGAGACTTGGCTTACAAACCTAATAAGTCTGTAACATGTGCGGCGGTAAATAATACATTCATTAAGTTTTGCGTCCGTTGTCGTATTAACGGACATTCGCTTGGGGAATGTAAAGCACCCAAGATATTAATTTGTTATAGGTGTGGGGAACGAGACTTCACTGCCTTAACTTGCCCTAAGTGTTCAACGAACACGAACACCTACAAGCCTAATAAGTCTGCAACATGTGCGGCGGTAAGAAATACATTAATTAAGTTTTGCGTTCGTTGTCGTATTAACGGACATTCGCTAGAGGAATGTACGGCCTCCAAGATAGTGATTTGTTATAGATGTGGTGAACCAGACGTCACTGCCTCAACGTGCCCCAAGTGTTCAACGAAGCAACAACTACCGAGGAATACTAATTCAAAAAAACGTGTAGGCGTGAACCGGGGCAATCGTTCCACAGTTTCCAGTAGAACGTTTACCAATCGTACAAAAATTTTTTTTAATAATAAAAATAAGTGTATTGCCCACAAAAGGCATAACACATCTCGCGGGCTCCCTATGAAGGACAAGCCCTTGGTTCACGTGATTGGCGGTTCTGATACTCGCCCCTTTTTACCCGTAACCATTAATAAAGCTAATTACGAAGGCCTGTTAGATTCAGGCTCTGAAATCTCAATTATTAATAATGCTATTTTAAGTGAACTCGCTAACATTAAGGTTCATGTATCTTATGATTTGGATACAACCACTACTGCTAATGGTTCGTCTTCTCCCGTCACCGGTTATGTGCTTTTACCGGTCACGGTGGGAGACAACACCAAGGTTGTAAAGTTTTACGTTATACCAGGAGTCACTACGGCCCTACTACTGGGTATTAACTTCTGGAGAGCTTTCAATA
This sequence comes from Nudaria mundana, assembly GCA_963556515.1. NCBI lineage: Eukaryota > Metazoa > Arthropoda > Insecta > Lepidoptera > Erebidae > Nudaria > Nudaria mundana. The sequence goes on along the minus strand of OY748305.1, from coordinate 10,526,892 downwards.
TTGCCCCTGAAATTGTATCAATGTGCAATGGGACCACTTTGGATAACAAAGTTTGATCATGTTTCGGAGGTGCGACAGCTGCGCGACTTTGATTCTCTCTCCGAGCATCAAAGAAAGCAGGCGGAGCACATCGTGAGACAGTTAACTTCGGTGCTTCCTTATATTCATTTTTTTTTGTTCTCTCTCTTGCCATTTACTATTTGAACTAGTGTTGGCATCTGCCACTATGGCTACATCCGTAGTTGAGTAATCGTGTAGATTAGTCCGTAGGCCCCGTTGCGTGGTCTCTTGACTGACCATGATGCCAAGGACGACCCACACCTTGTTAAACAGCGTGTACCTTACGTTACGCTCCACCTAAAATGTCTACGTATTGTTTGCATGTTAGGATTAGTGCTGTGTGTATTCACACTTAGTATTCCTGATTACAACCTTGACAAGTTTTTTTTTGCTTCAGATGTTTTCTTTTTGTTTGTGGTATTAGGTTAAGTTAACATGTTAGCTTAGTTCGTGTGAATTAGTTCGTAGGCCTCGTTGCGTGGCTCCTTATAGGGACCATGATGCCAAGGACAAATCACACTAGTTATTTCCTTCATCTTTACTCATCTGCTTAGGATTTTCCTATTCCTAATTTTTTTTTTACAGTGGTTAGTGCTGTATTGTTGTTGTTTTCTCCTGGTTTTAGGTCCTTAATTTAAGTACCGACGTGGCGTCGGATCGAATTCCCTACGTGAATTCTTGCGTGGTTGGGGGGGTGTTGTAATGTTGTAATTTTTGTAGTGGCATTATTCCATTTTAGTTGGTTGAAATTTGCATAATATAGTGGCAACACTGGCTTTCTCCTGATTGGACGCTGGACCACGTGACTTGTGTGACAGCCATTTTATACAAGTGAGCTAAGCCCGCATCACATATTTATATTACAATTTAATTTATTGTAATTTATTTCGAAGTTTGGTAAGTTTTAGATAAAATGTTGTTGTGGTGGCGCGGGTTAGTGTATGTACTGTATAATTTGACAGTGGATTCTCGTTCCTTACAGGTTTGAGTTTGAACGCACGTGTTGCGTCTGGAGTTGTCTCACTAAATTTAAACAGGAATCTTTGCCTGATCTGGCCAGGATTGGCTAGAGACCGACTTACACGATACGCATGCATGCTTTGCATGTGTTAGCCGGATTTAATCGGGTGAAGCTGGGATATTCGCCTCCGAAAGGTATGTACACATAATATGTACGACGTGGTAGGCGCTTAGATAATAACAGTGGCCATAATGCATGGAATAAGTCTTTAACTCCTGTTACAGGAGGCTTACGGTACTACCATACTACCTGGGTGAGAACCCAGCTTCCTTCTGCCTGGAGTGGGCAGAGACCGGAACAGAGACGGTGTCTGCCGGCTTGCAGGAGTGGCGTATTTCACCGGGAAAGTATCTTATAAAATCCCTTAACCTATTACCCTTAATTACCACAGTATCTTCATAAAGATACTCTATTGTTACCGACCAAGCGCACCAACCACATACCCTGTATTACTGAATAACATAGCACCTAGAATAGACCTAAATTGTATCCTAGGCTAAAAGTACATTAAATCCTTGCCGAGGGGAACCCTCAGTTCCCCTATATTATCTTAAAGGTTCTTGCAATAAAAATATAGTGGCTTAAATGAATACTTTATTTCTATCCGTTGACATCCTAACATCAAAAATTATAAACATTACAACCTATATTCAGTCAGCTTAAAGCTATTTGGAAATAATCGTAGTTTGGGTTTCCTGTGTTATGGTAAATAATGGTAGTCATTAATGGTGTGAGTATTGTAGACAAGCGGCAAACCCCCGAAAAAGTGCTTAGAAATGAAAATGACTGACCAATCAGTGAAAATGTGATTTCCTCAATACAAATTTGTACTTTTTGTAAACCTTGGACCAAAAGGCGTCGATTGGTAAGAAAACAAAATTTGTGCGGTTGGGTTATTATTTCTTATAAACAAATTAATTTGTTAACTGATAAAAAGTTGGTTTTTTGTTGGAAAATGAATTCTAAGGGTAAAACGGGCAAAATAGAACACTTTTTACTAAGTGATTTTTTCGAAAAAATGCGTTTTAAAGAAGTTACAACCATTTTAAAGCGCAATAACTTAGAACGTGATGGAACAAGTTAAAAAAGTTACGAACAAATCATGTTCAGAATGTAAAAAATCTGGTTTTAGACAGACTGACATTAAATGCTTATATTTCTAACTTCGTTTGCTTTTTGCTCCTACACGTTCTAAGCTTTGAACATAGTGGTCTTTTGCGGTTGCTGGGAACTTTGGACTAGGTATATGGGACATAGGAAGCTAATAACTTTTTTATTTTTTATTATTTATTTATTTACCAATAACAATAGGTACATGAGATGATCTTAAATAATTTACAGTTAAAGACAATGAAACAACACCAAAAGAGAAACCCTGGCACCCACTATAAGAGTTAACTTGTGTTGTGGGATACCAGGCCCCACAGATTTGCTATACCTACAATACAGCCACAAGTGTTAATAGGTACGTAGAATCACTCATACAGCATAATTCGACGAGTCTATTATTACACGAAATATAACAATTAAAACGAAATTAACTACATAAATATGGTATAAATAAAATATTTAAATTAGTTTGTGTGTGTGTGTGGGTGTGTTTGTGTGTATATGTGTGTGTGATTGTGTGTGCGTATGTGTGTGTATGTGTGCGCGTGAGTTAGTTACATCAGTTACAATATTGATATGGCGAGAATAACTAAAGAAGAATAACTCTGCAACTAAAATCAGAATCTTTTCATTCTTGGAATATATTTCTGTGTGAAAGGTAACAGCAAACTAAATCGTTCGGAAGACGCCTCAGGCCGCATAGTTACTGTGTTTCTACGAAACGGATTTTAACGAAACTTGTTCATACATCAGCTTAACACATAAGCTACTTTGAATGTTCCCAAGTGTTCCAGTACGAATTGGGAACGAGAGAGTCCTCGGAAGGATAACCTAAGGCGCTGAGCGGTGGCTTTATGGGATCATGGTTGATGCAATTCAATGGAACCGCCCGGGAAGATACACTTTGATTATTGACACTGTGATCATTCTTAATAATATCCTGCTACTTTTAAACGACCTGCTCAGACCCGGTATGTTTGGGTATGCGGACGATAGCACGGTTGCCGAGAGATATTTCTCCAGCGCAAAGGCCAAAAAACCGGAAATCGACGATTGTAGAGTGGCAATGGTTGAACGCACTAACTTAACCCTTCAGGCAGTGTCTGACTGGGGCGATGCTAACCTTGTCACATTCAACACTACGAAAACCCAGGCATGTCTTTTCTCCGCTAAAAAGAGCCCGTTCACCAAGGCTCCTACTTTCCGGGATGTCCCTGTACCTGTGACTCAGCATCTTCAGCTCCTTGGTGTGGACTTATCATCCAACCTGAACTTAGCTACATAGAATCCAGGGCTAAAACAGCTTCGAAAAAACTAGGCATCGTCTCTAAGGTGCGTAAATATTTTACCTCGAATCAACTACTTAGTCTTTACTCAGCACAGGTACGCTCCTGCATGGAGTACTGCTCGCACCTTTGGGATGGATCCGCCCGCTACCAGCTTGAGGCCCTGGAAGCTATTGACAGACGCGCCAGAAAACTTATAAGCGATGAGGCGCTCACAAGCAACCGACTTCAGAGCCTCAACCATCGCCGTCTGGTTGCGAGTCTGTGTGTCTTCTACAGGTTACATTTCGGAGAGTGTGCGCAGGAATTGCATGAATTAATTCCACCAGCACTATTCCATCATCGGACATCAAGGCGTGGTCTGAGATTCCATCCGTATGTGGTCGATATTCCACCTCTTCGTACCTCTCGATTCGCTTCTTCTTTCATCATGCGAACCGCTAAGGAATGGAATTCCCTTCCAGCGTCATTGTTCCCCGATACATATAATCTTGGGATTTTCAAGGCAAGAGTAAATAGGCATTATTTGAATTTGCGTGCTTCATCTTAGACCGCATCGTTACTTAACATCAGGTAAGATTGTGGTCAAACGCACTCAAATTTAATCATAATAAAAAAAAAAATGAGTACTAGGTAAACTGATATAAATACATACATAATATTTTTTTTTGTAATTGCATACATGGACGTACAACATATATTGATGAATGTGTTCGGATCCAACGACAAAGAAATTGTGTGTTAAATATTAGTGTAATGGAAACCAGTAGGTGCAACAGCATCCTGGCCAGTCCTCAGACAGACACAGCTAAGGCCATGTACACATTGTATTTAGAATGCTTAAGATTGTAAGTAACATAAAAAGTGTCTATGATGGAGCGACATAGTCGTAATTGTGGCTAAGCTCCCTAAATAAAGATTTAAAAAAGAAATGCATACAACAATGGAGAATATGATGTTTAATTTACGAGTATATATAATTGCAATAATTTCGCTAAATAGAAGACATTACGACGACATTACACGAGGCATTATCAAGACTGTCTCAAAGAGAACAGCTGTTCTCTTTGAGGCAGAGTTGATAATGCAGGTTTTATCATGGACTTTCGCCAGGTAACGCCTGACTCCATTCAGTATTTTAGAAATGCATACATATTATAAATAGTAAACATCCAGACTTCGGTACATTCTGACAATTATTTGATCCCATTACGACTCGATCCAGTTTTCACGTACAAACATTTTTTTTCCTCTAGCCCAAGTACATATAATAGTAGTAAAGGAGACACATTGGTATACTGAACAATAAACAAACCTATGGTATAACCGTGAAAATTTACATTGCAGTCGCTACTTCATAACTTCGTACAGCCCCATTATAGAGCTGTAACTGCAACTTACCTTTTCAAGTAATTGGAATTGTTTTTTAGGTTCCCAGGCTTCCAAAATAATTCTTGACATGGACATATTAATACTTTCACGCTGATAAAGCCTAGAAACAGCTAAATTAACACAAAAATACCCAATTAGTACTGATTGTTCAAGCGAGTTAAGCTCCATTTCAAAGAAACTAATGACTAGATTTGAAGACGAAGTGAACTCTTTGTAGAATTCTTACTTTTACGTAAGCTTGGTAGTTTTTTGGGATTACTCTCATGCTGTAAATCCCTTACATCACGATCATTAATTTTTCTTTTCATATATTAGCACATACACGACTCTATTCTTAAACTAAGAAGAGCTCTTCTATGACAAGGTTTTTCGTTTGACACAGAAATCACCAAAAATCGATTCGTATATACAAATATGCGATCAAATATGTGGATTTCCACATGTATTGAGATCCATGCGTCCAATCCAAATCGACGTCGTCGTCCACGGCCGACCGTACTAGACGGAATTCAAATACCCAAGGTTGCGGCCGCCCCTACATACAAACCTCTATATACAAAATAACAAACCTTTAACTTACTTTATTAAAAGTAAGTTAAAGGTTTGTTATGTTACCTTTTCTATAAGTCCTCAAATAAGTAAGTATTCTCCAAATATTCTATGCCCGCATGAAATAGCTTTATGGTACCCAATTCCCGTGGGAACATATATGTATAAAAGTAGCCTAAAATCGTCATCAAAAACCACTCTATACATTGGTGAAAACAGTATGAAAATCGGTGCGTCGGTTTACTGCGAACAGACATATATAATTGTAATGAAAGTAATGTAACTTCGCTTTCAAGAATTATATTAGTAAATAAATACTTATTTAAATGTTAAAAGGTAAAATATACTAACGCTATACGAGTCACTATCCCTGTACAATGTAAACAGGCGATGCTCTTTCAATGATAAGATTTTTGATTTTCATAAAATTCATTTCTATGCGGTATTTGCAAGATCGTGGTGTAAGACGTGGAAATTTGATCAAATAGATAGTTACGTGCTTATATGAACCTCTCACGAAGGTAAAATGCCAAGGTAAACGTAAAGTGTAGGATGTTTCGCTCTTGAGGTACACTTGTCAATGCCACGCACAAGAACTTTTTCTTAAGGATACTTCAAATAAAACTATGAGCAACGGAAAGGTCGAAAGTGTGAAAAAACGAAAGGATCGAAGTTTTAGGGACTTTCTGTACATAATATACATTCTTATGTAGTGGTTTTATAACACGCACGCGAAGCGCATGACTGCTTACTCCCTGACCGGCTAAGTACTAAATACGGGTTTCCATTTTCTCCAACCCTTTCTAAACTCTGTCGGCTGTGCTGCTCCTTCTTCCTAGAAAGCTTGCTATATCGCTTCATTGGTGACCCCAGTCCGAGTACAATGCCGCAGTCGACTAGCGAGAGCAAGGAAAGTGAAGAACCAATTATCGTGAATTGGGTAGGCGTGAGGGTACCGCCATTTTACCCGACCAAACCTAAATTATGGTTTTCATCGTTGGAAAGCCAGTTCGTGCTAGCTGGAGTGACGTCGGATGCCACAAAGTACCACTACGCCGTGTCGTACTTAGAACCCCAGTACATCGAGATAGTGGAAGACATCGTCGAGGGACCGGCTACGTCAAATAGGTACGAGGTGCTGAAGACGGAGCTGGTCAAGAGGCTGTCGGCGTCACGGGAAAAGCAGGTACAGCAACTTCTCCACCACGAAGAATTGGGGGACCGAAAACCGTCGCAGTTTCTTCGGCGGCTGCGATGGTTAGCTGGTTCCACGGTACCGGATGATCTAATCAGATCCCTCTGGGCCAGACGCCTACCTAGCAGCGTGCAACCCATCATCGCGTCACAGGCGAACATGAAGCTGGATGAAGTCGCCGAGCTTGCCGATCAGGTTCTGGACGCCGTATCCCCCAATGCCCACGTAACAGCTGTATCAGCAGGTGCTCCCAGTGAAATGAGTGAGATCGCCACGTTGACCCGGCAAGTCGAGGCGTTAGCGGAAAAAATTGAACACATGTCGCGGTCAAAATCAAGAACCAGACAATTTTCAAAACGTCGAGGTGGATCACCGTCTACAAGTAGATCACACTCAAGCTACAGACGCCATCCTATCTGCTGGTACCACTTTAAATTCGCCGGAAAAGCAAGTAAGTGTACGAAACCGTGCGACTTTACGGGAAATGCGACGGGCAGTCGGTAAGTGCGACCGACGGCTGCCCAAGTATCGGTCGCTTATTTGTTACGGATAGGCTTACTAAATTACAATTTTTAGTTGATACGGGCAGTGATTTATGTGTTTTCCCTCGTAGATTTTTGAAAGAATGTCGTGTCAAAACTAATTTTGAATTATGTGCCGCTAACGGCTCGATCATAACTACATATGGTTTTTATCATTTAAATTTAAACCTAGGTCTGCGTCGTGACTTCCCTTGGCATTTTATTGTGGCCGACGTCACGAAGGCGATAATAGGCGTGGATTTTTTGTCCCATTATAATTTAATAGTAGATGTTCGAAATCAACGCCTCATAGACAATAAGACGATGGTCACGACCGTGGCTTCACTCGCGTTTGACAATGAAAGCATTTCTTCGGTTCACTCGACCTTCAGGTTGTTTCTGGTAACTCGGTGTATCACGACATACTAGCTCGATACCCCGAGATTACTCGACCTCACGGAATACATCGCACAATACATCACAACACCGTACACCATATCCGCACTACACCTGGCCCACCGGTCTCTTGCACCCCACGTAGGCTTGCACCTGACAAACTTAAGATAGCGAAGGCAGAATTCGAGTCAATGTTGCAGAACGGTACTTGTAGACCTTCGGAATCAGCATGGGCTTCTCCTCTCCATCTAGCACCCAAGAAGGACAACGGGTGGCGTCCCTGTGGGGACTACCGCATGCTGAATGCCCGGACAATACCCGACAGGTACCCGATCAAGCATATCCACGACTTTGCTTATTCGTTGTCAGGCTGCACTATCTTCTCAACGATTGATCTAGTTAAGGCGTATAACCAGATCCCCATCCACCCTGATGTCATTGCGAAAACGGCCATCACCACAGCTTTCGGCAGTTACGAATTCGGCTACATGAATCTAGGTTTAAGGAATGCGGCGCAAACTTTCCAACGCTTCGTAGACGAGATGCTGCGCGGCCTGGACTTTACATATGCGTATTTGGATGATTTTCTAGTATTTTCGAAGGATCAGAAGACTCACGAAGGGCATCTTCGTCAGATTTTCGACCGTCTGAAACGATATGGGATGGTGGTGAACACAGCTAAATGTGTATTCGGTGCACCCAAGGTGACTTTTCTAGGTTACCTTATTACAGACAAAGGTACAACGCCGCTACCCATGAAGGTCGAGGCCATAAAAAACTTTCCCACTCCGAAAACAGTAAAAGAACTGCGTAGATTCTTGGGCATGGTGAATTTCTATCGCAGGTTCATCTCAGGCGCTGCTGGACAACAGGCTCCACTAAACGCGCTACTGACAGGATCAGTGAAAGGCTCGCACCCGGTCCATATAACTGGTAAGTCACTGGAGGCCTTTGAAGCCTGCAAAGAAGGCCTATGCCAGGCCGCCTTGTTGGCGCATCCCAATTGTGACGCCAAGTTAGTGCTGGTCACCGATGCGTCTGACCGAGCCATGGGAGCTGTGTTGCAGCAGAGGAGGAGTAACGGTGAGTCCTGGGAGCCATTAGCATTCTTCTCTCGTGGGTTGAGTTCTTCCCAACAGAAGTACTCACCCTACGATCGAGAGCTACTCGCCATTTACGAGGGCATAAAATATTTCAGGCACATGCTCGAAGCCCGGGACTTCACGATCTACACCGACCACAAGCCGCTGACCTTCGCATTCACTAATCGTAAGGAAAACTGCTCGCCAAGACAGTTCCGACACCTGGACCTGATCGCGCAGTTCACCACCGATATACGTCACATTTCTGGTAGGGACAATGTGGTAGCTGACACACTCTCGCGAGTTGAGGAGATCACTCAGCTAATAGACCCTGCTGAGCTGGCTTCCGCTCAACAACCGGATCCAGAGCTGAGACAACTCGTAGAAGGTAAGACCTCATTGTGCCTCCAAAGAGTCAAAATCCCAGGTACCAGCGTGGAACTGTTTTGCGACGTTAGTATGGGAACCAACAGGCCATACATTCCCAATACGCTACGCCAAAGGGCGTTTGAATGTCTACACTGTCTTAGCCACCCTGGGGCGAGCGCAACTGTGAAGCTGGTCTCCGAACGATACGTATGGCCTGGGGTTCGACGGGATTGTAGGAACTGGACGCGGGCATGCATAGCGTGTCAGAAGTCCAAGGTCACGCGTCATACCAGTGCTCCACTCGGTAACTACAAACTTCCCGCATCCCGATTCAAATTCGTTCATATCGACTTAGTAGGGCCATTGCCTCCGTCCCAGGGCTTCAGATATTGTCTCACCGCCATCGATCGCTTTACGCGGTGGCCTGAGGCAATACCACTAGAGGACATCACGGCTGAGGCAGTAGCAAAAGCACTCCTCAGTGGCTGGATAGCTAGGTTTGGTTGTCCTGCCGACATCGTGACAGATCGTGGCAGGCAGTTTGAGTCAGCGTTGTTCCGAAATCTTTCTCGGATCGCTGGATTCACACATCGCCGAACCACTGCTTACCACCCAGCCTGCAATGGACTCATAGAACGATTCCATCGCCAACTTAAATCGGCCATAACCTGTCACGGTGGCGGTAATTGGACAGAGTCTCTTCCGTTGGTGTTGTTAGGGGTCCGCAGCGCGGTCAAGGAGGACCTACAGACTACCTCAGCTGAATTGGTGTATGGCGAACCTTTGCGGCTGCCAGGTGAATTTTTTGATCCAGAGCCTGACTATCCCCTAGACTTGACTGAGTTCGCGTCAAGACTTAGGGGCATAGTCCAAAGCCTGAGGCCTTCACCAGGCTCTCGTCACGGTGGAAAACGTCCAACGTTTGTCTTCAAGAAGTTAGCCACTTGCACTCACGTGTTTTTGCGTGACTGCACTGTTGGCGGTACCTTGAAGCCAGCGTATTCTGGACCGTACGAAGTCCTGCAGCGTGACGACAAGGTGTTCACTATTCTGGTGAATGGGAAGAAAGTCACGGTATCGATAGACCGTGTCAAGCCAGCCTACATACTACGTGACACAGACACCACACCACATACACATACAGAACCCACACAACATCATGACACACATAACTCTAATACACACGTGACACAATCGGGAAATCAGAACTCGCCGGATCGCGAAGATAATGCTTTCAGAACTAGATCGGGACGTAAGGTTAAATTTCCAGATTACTATCGCCCTTGACGGTCTCAAGGGGGGGCTGATGTAGTGGTTTTATAACACGCACGCGAAGCGCATGACTGCTTACTCCCTGACCGGCTAAGTACTAAATACGGGTTTCCATTTTCTCCAACGCTTTCTAAACTCTGTCGGCTGTGCTGCTCCTTCTTCCTAGAAAGCTTGCTATATCGCTTCACTTACATTACTGTTATTATAAAGAGGTAAAATTTGCTTGTAAGTTTGTATGTAAAAAAAACTTCTAATATGTAGGTACATATTAGAAGATTAGCCCTGGTTTATCCTTAAATAAAGCACATTTTTAATCTGGTAATATGTCACCGTGAGAATTAATAATTGGATGCGGTAAAACTATTGCATGCAGGAGGAACACCTAATTTGACCCTATTTATATCTAGACTAGCTGTATAGTCTAGATATAAATAGGGTCAAATTAGGTCAAGCAAATAGAGTTTCTGACTTGAAAGCAATCAATGTTATTTCACGAAACTTCTTATTATATCTCGATAAGTAATGTACATATCTAGTTATTTGAGTTATTCCCATATTGGATTTGATTGGACAAACTCAGCACAGTTATGGTTAATGAAAATCGATTCTTCGATCGAGAGAAGTGTGAAGTGGGCACTTTTACAAGACTACGGGGAATAATTGAATTGTGTTTCTTAGCAAATAAAGTTGAGAATATTTATGTAGACATGTCAAGTAACAACAAAATATCATTATTCTAAATTATTTTCTAAAGTTGAAAATGTTACGAATACACATTCGGACAGACTTTATTCGTAAGTAAAAATGTACATACAAACATAGAACTCTTTTACCGTTTATGCTGTCAGACTGTGGAACGCTTTTCCAACCCACATAAGGAACTGCAGAACAGTGTCTAGCTTTAAGAAGAGTCAAGGAACACTATCTCTCTTCTTTACCTTAATTACTGTACGTCTATGTATGGTTATATAACTTATTATGTACGTATTTGTGTATTTACTAGTACGGTGTCTTGCGCGGTGCTTCGCGCCGCACCACGCCATAGGTTTTGGCCTATAACTTTTGACCCCTTAGGGCTAGGTCAAATTTTCGATTTTTTGGCATGCCTCCAGACAGAGGGGTCAACCATCATTGGAACATAAGCAGTTCTCGAGAGCTAAGGGGGATCAAATTACATTCCCCATTTCTATATATAGATGTAGTTATAGTTTATGTAATTTATAGACTTTTTTTCCGGCTGCTCTTCCGTCCATAGCCGGGCGTCTCTGGTTCACACGCAGAAGGTATTCCCAGTGGACTGGCGGACTTCGACCACCTATGTGGTCTCTACGGGGGTTTGGTCGGGATGAGAATCCCGCGTCGTTGGGGTAGGGTTTTATCTCGCGTCAGTGAGTGAATCTGGCTGCGTGCTGTGGGGCAAAGGCCAAAAGCAAAGTTTATAGACCTGCACACACATCAGCACCAGTTTGCAATCATGATATCCTCTCGTAGGCCCATTGGAAGAGATCTCTATAGAGATAGGTGGCACCTTTGTATACATGTTTAGTTTGTATCCTTATATATTTACTGTTATTATTTGCTGTGTGTGTACAAGAATAAATAAATGAAAATAAAAAAATAAATAAATAGAATAATGTCTAATTTTCTGGATTAGGCAGAATTATTATTATAAACTCCAAACCATCGTCATCTACTGAGCTTTTTCCCCAACCCATTAGGGTTGGCTCGGCTGAAATTCGATGTTTACCGTGATGCGACTGCCATCTGACTTCCACAACCCATTAGAATTATGTAAGTACCGCAAATCTCGCCAGTTTATTAAATAGCGAGCATATTGCCGCTAGTCGGGTACTTTATCCAGAGCTTCCTGTTTTTATAGTCATTTCTGCCTCCTAAGATACAGGTAGGTATCTCATCTAGTTTACGAAGCTCAGTTCCATGTTCTTGGACTATTTTGTAATTATTTTAACTTGAATACTATGTGAAAATTTTGTGTCATTAAATGCTTATTATTAATTACCCTTCCTTGATTCTGCTAGCGTGAGAGCAGCCGGAATAAAATAACAACCATCCTTGATAGTTAAAAAATTTAAAAAATTCTATTATGACGGAAATTCTAATTGAAGTTACAGTTTGTAAGGATTTAAGAAGAGTTTCGAGAAGGATGTTTGTTACTCAATCATATGATTGAACATGCATAATGTATATCAATAAAAATAGCACATAAATAGACTATTTCTTGAATAAGCACATATCACACTTTATCCCGATTTAGTATATATTACGGAACGGAAAAATGCGTGGTAAAAATTATATGACTCACATAATTTTGGCGCCGTAATTAAACGTCAACTAATGAAAAGGGCCAATGAATTTTTATACCGTTTTCACAAACCGACCGGAGTGATTCATGAGGAAGGTTTAGGTGTATAATTCATTAAACATTTATGTTTATTGACCTGTAAACTCAAAGCGAAGCAAACAGTAAAAAACAGGTCAATAGTCCATTTTTATACCCTACTAGAGTGGTGTTCTATATTGTATAAGTATTGAGTTTTTGTGAATACATTACGAGGAACTCAAGTGCGTACAGGATCACCAAATAATGTAATTGTCATATGACAAAAATGGTCAGGTTGTGTTATAAGTAGGTACTTGATAATATTGTAATTTATATGACTGTACTACAAGTTGCTCGTAGTGCCGACAACTGAAAGTTTGAAACTACCTAAATATAACTTATATTGTGAAATTGACAGCCACAGAGCAGCAGCATTGAATCACTTTACATTGAATTACACAATGTACCTATATGTAATCTCCTTTACCTACTGTTCACGCCTATTGCAAACGTATACACAATTATCTCAGATTGTTTATTCATCAAATACATTGTGCTATCAATCTTTGAATAAGCCAATTGTAAAAGCTATTAAAATGACTGGCGATGACCAGAAAAATACCGATTTTACCCGTTTGGGGCAAACGGGAATTATTATTTTATGAATTGTAATACTTCAAATAATTACCGTCCGTCCGTCCGTCTGTCACCAGGCTGTATCTTATTGAACTTGTATGTCAGTACAAGTTCCCGGTTATGGGTTCGCACCCTATTACATAATGTGACACCAAAACAGGAAAATATAAAATCCTCTGCCTACCTTTTCGGGGAAACAGGCGTATTGGTATGGGTTTACATTTTTACATTTAGTCAAAATGTATGTATTCACATGCTGTATACCGTTCCTACTTCAGCGCAAATAAACAATGGGTTACTTAGATATTTCAGCGGGTTGCAGATTCAATAGAATATATTATATTCACCTGGTGAAACTCGCACAGTTCATACATATTGCATGGTTATGTCCGTGTAAACTCAGTTCATATGATTCATAATATTAGCTCGACGTCTGCTTTAGATTTATGTGAATGTCCCCATTCTAGTCTCATGAAGAAAGGTAAATGCGGTATTTTACACATACTATCTCTACATATTATAAAACAAATGTTCTGCGTGTATGCGTAGATCTTTATTTTTAAAACTACGCCACGGATTTTAATGCGGTTTTCACCATAGATAGTGGTTCTCTAAGAAGGATTTTGTATATACAACGTGTTTCATATTAGTGTGGTCATATCTCAAGGTTGCATTGGGTAGGGCCCAAATAATATATTGCGCGGGGTCTTTAATTAATTTAATAAAATATTGACTTATAATGACGTAGTCGATAAATTTTCCTTTTTATCGATAGCTCATTGAAATGAAGCCCTAAGACTGCACTACAAAATAAACATATGATTAGAATGAACTCTAGATTTGACCTGAAGTAGGTTTGCCAAACAGTGAAATAGATTCGGACAGTCTCGTTGTTACTCAAAATTTTAACCAACAGATAAAGTTACTTTATCAATAGTTATCATACAAAATAGTTTCCGAATCACAACTTGGGCTCAAAATAAAGAGTGCCTACTCAAAGTTATTTTTGAAGTTTTTCTATGAATTTATGTATCACGTGATTGTCGTGAATGTTACAACTCACACGTAATTTGTTGTCCACCTACTCAAATACCAGGAGCAACGCATTTGCTGTCGAAGAAAAGAGAAGAAACATTTATGTTCTTGTCTTCCTTAAATTTACACTTTTTAAAAATTGGTTCCGCACAGATATTTAAAATACAACTGCTGTTTGTGTAGAAGTTTATGTTGTAGCTGTTGAGAACGCTGGTGGGTATAGTAGTATGTAGGTATTCAGTTTCGGGATAGAGAGATCGTGGATGCCAGTCACTGCACTACCATATCGTGAACTCTCTTTCGACTCATTTACCATGAAGTAAATGATCTGCAAGGTGTTTGGTTATTTTTGACCGACTTTAAAAAAGAGTAGGTACTTAGGTTCTCGATTCGTCATGATAATGTGATGCATAAAAGTTCATAAAACATTATCGCTAAAAGTGGCAACTTGTATGGTTGAACGAGGATATCAGAAAAAGTAGGAGGTGTTGGTGTCAGTTTCACTAATATGTATCTTAAGGACCCCTAAAAATTACAAAGAGAACCGCCCACTTTTTTGATTGGAGCCGCTTTGAAGAAACTAGGTATCAGTAGCGATGTCGGCATATATCAAAGACGTACACGTCACAACACGTAAATTTTACCGCAAAACCCATATTATTCCGGTGTTGCAAGTTAACGCAATGTTCTTCATAAACGGGGACTTTATTAGCTTTTTTTATGCTGGATATTTGTTAATTTTAGCAATTGGTAATAAATTACTAATCTTAGACGACATGGATAAAGAAAGTCGCTTTTTCCGTCTGTCTGTTCTAATGTATGTTTAGTTCTTGAAAACTACGCAACGGATCTTGAAGCGGTTTTTTTTAAATGGGTTTAAGTAGGTTTCGAAATGTATTTACATGCATACTATCATGCGAGCGACGCCGCGCTGGCATTCAACAATTTTATTTTATTTCATAGGTCTTAGGGAAATATCCTGTGTTTATGGTAAATAATAATTATGTTATTATTTATCTCTTAAATTATTTTATACTAGGTACCTACTAGCTTTTTTTCATAAATAAAACTAAGTACCTACTTGGTACTTTTATTAGATTTTTACCAAAATTACGACGTAATTCAAGGAAATAAGACATTGCACTTGGGCAACACTTACAACTATCTAATTTCTTTTCAGTTGCAAGTAAACTTTGATATTAGGCGTACGTAGTAATCTGTGTTAATCGATCATGGCGTATTTAAGTAATAGTGAATATTATGAAATGATACTTTGCGTCGGGGCAGCCGATGGCAGTCTGCGTGAAGCTCGTCGCCTTTATCGAGAAAGATTTGTGGACAATAGACTCGAAGGTGAACGGCGGCGGTTACCATCTGTGGAGTGCTTCCGAAAAATGGTGAACCGTTTACATGACACTGGTTCTTTCCGTGGTTCCCGCTCAGAAGGCAGACCATCTGTTGTACCACCAGAGCAAGAAGAAAGTATTCTCGAGCATTTTCAATCCAATCCCAGAACAAGTACTCGCCGCGCTGGAATTGTTCTGGGAATGAATCATTTGAGAGTATGGCGCGTGCTAAAAGCAGATGGTCAACATCCGTACCACTTCAGGCACACCCACGAACTGACACCGGCTGATTTCGTACCACGTCTCAACTTTTGCCAGTGGTACCGAGAGGAAGCACAACGATCCCCTAGTTTCGCGAACCGTATTTTATGGACCGATGAAGCATCTTTTACTCGTGCTGGTATCAGTAACCAACATAACGAACATGTATGGACTCATCAGAACCCACACGCATCTGCAGAAAACAACTTTCAGCATCAGTGGCGTGTTAACATTTGGGCGGGAATAATCGGAGATATTTTAATTGGTCCTTTCGTGCTACCGAGTTCGCTAAACGGTGAAAATTACCTCGCGTTCCTTAGAAACGTCTTAGAACCCGAACTTGAAAACTTGCCTGTAACATTGTACACAAATATGATGTACCAGCAAGACGGGGCGCCAGCACATTATGCGAGAGATGTACGGGCGTATTTAGATGAGCGGTTTAACCAGTGGATCGGACGTGGTGGTCCCATACCTTGGCCTCCGAGGTCACCGGATCTCACACCACTTGACTTTTTTTTTTGGGGCTATGTCAAAAACAAAGTGTACAGTGCGGTATGTCTCACGCGTGAAGATATGGAGTCTAAAATATTTGATGCATTTAGCAGTGTAACTCCAGACATGCTGTGTAATGTAACTGCCAGCATGATGCGACGGACCCAACTGTACATTGATCAAGGCGGCGAACATTTCGAGCCGTTACTTTAGTACCTACTTTTTTCTGCGACTTATCTAAGGCCTTCGATTGCGTTCAGCACCAGACTTTAATTAAGAAACTTGATCATTACGGAATCCGGGGGACGGCCTTGAATTTCGTCAATTCTTACTTAAGTGATAGGGTCCAGAAAGTAGTGATCAATGGTAAACAGTCACCTGGTTCTCCTGTAGCAATGGGGGTACCGCAGGGTTCAATTTTGGGACCTTTTCTTTTTCTAGTATATATTAATGATCTCCCTCACCTCATAAGAGACGACCACGAGGTAGTTTTGTTTGCTGATGACACTTCTTTAATATTTAAAGTTAAACGTGGACAGCGCGAACTTGACGATGTAAACATTACCCTCTCTAGGATAGTCCACTGGTTTTGTGCTAATAATTTATTATTAAATGAAAATAAAACTAAATGTGTAAGATTCACCTTACCTAATGTAAGACTTGTTAAAACCAGTGTTAAGGTTAGGGATGATATAATAGAATTGGTCGATGACACTGTCTTTCTGGGCATAACGTTAGACTCCAAATTGCAATGGGGGCCTCATATCGGGAAAATTTCGGCCAGGCTTAGTTCAGCAGCCTATGCTGTCAAAAAGATCCGACAACTTACAGACATTAAAACGGCGCGTCTTGTCTACTTCAGCTACTTCCACAGTATCATGACATATGGCATACTACTGTGGGGTAACGCTGCCGATATTGAATGCATCTTTGTGTTGCAGAAGAGGGCTATCAGGACTATCTATGGAATGGGGTCTCGGGAGTCATTAAGAGATAAGTTTAAGCATATTAACATCCTTACAGTGTATTCACAGTATATTTATGAAATTTTATTGTATACCCACAAGAACAAAAGTAAATTTGTGAAAAATAGTGATAATCATAATCTAAACTTAAGAAATAAGGATAAACTGGCTGTTCCTAAATTTAGGCTTCATAAAGTGAGTAATTCTTTTGCGGGGAACTTTATTCGAATGTACAATACATTGCCAACCGAAATAGCAAATTTATCTGTCAATAAATTTAAAAAACTAATAAAAAGTAAATTGTGCCATAAAGCTTATTATAGTATTAATGATTTCTTAGATGACAAGGCGGCCTGGTTGTAACAACGTAACGAATTGCTCCTTTCTAAATAACTCTGTATTAGATTTAAGATGAAATATTTTGAAAAAAGCCGAGCTGAGTTTCTTGAGGGCTCTTCTCAGTCTCGTTGCATTTTGGAACCCTCGGTAGAGTCACACCAACTTCTGACGAATCTAAATAATTTTCTGAAAATTTCAAAGATAATAAACGTTATTTTATTTTATTTTATATTTTATTTTATTTTAGTTTTGTGTTTATTAGAGGTAGGAAGTGTATTTTTTATTAAATTCAATAATGTTTATCTAAGTATCGTGATATTAGTGAGTTAGTTGTGTTTATTGTGGAACACGGTACCTACCTATCTACCAGGATGACATGCACAATGAAATCGGTTAGTTTTTGTTGTTTTAAAGTCCACAACCTATCATTACTACAAAATAGTATTCTGTACCAGGAGCATATGAAATAAGAGTTGTTTACGATTCATCGAAGAGGACTGAACCTTACGAATAAATTTGACCCTAGGGAGGGTTTATAAAATATCGATTAAATGAACAAATCAATTAAATTTACATGACACCTTAAAAGTTTTAACTAAACTTGTATTTGCAATTTTGTCCGTGCGTATAGTTAACTCAACGCGCATGTGTAACGAGGGTCAAATATGACCACACTAATATGAAACACGTTGTATAATGTTTCAAGCGGGCGATGCCGCGGGCGTCCGCCAGTTTATTATGTACGAGTAGTACACTATTTTTTTTAAATAACATTCATACAAATGGTCACAACTTTTTCCCATGGGTGTAGGCAGAGACTATGGAATTCCACTTGCTACGATCTGGCATTCTTCTTTCGCTTCTTCCACTTTCATAACTATATTCATGCACGCTCTCCAGTTCTGGGTACTCTTGACCTGGCCTTTGGTCAAAACATCTCCGATTTGGTCGAAGTAAGTTCGCCTAGGTCGACCCTTACCTGCCTGTCCATTCACGCCCGCCTTATTTATGTGTTTCGTCAATCTTCTTTCATTCATCCTTTCTACGTGCCCCAACCATCTAAGTGTAATAAAACTCCCTCTGTAAGGTTTTACTTTATATTTATTCGTAATCCGCCCGTTTGATTACCACATTCATATGGCACAGCATTAAATCAAGACAATTGCCTCGGTATTTAAAAAGTTTGGAAGTGATATTAGTAAGATATATAAGCTCAAGTACGATTATTCAAAACAGGGTAGCTACACACTATTGAAGCTGTTAGTGGCGATAGGAGTAGGTGTTTTATATAACGTGTTCTTACGTTATACGAGTAATAGTAACGTTGTGAACTTACCAAAATCGACTTAAAAACGAATACTGTACCTGTTACATAGTTTGCCCCAGGATATAAAACCAAAGTCAGATAAAAGATTATTTCAAAGTAAGCTGAAGAAGGACCTGTTATCGACTATCAATGTACCTACCTAATGTGTGTTATAAATTGTACTTAATGTGTGTTGATAATATATCTCCCTATTGTAATAGTATGCACTTTAACCATTAGTGTTAGACTCACCGGATCCTGCAGACAAACTGTGCAAACAGTTTTGTAGGACCATAAACTAGCTATAAGTAAAATTGTAAGAATAATAATAAAAATAAAATAGTGACTTAACATCACCTGCATGTTGTTCCCCTGCTGATTGAACAGACACGGTTCTGGCAAACATTATCAATCTTTATTATCTTAAATTTATTCAATACTAGCAGACGCTCGTGGCTTCTCCCGCTTGACAAATTATATACACAAACCTTCCTCGAGAACCACTCTATCCATTAGCGATAACCGCATAAAAATCCGTTACGTAGTTTTAAATATCTAAGCATACATAGCTAGAAAGAAATTGACTTTGTTTTATACTACTCGTATGTTATGATTACAGATAAAGCGAGCCGTGGCATGGCCAGAGCACTTCTAGCTTGGACAGAGACGAGAGATCTCTCATTCACCCTCCTGCGGATGCTTAACATCGATATCTCGCTTCCTTTCAAATTCGTAGGACTTCTTGTCACATATCTTATTATACTTTTGCAGTTCCAAAAAGTCATAAACCCTTAATAGAAACTAGTATTTGATTTAAAATTTAGATTTATATGCACATATTTGTTTTGTAATGTATTCCATACATGTCTTTGAATGTTTTTGTGTTAATATATATGGTTAATTATTAACGGTTATTAATTTTCACGAGTTTTATCCCTTTATTATTTTCCCCATTTTCCAATGCTCAATTGCAATATTTAGGTTATTTACTAGTATTAATATAACAAATGTTGTATCCCCAGAATACACTAAATCTAGTTGTACCTATATTCAGTCAGCTTAAAGCTATTTGCAAATAATCGTAGTTTGGGTTTCCTGTGTTATGGTAAATAATGGTAGTCATTAATGGTGTGAGTATTGTAGACAAGCGGCAAACCCCCGAAAAAGTGCTTAGAAATGAAAATGACTGACCAATCAGTGAAAATGTGATTTCCCCAATACAAATTTGTACTTTTTGTAAACCTTGGACCAAAAGGCGTCGATTGGTAAGAAAACAAAATTTGTGCGGTTGGGTTATTATTTGTTATAAACAAATTAATTTGTTAACTGATAAAAAGTTGGTTTTTTATTGGAAAATGAATTCTAAGGGTAAAACGGGCAAAATAGAACACTTTTTACTAAGTGATTTTTTCGAAAAAATGCGTTTTAAAGAAGTTACAACCATTTTAAAGCGCAATAACTTAGAACGTGATGGAACAAGTTAAAAAAGTTACGAACAAATCATGTTCAGAATGTAAAAAATCTGGTTTTAGACAGACTGACATTAAATGCTTATATTTCTAACTTCGTTTGCTTTTTGCTCCTACACGTTCTAAGCTTTGAACATAGTGGTCTTTTGCGGTTGCTGGGAACTTTGGACTAGGTATATGGGACATAGGAAGCTAATAACTTTTTTTTTTATTATTATTTATTTATTTACCAAAAACAATAGGTACATGAGATGATCTTAAATAATTTACAGTTAAAGACAATGAAACAACACCAAAAGAGAAACCCTGGCACCCACTATAAGAGTTAACTTGTGTTGTGGGATACCAGGCCCCACAGATTTGCTATACCTACAATACAGCCACAAGTGTTAATAGGTACGTAGAATCACTCATACAGCATAATTCGACGAGTCTATTATTACACGAAATATAACAATTAAAACGAAATTAACTACATAAATATGGTATAAATAAAATATTTAAATTAGTTTGTGTGTGTGTGTGGGTATGTGTTTGTGTGTATATGTGTGTGTGATTGTGTGTGCGTATGTGTGTGTATGTGTGCGCGTGAGTTAGTTATATCAGTTACAATATTGATATGGCTAGAATAACTAAAGAAGAATAACTCTGCAACTAAAATCAGAATCTTTTCATTCTTGGAATATATTTCTGTGTGAAAGGTAACAGCAAACTAAATCGTTCGGAAGACGCCTCAGGCCGCATAGTTACTGTGTTTTTACGAAACGGATTTTAACGAAACTTGTTCATACATCAGCTTAACACATAAGCTACTTTGAATGTTCCCAAGTGTTCCAGTACGAATTGGGAACGAGAGAGTCCTCGGAAGGATAACCTAGGGCGCTGAGCGGTGGCTTTATGGGATCATGGTTGATGCAATTCAATGGAACCGCCCGGGAAGATACACTTTGATTATTGACACTGTGATCATTCTTAATAATATCCTGCTACTTATAAACGACCTGCTCAGACCCGGTATGTTTGGGTATGCGGACGATAGCACGGTTGCCGAGAGATATTTCTCCAGCGCAAAGGCCAAAAAACCGGAAATCGACGATCGTAGAGTGGCAATGGTTGAACGCACTAACTTAACCCTTCAGGCAGTGTCTGACTGGGGCGATGCTAACCTTGTCACATTCAACACTACGAAAACCCAGGCATGTCTTTTCTCCGCTAAAAAGAGCCCGTTCACCAAGGCTTCTACTTTCTGGGATGTCCCTGTACCTGTGACTCAGCATCTTCAGCTCCTTGGTGTGGACTTATCATCCAACCTGAACTTAGCTACATAGAATCCAGGGCTAAAACAGCTTCGAAAAAACTAGGCATCGTCTCTAAGGTGCGTAAATATTTTACCTCGAATCAACTACTTAGTCTTTACTCAGCACAGGTACGCTCCTGCATGGAGTACTGCTCGCACCTTTGGGATGGATCCGCCCGCTACCAGCTTGAGGCCCTGGAAGCTATTGACAGACGCGCCAGAAAACTTATAAGCGATGAGGCGCTCACAAGCAACCGACTTCAGAGCCTCAACCATCGCCGTCTGGTTGCGAGTCTGTGTGTCTTCTACAGGTTACATTTCGGAGAGTGTGCGCAGGAATTGCATGAATTAATTCCACCAGCACTATTCCATCATCGGACATCAAGGCGTGGTCTGAGATTCCATCCGTATGTGGTCGATATTCCACCTCTTCGTACCTCTCGATTCGCTTCTTCTTTCATCATGCGAACCGCTAAGGAATGGAATTCCCTTCCAGCGTCATTGTTCCCCGATACATATAATCTTGGGATTTTCAAGGCAAGAGTAAATAGGCATTATTTGAATTTGCGTGCTTCATCTTAGACCGCATCGTTACTTAACATCAGGTAAGATTGTGGTCAAACGCACTCAAATTTAATCATAATAAAAAAAAAAAATATTTTTTTACTTGAAAGCTTAGGACAATTTACACAACGCCATCTAGTTTCAAACTAAGCAGAGCTTGTGATATGAGTACTAGGTAAACTGATGTAAATACATACTTAATATTTTTTTTTGTAATTGCATACATGGACGTACAACATATATTGATGAATGTGTTCGGATCCAACGACAAAGAAATTGTGTGTTAAATATTAGTGTAATGGAAACCAGTAGGTGCAACAGCATCCTGGCCAGTCCTCAGACAGACACAGCTAAGGCCATGTACACATTGTATTTAGAATGCTTAAGATTGTAAGTAACATAAAAAGTGGCTATGATGGAGCGACATAGTCGTAATTGTGGCTAAGCTCCCTAAATAAAGATTTAAAAAAGAAATGCATACAACAATGGAGAATATGATGTTTAATTTACGAGTATATATATATACTCGTAAATTAAACATCATATCAATTATATAATTGCAATAATTTCGCTAAATAGAAGACATTACGACGACATTACACGAGGCATTATCAAGACTGTCTCAAAGAGAACAGCTGTTCTCTTTGAGACAGAGTTGATAATGCAGGTTTTATCATGGACTTTCGCCAGGTAACGCCTGACTCCATTCAGTATTTTAGAAATGCATACATATTATAAATAGTAAACATCCAGACTTCGGTACATTCTGACAATTATTTGATCCCATTACGACTCGATCCAGTTTTCACGTACAAACATTTTTTTTCCTCTAGCCCAAGTACATATAATAGTAGTAAAGGAGACACATTGGTATACTGAACAATAAACAAACCTATGGTATAACCGTGAAAATTTACATTGCAGTCGCTACTTCATAACTTCGTACAGCCCCATTATAGAGCTGTAACTGCAACTTACCTTTTCAAATAATTGGAATTCTTTTTTAGGTTCCCAGGCTTCCAAAATAATTCTTGACATGGACATATTAATACTTTCACGCTGATAAAGCCTAGAAACAGCTAAATTAACACAAAAATACCCAATTAGTACTGATTGTTCAAGCGAGTTAAGCTCCATTTCAAAGAAACTAATGACTAGATTTGAAGACGAAGTGAACTCTTTGTAGAATTCTTACTTTTACGTAAGCTTGGTAGTTTTTTGGGATTACTCTCATGCTGTAAATCCCTTAAATCACGATCATTAATTTTCTTTTCATATATTAGCACATACACGACTCTATTCTTAAACTAAGAAGAGCTCTTCTATGACAAGGTTTTTCGTTTGACACAGAAATCACCAAAAATCGATTCGTATATACAAATATGCGATCAAATATGTGGATTTCCACATGTATTGAGATCCATGCGTCCAATCCGAATCGACGTCGTCGTCCACGGCCGACCGTACTAGACGGAATTCAAATACCCAAGGTTGCGGCCGCCCCTACATACAAACCTCTATATACAAAATAACAAACCTTTAACTTACTTTATTAAAAGTAAGTTAAAGGTTTGTTATGTTACCTTTTCTATAAGTCCTCAAATAAGTAAGTATTCTCCAAATATTCTATGCCCGCCTGAAATAGCTTTATGGTACCCAATTCCCGTGGGAACATATATGTATAAAAGTAGCCTAAAATCGTCATCAAAAACCACTCTATACATTGGTGAAAACAGTATGAAAATCGGTGCGTCGGTTTACTGCGAACAGACATATATAATTGTAATGAAAGTAATGTAACTTCGCTTTCAAGAATTATATTAGTAAATAAATACTTATTTAAATGTTAAAAGGTAAAATATACTAACGCTATACGAGTCACTATCCCTGTACAATGTAAACAGGCGATGCTCTTTCAATGATAAGATTTTTGATTTTCATAAAATTCATTTCTATGCGGTATTTGCAAGAGTGGGGTAAGACGTGGAAATTTGATCAAATAGATAGTTACGTGCTAATATGAAACTCTCACGAAGGTAAAATGCCAAGGTAAACGTAAAGTGTAGGATGTTTCGCTCTTGCGGTACACTTGTCAATGCCACGCACAAGAACTTTTTCTTAAGGATACTTCAAATAAAACTATGAGCAACGGAAAGGTCGAAAGTGGGATTCATGATCCGCCATTTCACATCACATTCACATTTTTCATTTTTTTACGTTTTTATTTGTTGATTTATATACTTGATTTACGAAGACTGGACATTGGCAAATTGCTATAAGCAGAGGCCATAAAAAAGAATTGAATTGAATTGACTGGACATTGGTAAATTGCTACAAGCAGAGGCCATAAAAAAGAGAAGAAGAAGAAGAAGGTCGAAAGTGTGAAAAAACGAAAGGGTCGAAGTTTTAGGGACTTTCTGTACATAATATACATTCTTACATTATGTACTGTTATTATAAAGAGGTAAAATTTGCTTGTAAGTTTGTATGTAAAAAAAACTTCTAATATGTAGGTACATATTAGAAGATTAGCCCTGGTTTATCCTTAAATAAAGCACATTTTCAATCTGGTAATATGTCACCGTGAGAATTAATAATTGGATGCGGTAAAACTATTGCATGCAGGAGGAACACCTAATTTGACCCTATTTATATCTAGACTAGCTGTATAGTCTAGATATAAATAGGGTCAAATTAGGTCAAGCAAATAGAGTTTCTGACTTGAAAGCAATCAATGTTATTTCACGAAACTTCTTATTATATATCGATAAGTAATGTACATATCTAGTTATTTGAGTTATTGCCATATTGGATTTGATTGGACAAACTCAGCACAGTTATGGTGAAGTGGGCACTTTTACAAGACTACGGGGAATAATTGAATTGTGTTTCTTAGCAAATAAAGTTGAGAATATTTATGTAGACATGTCAAGTAACAACAAAATATCATTATTCTAAATTATTTTCTAAAGTTGAAAATGTTACGAATACACATTCGCACAGACTTTATTCGTAAGTAAAAATGTACATACAAACATAGAACTCTTTTACCGTTTATGCTGTCAGACTGTGGAACGCTTTTCCAACTCACATAAGGAACTGCAGAACAGTGTCTAGCTTTAAGAAGAGTCAAGGAATACTATTTTTGAAAAATATATGCTCAATCAAATGCAAAATCACTTTAACGTTAATAAATTATTACATACAAAACAATTCGGTTTCACTCGTGGTCGGTCCACCACTGATGCCGGAATTAAATTATTAGAGTGTATATACAGGGCCTGGGATGAGTCATATGATGCTTATGGTGTATTCTGTGACTTATCTAAGGCCTTCGATTGCGTTCAGCACCAGACTTTAATTAAGAAACTTGATCATTACGGAATCCGGGGGAAAGCCTTGAATTTCGTCAATTCTTACTTAAGTGATAGGGTCCAGAAAGTAGTGATCAATGGTAAACAGTCACCTGGTTCTCCTGTAGCAATGGGGGTACCGCAGGGTTCAATTTTGTGACCTTTTCTTTTTCTAGTATATATTAATGATCTCCCTCACCTCATAAGAGACGACCACGAGGTAGTTTTGTTTGCTGATGACACTTCTTTAATATTTAAAGTTAAACGTGGACAGCGCGAACTTGACGATGTAAACATTGCCCTCTCTAGGATAGTCCACTGGTTTTGTGCTAATAATTTATTATTAAATGAAAATAAAACTAAATGTGTAAGATTCACCTTACCTAATGTAAGACTTGTTAAAACCAGTGTTAAGGTTAGGGATGATATAATAGAATTGGATGACACTGTCTTTCTGGGCATAACGTTAGACTCCAAATTGCAATGGGGGCCTCATATCGGGAAAATTTCGGCCAGGCTTAGTTCAGCAGCCTATGCTGTCAAAAAGATCCGACAACTTACAGACATTAAAACGGCGCGTCTTGTCTACTTCAGCTACTTCCACAGTATCATGACATATGGCATACTACTGTGGGGTAACGCTGCCGATATTGAATGCATCTTTTTGTTGCAGAAGAGGGCTATCCGGACTATCTATAGAATGGGGTCTCGGGAGTCATTAAGAGATAAGTTTAAGCATATTAACATCCTTACAGTGTATTCACAGTATATTTATGAAATTTTATTGTATACCCACAAGAACAAAAGTAAGTTTGTGAAAAATAGTGATAATCATAATCTAAACTTAAGAAATAAGGATAAACTGGCTGTTCCTAAATTTAGGCTTCATAAAGTGAGTAATTCTTTTGCGGGGAACTTTATTCGAATGTACAATACATTGCCAACCGAAATAGCAAATTTATCTGTCAATAAATTTAAAAAACTAATAAAAAGTAAATTGTGCCATAAAGCTTATTATAGTATTAATGATTTCTTAGATGACAAGGCGGCCTGGTTGTAACAACGTAACGAATTGCTCCTTTCTAAATAACTCTGTATTAGATTTAAGATGAAATATTTTGAAAAAAGCCGAGCTGAGTTTCTTGAGGGCTCTTCTCAGTCTCGTTGCATTTTGGAACCCTCGGTAGAGTCACACCAACTTCTGACGAATCTAAATAATTTTCTGAAAATTTCAAAGATAATAAACGTTATTTTATTTTATTTATTTATTTTATTCTATCTGAAATGAAATGAAATGAAATTATTTGAAATGAAATTATTTATTTATTTGTATGGGTCAATAAATGGCTCTTACAAACGTCAGTAAGTACTTAAAATAAAAAATGTCATTGCTTCTATATTTACATGTACTGCCAGATTCGCAAAGCAATAAGTAGAACCGAGAGAAAGAACCTGGCAATAAAACTCTCGGTCACTCTTTTCAAATAATTGACTCATTTACACATTTTCTTAAGACTAAATGTGGACGAATATACATTGGTCTCGTGTCAAAATCAAAAAGAGTGTATAATACAACAAAAAAATTATTATAGTCGCCTAAGTACAATATGCTACAATTTCTGCATTTTAGGAGGCGCCTGCACCATGCTCAAGCCAGACACTTTTATCATTAAGGTAATCAACTGTCTTATAATATGCTTTTTGACATAAAGTGGTCTTTATAAATTTTTTAAATTTATTGTCGGGCATACAAAGGACCGATTCAGGCAATTTATTATAAAAGCGTATACCTTCCCCCTTGAAAGAATGACTAACCTTGCCAAGTCGATAACACGGAGGGAGTAGTTTATTTTTATTACGTAGATTTCTGTCTGTAACGTCACTTACTTTAGTATAGCTAGATATATTTTTCCTAACATACAGTATGTTATCAAATATATATTGGGAAGCTACAGTTAAAATATTAATATCTTTAAATCGCTCCCTAAGAGAATCTCTTTTACCTAAACAATAAATGGCACGGACTGCCCTCTTTTGTAATATAAAAATTGTTATCTCTCTTCTTTACCTTAATTACTGTACGTCTATGTATGGTTATATAACTTATTATGTACGTATTTGTGTATTTACTAGTACGGTGTCTTGAGCGGTGCTTCGCGCCGCACCACGCCATAGGTTTTGGCCTATAACTTTTGACCCCTTAGGGCTAGGTCAAATTTTCGATTTTTTGGCATGCCTCCAGACAGAGGGGCAACCATCATTGGAGCATAAGCAGTTCTCGAGAGCTAAGGGGGATCAAATTACATTCCCCATTTCTATATATAGATGTAGTTATAGTTTATGTAATTTATAGACTTTTTTTCCGGTTGCTCTTCCGTCCATAGCCGGGCGTCTCTGGTTCACACGCAAAAGGTATTCCCAGTGGACTGGCGGACTTCGACCACCTATGTGGTCTCTACGGGGGTTTGGTCGGGATGAGAATCCCGCGTCGTTGGGGTAGGGTTTTATCTCGCGTCAGTGAGTGAATCTGGCTGCGTGCTGTGGGGCAAAGGCCAAAAGCAAAGTTTATAGACCTGCACACACATCAGCACCAGTTCGCAATCATGATATCCTCTCTTAGGCCCATTGGAAGAGATCTCTATAGAGATAGGTGGCACCTTTGTATACATGTTTAGTTTGTATCCTTATATATTTACTGTTATTATTTGCTGTGTGTGTACAAGAATAAATAAATGAAAATAAAAAAATAAATAAATAAAATAATGTCTAATTTTCTGGATTAGGCAGAATTATTATTATAAACTCCAAACCATCGTCATCTACTGAGCTTTTTCCCCAACCCATTAGGGTTGGTTCGGCTGAAATTCGATGTTTACCGTGATGCGACTGCCATCTGACTTCCACAACCCATTAGAATTATGGAAGTACCGCAAATCTCGCCAGTTTATTAAATAGCGAGCATATTGCCGCTAGTCGGGTACTTTATCCAGAGCTTCCTGTTTTTATAGTCATTTCTGCCTCCTAAGATACAGGTAGGTATCTCATCTAGTTTACGAAGCTCAGTTCCATGTTCTTGGACTATTTTGTAATTATTTTAACTTGAATACTATGTGAAAATTTTGTGTCATTAAATGCTTATTATTAATTACCCTTCCTTGATTCTGCTAGCGTGAGAGCAGCTGGAATAAAATAACAACCATCCTTGATAGTTAAAAAATTTAAAAAATTCTATTATGACGGAAATTCTAATTGAAGTTACAGTTTGTAAGGATTTAAGAAGAGTTTCGAGAAGGATGTTTGTTACTCAATCATATGATTGAACATGCATAATGTATATCAATAAAAATAGCACATAAATAGACTATTTCTTGAATAAGCACATATCACACTTTATCCCGATTTAGTATATATTACGGAACGGAAAAATGCGTGGTAAAAATTATATGACTCACATAATTTTGGCGCCGTAATTAAACGTCAACTAATGAAAAGGGCCAATGAATTTTTATACCGTTTTCACAAACCGACCGGAGTGATTCATGAGGAAGGTTTAGGTGTATAATTCATTAAACATTTATGTTTATTGACCTGTAAACTCAAAGCGAAGCAAACAGTAAAAAACAGGTCAATAGTCCATTTTTATACCCTACTAGAGTGGTGTTCTATATTGTATAAGTATTGAGTTTTTGTGAATACATTACGAGGAACTCAAGTGCGTACAGGATCACCAAATAATGTAATTGTCATATGACAAAAATGGTCAGGTTGTGTTATAAGTAGGTACTTGATAATATTGTAATTTATATGACTGTACTACAAGTTGCTCGTAGTGCCGACAACTGAAAGTTTGAAACTACCTAAATATAACTTATATTGTGAAATTGACAGCCACAGAGCAGCAGCATTGAATCTTACACAATGTACCTATATGTAATCTCCTTTACCTACTGTTCACGCCTATTGCAAACGTATACACAATTATCTCAGATTGTTTATTCATCAAATACATTGTGCTATCAATCTTTGAATAAGCCAATTGTAAAAGCTTTTAAAATGACTGGCGATGACCAGAAAAATACCAATTTTACCCGTTTGGGGTAAACGGGAATTATTATTTTATGAATTGTAATACTTCAAATAATTACCGTCCGTCCGTCCGTCTGTCACCAGGCTGTATCTTATTGAACTTGTATGTCAGTACAAGTACCCGGTTATGGGTTCGCACCCTATTACATAATGTGACACCAAAACAGGAAAATATAAAATCCTCTGCCTACCTTTTCGGGGAAACAGGCGTATTGGTATGGGTCTACATTTTTACATTTAGTCAAAATGTATGTATTCACATGCTGTATACCGTTCCTACTTCAGCGCAAATAAACAATGGGTTACTTAGATATTTCAGCGGGTTGCAGATTCGTTAGAATATATTATATTCACCTGGTGAAACTCGCACAGTTCATACATATTGCATGGTTATGTCCGTGTAAACTCAGTTCATATGATTCATAATATTAGCTCGACGTATGCTTTAGATTTATGTGAATGTCCCCATTCTAGTCTCATGAAGAAAGGTAAATGCGGTATTTTACACATACTATCTCTACATATTATAAAACAAATGTTCTGCATGTATGCGTAGATCTTTATTTTTAAAACTACGCCACGGATTTTAATGCGGTTTTCACCATAGATAGTGGTTCTCTAAGAAGGATTTTGTATATATAATGTTTCAAGCGGGCGATGCCGCGGGCGTCCGCCAGTTTATTATATACGAGTAGTACACTATTTTTTTAAATAACATTCATACAAATGGTCACGCCTTTTTCCCATGGGGGTAGGCAGAGACTATGGAATTCCACTTGCTACGATCTGGCATTCTTCTTTCGCTTCTTCCACTTTCATAACTATATTCATGCACGCTCTCCAGTTCTGGGTACTCTTGACCTGGCCTTTGGTCAAAACATCTCGGATTTGGTCGAAGTAAGTTCGCCTAGGTCGACCCTTACCTGCCTGTCCATTCACGCCCGCCTTATTTATGTGTTTCGTCAATCTTCTTTCATTCATCCTTTCTACGTGCCCCAACCATCTAAGTGTAATAAAACTCCCTCTGTAAGGTTTTACTTTATATTTATTCGTAATCCGCCCGTTCGACTACCACATTCCGAGAGGAAGCAGAATATCTTACAAGCATTTAACCATAGTAACAATGTTACAATACACTTACATAGTACAGAAGCAATCCCCACATCAAGTAGCCAAACTGTCTCACATACCCATTAGGTACATACTTATGGTAATAATTTGTGAATAACATGCAAAAGCAATACACTTGTAAATTCGTAGTCTAAACTGAACAGGAACTGCCCCGATCTTACTACAACACTCCATTTTATAAAAGTCTCAATGGTGGGAGTCGGCAGACATTGACAGTGCGTTTTTATATTTATCTACCCTCCCATCTTTACCTCCATCACATTATTTCTCGCTTCGGTGTTGCAAGGACAATCAATTAAATATATTAAAATAATAGTAATCAGTAAAACCTAACATAAGCATCCCTTTTTCTATCTTACTCACTACATCTTCTGACACACCGACACAACAAAATTCGATCAAAGTAAAAAAACTAAAATTGAATTACAGATCCGACTATCTGAAAAACATGTTCGGCGTTCCTCAAGGTAGTGTACTGGGCCCTTTTATGTTCTTGTTGTACATCAAAGACCTCCCCAACGTTACTGACCACAAAACTATACTGTTTGCGGACGATACAACACTTGTCGTCCAATGCAAAAATAAAATTACCTACAAGCATGAGATTAATTGAGCTTTAAATAAAATTATTATTAAATTACAAATAATCTTAATATTAACGTAAATAAGACAAAACTTATCCAATGGTAATACAAAATGTAGAAAATTTCGACTACATTTCGGTGTCCAGGAATATTGGTATCTAATATTTCCAAATGGTTTGCCGCATTGCCAGGCAAGGCAGTATGGCAAAGATAATTCTCTGTCCGAAATAAACACCAGCTTTTTTAACAATTACTCGCTTCAAGACTGCTTTTAACATACATACATTTAACATAAATACATAGTATGTTTTGATTTTATCACTAAAATATCTAAATATGAATTTGAAGGCAGTTCATTGTAATTATTTACCTTTTTATTTTATGAAGATAGATCTATATTCAAAAGTCAAATAAAGCAGAAGTATGTACACACACTTCATTGGACACTCATCATCTTCTGTATTCCATGAGTTATTTCCGTTTGCTTTCAAAGCATCAAAATGATGAACAGACGTTATTTTATTTATGTAGTAACAAAAAAGAAATTATGCATATAAAGCGTAAAATCGTGAATGCTAGCAATGAAATTTTTACGTTAAGCCGCCATTGTGTACCGTCATTTCGACCTTTTTCCCGCGGTATCTATTCCAACCCGTCGTTTAGATTTGCATATATATCTAACACAAAAATAGAGCATATTTGTTAGTAGTTTAGGATTCCTATTCTTGCTGAGTGCTTGATAGTTATGCTCCGAGTATACTCTAGGCACTCTAACCTAGTATTATTAAATATTCTGTGTTATGTTGCGTTTTATGGTTCACAACTGGACTTAGAGCG
Organism: Nudaria mundana; assembly: GCA_963556515.1. NCBI lineage: Eukaryota > Metazoa > Arthropoda > Insecta > Lepidoptera > Erebidae > Nudaria > Nudaria mundana. Next base: position 10,494,594 of record OY748305.1, on the reverse strand, counting down.
ATTCAACGAACCACAAGCTTCTAAATTATTAGGTACATGTAGTGAAATTGTCTTTAGAGTAGTCTTTATGGTTTCTAAAGAGTAAGGGTCAGTGGTTTTGTTTGGAGTTCTGTAGCCTATTTCAGAGGTATAGGTGTGCGGCAATCCGAGTCTCACAAAATATATAAAGTGTAATCCGCAGATATTTGTAATGGAGTTTGGGTGTTTTCTATAAGCTGTAAGAACTTACAAAAATGTGGAAGTCCAATAACACGAACTCTCCTCTTGTGGCTTAATGACATTGTGTGTATATCAAAGTTGTTGTATTACCTACTATGTATCAGTGTAGATATTTTATGGACTTAAGACTTATTTAGATGATATTGAAGGCTTAAAATGAATGCCTTTCATATTTATAACCTTCTATTTGAAAAAAATAAAACGCATTGTTGTTTTTATTGTCATGAACGGTTCATGCTATCGTAAACTTTTGAATTTAATATAATTCGATTTTATGTTTATTGGAAGAGGTCTTTGTTATGAAAGCATCGAGTGTTCATTAATCAAACTTCATGGAGACACTTGGGCATTGTCCGTCGAATATAGGGGTTGGTTTATTATTTAGGTTCGGCGCGTGTACAACAGGCATATCGGAAGATTAATGGATTATCGATAGAACTTGTTACGCTAAGGCGCTGTCTCCACGAGCGAGAGAATCGCGGCGATATTGTCGTCATGCCATGTATTTCTATACACTCTCTATGAACGGGTCTCCACACGGCGATGTTATCGCGGCGATAGAAGTACAGACTCGTCGCGATTCTCTCGCTCGTGAAGACAGCGCCTAAGACATTCTAACACATAACCGATAATATTTGAGTAAAGTTATGATTTCTGATCCACGGTTTTCATGTAAGAAACTTACCAGTCTACCTTTCAGGGAACGTTGGGTTTATTTGCCAGATTATTCTTCATTAAACTTTAATACTTAATCTTTTTTTTTAAGTGTTTCAGATAGTATGTATGATTTAAGTATACCGTGTATGTACCTACCCATTACATTATCTGCATCACCCTAAGGTTGACTGGTAGAAAATGCCTCCGGCATTAAGTCCGCCTTTGTACATTTGTCTGTGCATAAGGCTTTATAAATAAATAAATAATCTTTATGGAGCTTGTGAATATTTATACCCATAAAATTACTCATACCTTCAACGTATCTCTGCAAAGGCTTTTGTGCTGATAGATTGGTACTGAACATATCAAGAATCAAGAATCAAGAATCAATGTGTTTATTAAGTTTAGGCACATAAAGAGCACATATGAATGTCCAAATTTAATTGTAATTACAATTTTATAGCACGCACCTATTTGAAAATTATTCTTTCGCTGGTTAGGTAACTTGGTTATACTGAGAAGATTTTTGTTATTTTTTTCACATATTAATATTTTAATATATTCACGGAATGGAGCAGTGGGCGCGTGAGTGAATATACTTAGTTGATTCATTAAAATTAGTTTAAAAATAATTTCAACAAAATGGAAAACATAAAAATTGTTTTGTGTGCCGATTATGTAGAGAAACCTTTTGTGTTATTTATTTCAGAATTGCGGGATAAGTATGTACTTCAAATGGAGATCTCATTCGCCATTTCATTACCATAGAGAGTAACCTATATAAAAAGGCCTCGACTGACTAATACGTGTCTTTGAAACAATCGATTGAAAATGTCAAAGAGAAGTACCTACTTACAGTGTTTTAATCAATTAACGACATTCGGGTTAGATATTTGTTTGTCAACAACGAGTAAACTGTTAAACAGATTCGGATGAAAATTAGCACTAGACGACAAGTCAAGAAATGGTCTATGTACCATTTCTTAAATTGCTAAGTAGCTGAGAGCTATCATTTTGACTAGGTTGCGCCACTGGAAATACCTTCTGCGTGTGAACCAGAGACGCCCGGCAACGGACGTAAGAGTGGCCGCGGAATAAAAAATAAAATAAAAAAAAGGTTGGTATCGGAGGTGGTTCCTAATTAGAGGCTCTCAATAGCTTCTCAACGCTGATTTTTGGCCGGCGGGTCTAGTGTTCCGGTGATAACAAACAATGATAACAAACAGTTTGGTTTCACTAAAGGCAGGAACACAACGGATGCAGGAGTTGCACTTGTGAAACATATATTTGATGCTTGGGAGGAAAAGCAGGATGCCATTTCACACATTGCACAGAGGTTTCGGTCAAGATCAGCTACGAGATGTCGTCTCTCCTCCTCTATCACAGATCGCCCCGCCGTCGGACGAACCGAGTAACTCCCGTGCAATGTGCTATCATCTGCATAGCAATGAATGTTCCCGAGGGAAAGCATTTCATTGATATGCAGAAGAAAGAGAGTTGGTGACAGTACGGACCCCTGCGGTACCCCGGCATTCACTTGTAAGAAGCGAGAAGCCTGAGCGAGAAAAACTGGCAATCTAGCTGCACAGTTGAGGAGGTAGACCATATGCCGGAAGATTATGCCGGATTATGCCGGAAGATATTATTTTAAATTGGTTTAATTAGGTTCATAAACTATGACATTGACAGGTACTGACTGTGCTATTAAGAAATTCAAAACTTCATAGGCGTGATTTTATTAACAACTGATCGATCAAGAATCAAAGAATCAATTTCATTTATTCAGTTTAGGCACATAAAGAGCACATATGAATGTCAAAATTTTACAATTTTGTCAAGTAATATTATAAAAATACTAAATTAAGTAAGTACATAAATAACCATTAGAAAATGATTCTTTCGCTGGTTCGGTAAGTTGGTTCTCCTGAGAAGAGACCAGCAAGAAACTCAGGTAGATTATCCATTTTCTTTTTTAATATTGTTTTGTTTACATTGTTACAATTAGTTTATATTGTATTATACGAGTGGCCAACAACAGAAGATTAGGGTGACCATGCATTTTTATCATTAAGATATTCGTCTACATTATAGTAGCCTTTCATCATCAAGCATTTTTTAACTACTATTTTAAACTTATTAAGAGGCATGTCAACCAAATCCTGAGGAATTTTATTATAAATTTTTATACATTTGCCAACAAACGAATTACCAACTTTATGAAGTCTAATTTTTGTCATTGCCAGTTTATTTTTATTTCTTGTATTAAAATTATGGTTATCGGAATGTTTTTTGAAGAGATCTATGTTCTTCCGTACATATAAGATGTTGTCGTAAACATATTGAGAAGCAACTGTTAAAATATTAATTTCTTTAAATAATTCTTTCAGCGAGTCACGGGGTCCGAGTCTATAGATTGCTCGTATAGCTCGTTTCTGTAATATGAATATTGTCTCAATATCGGCAGCTGAGCCCCACAGCAGCAGCCATATGACATAACGCTATGAAAGTAGCTAAAATAAACTAATCGTGCCGTTTTTTCGTCAGTCAGTGACCTTATCTTTCTAACTGCATAGGCAGCTGAGCTAAGTCTTCCTGCCAAGGCTGTGATATGAGGACCCAATTGTAGTTTACTATCTAGAGTTATCCCAAGAAAAACTGTGATATTGAATATTTGAACTAATTCATTATTCATAGTAATATGAGTATCCACCTGTCTAACATTGGGCATAGTAAATTTTACACATTTTGTTTTCTTCGCATTGAGCAGCAAGTTGTTACTTGTGAACTAATGCAATATTTCCGAAAGGGTATTATTTACATCGTCAAGTGCTACTTTTTGTCTATCACTTTTAAAAATTAATGTAATGTGTGTAAGTGTAATCAGCAAATAATACTATCTCACAAAGATTTTTAGTGAAATAAGGAAGATCGTTTACGTATATTAAGAATAAAAGGGGTCCTAATATCGAGCCCTGGGGTACTCCCATGACTAATGAGGCGCCAGAAGAGTCGGTGCCATTAATGTTTACTTTTTGTACTCTACCAGTGAGGTAAGACTCGAGTAAGCCAAGTGAGCTGTTCGAAACACCATAATAACCTAATTTCAGTAGCAAAGTCTTATGATCAACACAATCAAAAGCTTTTGATAGATCACAAAATATACCAATGGCATCCTGCTTTTCCTCCCAAGCATCAAATATATGTTTCACAAGTGCAACTCCTGCATCCGTTGTGTTCCTGCCTTTAGTGAAACCAAACTGTTTGTTATGAAGTAACTTATTGTCTGTAAAATGTGAAAGCAATTGATTAAATATTATTTTTTCAAAAATTTTACTGAGTGATGGGGGAGTATGGAAATAGGTCGAAAATTTGAAGGATCACTTTTGTCTCCTGCTTTAAATACAGGAATGATTTTACTATACTTCATAAGATGAGGAAACTGATTTTCATCTATACATTTATTGAATATGAATGCAAGGTGAGGCGCTATAGCGGGCACTATTGATTTTATTATATTAGTTGAAATGCCCCAAAGATCCTCGGTATTTTTTATATTTAGTTGTTTAAAAGTTTTAAGTATAGTGACAGAGTCAATATACTGAAAATCAAAGTTAATTCTACATTTATCAACACTAGATTTAAGAAGAGAATTGGCTACGTTTTTTGACGAATTTAACTTATTTGTAGTGGTGATTGGAACATTTGTGAAGAAAGATTCAAATGCATTGGCCACTTCAGAATCAGTTTTAATATGTTTATCATCTATTTTTAACTCGATTCGGCTGAACTTCGATATTTTCCGTGAAGCGACTGCCATCTGACCTTCACAACCCATGGGCGATTTCGAAGTCCTGTAGTTAGACCGGTCGGATTTTTGATTTAGGGCTCCAACTACCCGTAACGACTGCCATAGATGTTAGTATGACAACCGGGACCGACGGCTTAACGTGCTCTCCGAGGCACGGAGGGGTCTCAATGTCTTAAGAAATGGTCACCCATACTAAGACCGGCCCGAGTCGATGTTGCTTAACCTTTGAAATGTGTTAACCATGTAGGTTACCAAAGAGATAGTATGACAATATGAACATATAATAATATCTTATTAAGAACGAGAAATTCGGAGAAACCCTTTCTACGCGGCTGGAGCCACGTGCATAAACTATTATTATGAATGCCTATTCCCATTGTAGCCGTAGTAAGTACGAATTATCCAACTCTGTAAGTAATATAAAATTTGAAAGTTTGTTCTCGCCTCGTCGCTTCAATAACAACTAATAACTGAAACTTGTACCCGGTCCGGAACTATCACTTGTATAACTAAATTCATTGCGAATTCCTCATTAATTCAGTGTTGTCAAAGATTAAAATTACTTTAGTTCAGTAAAATGGCAGGTAAATCATAGCTGATACCCCTGGATTTACCCGCCGTGGTTCTGCCAATCATTTTCTTGTTATCAATTTTCATGAAATCACATAACTGGGCTAAAAAAATTCCTAGAGCAGGCAAGAATTATGCAGTTACAAGTAATAAGAATTTTATGAAGAAAATACACGAAGCAATATTTGATATTACTATATCAATATTCTACATTGGTGGAGATAGCATCCAAAAAAAAAGGCTGATTGAAGTTATAATTGACATTATACTGAAGCTTGCTCGTGTTAATTTGGCAAAACTTAATTAGTATCTACATACTAATTAAGTTTTGCCGTTTTTTTGAAGTTGTTTTCTCGTTGACGAATACTTGAGTAGCCAAGTGTTCGTCAACAAGATTTAACCAGAGAGAGAGAGAGAGAGAAAGAGAGAGAGAGATCAATCAAAACATCGCTGATGACAGGATGCTACTTAAGGCGATGCGACGAGTTAAGGTCTTCAAAAAAGGTCTTGAATTAAATAAACTACACTGTTTGATTTCTGAAAAAGTTATTATGTTATTGCTGCGGCTTGAATTTAATAATGTAAAGGGCACTCGGACATGATGGCTTGTTCAGATAATATTGTTATTGGAATTAGATTATTAACATTCACCATTAATAAATTGCTTCTCGTCCCATTACGACACCATTTGAAAACATTATAAGCTGTGAACATGACGCCTCCGACAGTTCATGTGAATACGTATATCCAGATCGGCAGTAGACCAAGAATTGATCTTATGTCGAAAATATACGTCATTTGCCAGACGTTTTTCGGAACTATCCGGCTTCCAGTCCTCACTTACATACATCCTATAATTAAACTAATATTAATGATGTATCCCTTGAGCATGGCTGTCTATTTAATAAACTATGTGTGGACTAGTGAAATGGATTATATCCTTGTTATCGCTATTGGATCGTTTACGTTCGAATGGCTTTTCTTAGTGACGTTTAACTTTATTTCCCTTAAGAGGTTACAGCGATATTATATGGAATTGAACGTCTTTGACAAGGAAGCTTGCTGCACTCCGAAGATTGGTAAAGCAACTATCCGAAACATTATATACACTATTCTTGTGATGTTGTATATTTTAGTTGCGTTCAGTTTACCTTATGTTTTCACATCACTAAGACCGTTGAACTTCCAATATATCCCAGTTATAACATGTCATATACTTGAAGTGCACTTTATGGGACATTTGCTTAGTCTCCTTATACCGAGGCTGAGGTTAATCAACTACTACATGGAGTTGTCGCTGTCCAATGCTAAGATAACAAGAACGACCAATACTGAAGAATTTGGATTCAAAAGTGGGGATGGTAATAAAACTCTGTGTAAAATGGAAAAGTTAATGAACCTTTATCACACTGTAATAAAGTCGTATACATTTTTAATGGAAGCTATTAAATGGCAGGTAATGTACAAACTAATACTGTGTTCGTCAATCGTCGGCACTCGGTGGAACTTGTAGTCAGCTTCAGAGAAAAGGAACCCCCCTTGATAATGACATGAAAGCATTAAAGTTTTTTTGAATCATTGTGTAAATGGTATGTTGGTCTAGTGGTTATGACCGCTGCTTTGGGACACGGCAACCGGGGTTCAAATCCTCGGACACAAGTTCTTTTTTATTCATATAATTATTTTTTTATTTTCTTAAGCACTTTTTGTTAATTAATATTTAAGGAATCAAATTTTATAGTAGGTATGAGGTTTGTAAGAAAAGATAGGCTTATTGCATAAACAATATTAATTTATTTCTCGAATTACATTGCCTGGTTGAGTATACAGTTTTTCTATCTGAGTTAAATTGGGGTTACTTATTTTTAAATTTTACCTGACCTAAATTTATTGACAAAATACAATACCCTAAGTGAAGTATAAAATTTTTAGTTAATATTAGGTAATTTTAGAAACATAACTACAATATTTATTTACTTATTTATTTAAAGTTGCAAACATTAATTTTTTACACTCTGTATAATCTTTGAATATAAAAGAATGGTTGAAAAATGAAATGTTATTTGTTCCTGTGAATCACAAAGAAAGAACCAACATGCTAAACTATAAAAGTATAGCAATATACATCTTCCTCTTTGATCACATTTTCTGATAAGTAGGTAACCCTTTTAACACAACATTAGAAAAATATGTGAGGTCAGATGGTGCATCGTTAACACATTAGAAGATTACTAAACTTGTAAACAAAAACTTGTAATGGGATTAGGTATTAATAATATAATATTATTATTATGAATGTTAGGACACTTTATACACAGCGTCATCTAGCCTAAAATAAGCACCTTAATGTGATATGGATACTAGACAACGGATATAATACTTATTTTAAATATTTTTTTTAGATTAATTACACCCAGACACATAACAAATAATCATGTTCAGCACACAAAGATTTGTCCTGGGTAAGAATCGATAAACTGCATTAATAACGGAGAGGATGGCCCTCACTCTCTATCACTTCTTGAAGACGACTTTTCATCCCCGACACCATATTAAAACATGCGGCACTATTTCGCATTAGTTCCCAAGTTCTGTTTACCTCTTCATCCAATTTTTTTTTTACTTTATTTCACTTGAGTCCCAGTTTAAAACCATCTGACCCCATAAGTTTTCTATAGGGTTAAGATCCGGGCTTTTAGCCGGCCACTCTAACACCGTTATATCTTCTTGTGCATTTAGCCAGTCTTGCACAATTCGGGACCGATGCACTGAAAATTTATCCTGAACCAGGTAAATTTGTCCTTCTGGATATGCGACCCGCATTGAAGGCAGCATTACGTCATTCAATACTTCAAGGTATCGCTCACTGTTCATGCGGCCACCTATTTCCACTAGCTCGTCTGGGCCCATTGAAGACATCCATCCCCAGTAACCTAAAATAATAAACCTTTAGTTTACTCCCAGAACTCAACATCCCAGTGCCTACTAACATCTCTGCCCTTCTAACATTCCCTTCCCCGGACGTCCTCAGGACCCTTGTCAAATCTGTTGCAATATGTAAATCAATGTCAGCAGCAATAATAATTAGAAATATATAATATATATATATTACATATTTCTATTATATATATATAAATATATATATATAGGAAGGAAGGAAGCTTCCTTCCTTCCTTCCTTCCTTCCTATATATATATATATATACAACGTGTTTCATATTAGTGTGGTCATATTTGACCCTCGTTACACATGCGCGTTGAGTTAACTATACGCACGGACAAAATTGCAAATACAAGTTTAGTTAAAACTTTTAAGGTGTCATGTAAATTTAATTGATTTGTTCATTTAATCGATATTTTATAAACCCAACACTACCTAGGTCAAATTTATTCGTAAGGTTCAGTCCTCTTCGATGAATCGTAAACAACTCTTATTTCATATGCTCCTGGTACAGAATACTGTTTTGTAGTAATGATAGGTTGTGGACTTTAAAACAACAAAAACTAACCGATTTCATTGTGCATGTCATCCTGGTAGATAGGTAGGTACCGTGTTCCACAATAAACACAACTAACTCACTAATATCACGATACTTAGATAAACATTATTGAATTTAATAAAAAATACACTTCCTACCTCTAATTAACACAAAACTAAAAAGTAGGTACTAAAGTAACGGCTCGAAATGTTCGCCGCCTTGATCAATGCACAGTTGGGTCCGTCGCATCATGCTGGCAGTTACATTACACAGCATGTCTGGAGTTACACAGCTAAATGCATCAAATATTTTAGACTCCATATCTTCACGCGTGAGACATACCGCACTGTACACTTTGTTTTTGACATAGCCCCACAAAAAAAAGTCAAGTGGTGTGAGATCCGGTGACCTCGGAGGCCAAGGTATGGGACCACCACGTCCGATCCACTGGTTAAACCGCTCATCTAAATACGCCCGTACATCTCTCGCATAATGTGCTGGCGCCCCGTCTTGCTGGTACATCATATTTGTGTACAATGTTACAGGCAAGTTTTCAAGTTCGGGTTCTAAGTCGTTTCTAAGGAACGCGAGGTAATTTTCACCGTTTAGCGAACTCGGTAGCACGAAAGGACCAATTAAAATATCTCCGATTATTCCCGCCCAAATGTTAACACGCCACTGATGCTGAAAGTTGTTTTCTGCAGATGCGTGTGGGTTCTGATGAGTCCATACATGTTCGTTATGCTGGTTACTGATACCAGCACGAGTAAAAGAGGCTTCATCGGTCCATAAAATACGGTTCGCGAAACTAGGGGATCGTTGTGCTTCCTCTCGGTACCACTGGCAAAAGTTGAGACGTGGTACGAAATCAGCCGGTGTCAGTTCTTGGGTGTGCCTGAAGTGGTACGGATGTTGACCATCTGCTTTTAGCACGCGCCATACTCTCAAATGATTCATTCCCAGAACAATTCCAGCGCGGCGAGTACTTGTTCTGGGATTGGATTGAAAATGCTCGAGAATACTTTCTTCTTGCTCTGGTGGTACAACAGATGGTCTGCCTTCTGAGGGGGAACCACGGAAAGAACCAGTGTCATGTAAACGGTTCACCATTTTTCGGAAGCACTCCACAGATGGTAACCGCCGCCGTTCACCTTCGAGTCTATTGTCCACAAATCTTTCTCGATAAAGGCGACGAGCTTCACGCAGACTGCCATCGGCGGCCCCGACGCAAAGTATCATTTCATAATATTCACTATTACTTAAATACGCCATGATCGATTAACACAGATTACTACGTACGTCTAATATCAAAGTTTACTTGCAACTGAAAATAAATTAGATAGTTGTAAGTGTTGCCCAAGTGCAATGTCTTATTTCCTTGAATTACGTCGTAATTTTGGTAAAAATCTAATAAAAGTACCAAGTAGGTACTTAATTTTATTTATGAAAAAAAGCTAGTAGGTACCTAGTATAAAATAATTTAAGAGATAAATAATAACATAATTATTATTTACCATAAACACAGGATATTTCCCTAAGACCTATGAAATAAAATAAAATTGTTGAATGCCAGCGCGGCGTCGCTCGCATGATAGTATGCATGTAAATACATTTCGAAACCTACTTAAACCCATTTAAAAAAAAAACCGCTTCAAGATCCGTTGCGTAGTTTTCAAGAACTAAACATACATTAGAACAGACAGACGGAAAAAGCGACTTTCTTTATCCATGTAGTCTAAGATTAGTAATTTATTACCAATTGCTAAAATGAACAAATATCCAGCATAAAAAAAGCTAATAAAGTTCCCGTTTATGAAGAACATTGCGTTAACTTGCAACACCGGAATAATATGGGTTTTGCGGTAAAATTTACGTGTTGTGACGTGTACGTCTTTGATATATGCCGACATCGCTACTGATACCTAGTTTCTTCAAAGCGGCTCCAATCAAAAAAGTGGGCGGTTCTCTTTGTAATTTTTAGGGGTCCTTAAGATACATATTAGTGAAACTGACACCAACACCTCCTACTTTTTTTGATATCCTCGTTCAACCATACAAGTTGCCACTTTTAGCGATAATGTTTTATGAACTTTTATGCATCACATTATCATGACGAATCGAGAACCTAAGTAGCTACTCTTTTTTAAAGTCGGTCAAAAATAACCAAACACCTTGCAGATCATTTACTTCATGGTAAATGAGTCGAAAGAGAGTTCACGATATGGTAGTGCAGTGACTGGCATCCACGATCTCTCTATCCCGAAACTGAATACCTACATACTACTATACCCACCAGCGTTCTCAACAGCTACAACATAAACTTCTACACAAACAGCAGTTGTATTTTAAATATCTGTGCGGAACCAATTTATAAAAAGTGTAAATTTAAGGAAGACAAGAACATAAATGTTTCTTCTCTTTTCTTCGACAGCAAATGCGTTGCTCCTGAATTTGAGTAGGTTGACAACAAATTACGAGTGAGTTGTGACATTCACGACAATCACGTGATACATAAATTCATAGAAAAACTTCAAAAATAACTTTGAGTAGGCACTCTTTATTTTGACCCCAAGTTGTGATTCGGAAACTATTTTGTATGATAACTATTGATAAAGTAACTTTATCTGTTGGTTAAAATTTTGAGTAACAACGAGACTGTCCGAATCTATTTCACTGTTTGGCAAACCTACTTGAGGTCAAATCTAGAGTTCATTCTAATCATATGTTTATTTTGTAGTGCAGTCTTAGAGCTTCATTTCAATGAGCTATCGATAAAAAGGAAAATTTATCGACTACGTCATTATAGTGTGTTAACCGCCCGCTTGTTCTCAAGTCTAATACGTTTTTAGGGTTGAACCGTTGGCCACTTCTTCTCCATAAAATTTTTCGGCCATCCCTATCTGACTTGAAGCATTTTTCGTCGGTAAATATAACAATTTCGTTTTCCCAGTCGAAATTTAAATAACGAGTAGAAAAATTTACTCGGTTGGTGCGATGATCGTCAGTAAGTTGAATCTTTCTGGCTGGCTTATAATTATGGATATTTGCAGCGTGTAGATGTCGTCGAACAGTACTCAGCGACACTCCAAAAGTTTCAGCACTTAAGCGCGTAGTTTTGAAGGGTGCCACTGAGTGAACTTCCACAATATCACGGTGCCGCTCTGATTCATGAGTGTAAGCAACTGGGCGAGGTCCTTGGCGTTCACATTTTATATCACCCGTCGCTTGATACCTTCGAATCCATCTACGCACTGTATTTCTCTGTAATGAAAATGATAATAAATAAAATAAATTCCAAAAAACTAACTTGTAAATGAAAATGTAACATGATTAAGCAATAAATAGGTATATAATATATTTTTATCGTAACTCTTACCGTTATGCCCATATCTCGTGCTATTTTCTTTATGCTTTGTTCTTGCTCCCAGGGAACAATAATTTTAGCTTTCAAAAATGTTGTTAATCGAACCATACTTTCAATTTACTCAAAAAACTGATCAAACACTTAATAAATTGAATAATATTACGAGGAGGATTAACACCAATGCAAATTACCACGAATTATAAAGTTACCTTCAATCACAGTTTAGTAAATAAAACATGACGGTAGTGCAACAAGCTGTATCAAGCGTAATCTATTGAACTAAACGAGAAATCTATACTAATTTCAACCTTATCTTTTAGTCTATTGAGCAGTTATTATTAACACATATGGTGGAAGTTCAAATTTAAACCTTAATTAAGGTCTAGAAAATTACACCGTAATCAACTTTGTTCGATAAAAGGAGTAATGCTATTCATATTTTCGCCATTATTATCAAGTGAACCGATAGCCTAGTGGTATAAGGCACGGCCTAGGTGATCGGCTGGCGCTGGAGATGCGAGTTCGTATCCTCAAACAGCACATAAATTAATGTGGTATTTTTTTGTGAGTAAATTGTATCTTGGTATACAATTGAGCCGAAAGACGAAAAATATCAGAAAATTACAAATTAATATGAACATGCAAAAAAAGGCGAACGATCGCACGACGCGTGACGTCATTCGTGAGTCATGTGACGCGGCGATATTCAGTATATTAAGTAAACATTTTATACTTCACTTAGGGTATTGTATTTTGTCAATAAATTTAGGTCTGGTAAAATTTAAAAATAAGTAACCCCAATTGAACTCAGATATTAAAACTGTATACTCAACCAGAAATGGAAAGAGGAAAGAAAAAAACCTAGAAATGTAATTCGAGAAATAAATTAATATTGTTTATGCAATAAGCCTATCTTTTCTTACAAACCTCATACCTACTATAAAATTTGATTCCTTAAATATTAATTAACAAAAAGTGCTTAAGAAAATAAAAAAATAATTATATGAATAAAAAAAGAACTTGTGTCCGAGGATTTGAACCTCGGTTGCCGTGTCCACAAAGCAGCGGTCATAACCACTAGACCAACATGCAATATACACAATGATTCAAAAAACTTTAATGCTTTCATGTCATTATCAAGGGGGGTTCCTTTTCTCTGAAGCTGACTGTACTAACTTTAAGGGCCCAGACCGCGCACGGATAAAGTCGATTTTGAGCGACAGCAGCGCTATTGTTGCCCGAATCATCCGACGGGCGGGTGAATGACCCAGAGAGCGCGATTTTGAAAATGTTTTGCGACAAACGTTCCACGTTGAGTTATTGTTATTGAAGTTGAATATTTACAGCATAACAAAAATGTTGAATTATTGGAAATAAACGACTGCCTATTTGTAAAATATTCCAAGAGTAGTTTTCGTTATAAAATGATCCTAATTACTAGATAAATAAATAAGAGTAGTTTGAGACACAATTTTTATGATTTTCTATTTATAATAAACAATCAAGAGCAGGTCCGGACTGACCTTTTTGTATTCTACTTACCTAAAATTCCAACTACGAGTACCTATGTATTTATTTGTAATTTTACTACCAAAGTTTATTCTTATTTCGTAAAATTTTCATTCAATAAAATAATTGCAAATTCAGTAGGAAGTACGGTCGAAATAACATCACGCCTTTCCTCGCTAGTGTTTATATCTACGCAAGGAAATGTGCCTATTGCGTAAACTCAAATACTTTTTGCTTACGATCACCTCGCAATCTAAAAAATCTTCTAGGGTTGTACAAAAAATTGTCAATAAATGAAACACAAGTATAAAAATGGTTCATATAATTAAAAGTAAACAAAATATGAGTCGCCACCTAAAAAGCGTGCTAGGGTTGTACAAAAATTAGTTATAAACAAACATGAAATTTATAAATTATTCATATACTTAATTAAACGAAAGTAAACAATAACAAAATATGAGTTTAAGAGTTTCTAATGTTTTTTTCATTTTAATGATTACTGATCAAATTCTGATTTCTACTAATTTGATGATAAAATCAATTGCTATTGCAAAACCTATCAGAATGAAAATGTTACCAGCTCGATTCACGTAATAAAAACCGTAGCGTAGTGACTTAAAAATGTCACTTCGCACACTTTTTAACCGACTTAAAAAAAGAAGAAGATTCTCAATTCGCTGTATTTTTTGAACCGATTTTGATGATTTTTTTTTTATTTGAAAGCTGGTGATCCCGTGTGGTCACATTTTAATTTCATTAGGATCGGACCTTGGGTTTACACCAGGTAACTCTTCAAAATCGTATAGGAATTGTATAGAAATTGAGCTATTGGAAGATTTATGACAATCCAAGACTAGATAAGTAAGTGCGTTAAAAACAGAAAACCAAAAGGCGATTTCTAAGTTTCTAAGTTAAAACGACTTTTGAACTGGCGTGTTTACGTGAATCGACCGGCTGGGTAGTTAAGTTACCTCAGTCTCTTTCAAAATCATTAGACGTTCTTCTCTTTCAAAACACGTAAAGCTCTTTCTTTCCTCTCTTTCATAGCCTCTATGACATTGGGCGGGTCACGAATAGGCATGCTTCGTGACTGCCGAGGATCAACTAATTCTGGAAGGAGGCAATCGTAATAAAATCTAACTAATTTCATCTCCATTTTCTGCTTCCAAAATTTGTCGTCCTTTTCTATAATATAAACTTTCATAGGTACAGTAGCACCAAACCAGATGCCAAGCATGCAAACGTTTCTTTTAGTTATATGTAGCTGTCCCTGAATTTGGAAATACCAGTAATGATTTTTATTTATGACATAACCCTTGGAAGCCTTGTCCTTAACCCAAAAGGTATGTTTGGCCATTGCTTCATCAAGAGTCATGCCAGCTAAAGAATGTGGGCACTTAATTTCAATTAAACCGTTTGCATAAATGCCATCTGGTGTAGTACCAAGAAATTCATATTGATCGTCGACGAACAAACCGCAACCTTGTATACTAATATTCTCTTGAATTTCTAACTGTCTAATTGCAGTTTCTTCGTTTTCGATACCGTACCGTACAGCAGGCAAACTGGAGATATTACTACCATAAACGATTTTACAAACAAGAGCAGCACAACTTGTGCTCTCTCGTTTTTTACACACTTCCCCGAACGATGATGAGGTTAGTAATTTTCTCCTTGTACTCATCCACTCAGCACTACTTCTTTGCAAATGGGTCGACCTTTCAAGCTCCTCTCTTTCAGCACAAGACAACTTTAAATCAACTAAAAAAGATGACTTGGCTTTCTCATATAATTCTGGACTCAGATCAGGTTTTTCGCAGTTTGGTCCATAGTGAGCGTCTTTCGATACAGCGCTGTGGCTTTTTTTCAATCTTAATTTAGGTTTAGCAATTAAACGGTTTCTACGATTACTATTTTCCACTTTCGCGATCAAAGGATTAGGACTAGATTTAAATATGACTTCATGAGTTTTACTATGAATCGATCCCGTATTAAAAGACACAACAGCAGCTGCGCATCGGCCCGCATAAGAACCACGGGAAGAATAATTTACACGCTTACCCCCAACTAATTTGGCAATTACTCTGTTAAAACTTTCAACTATATTACTTGTGCAATTATGAATTAAACTTCTAGAATGATATGACAGTCTTTTACTTAAAATTTCTACCGCGTCCATTAATCCGCATCCAACAATTGCTGGAAGTAACCCAACAGGTTCTATTCGACGAGTGTCAGGTCTACAAAAATACTCCTTGCAATGTTGGTGATTACCAAATACGTGTTGTGGACCATTTAGAATATCTTCACTAAGATTTTTTATTTTTTCTTCGAGTGACTGATTTTGATCCCCCCAATATTTAATCGCGCATTTTACACCCGTTCTTAAACGCAAATACCTTTCTTTTAGGAATTTCCGCAACTCGCAAGGATACTTAGTGTCTTTCGACAATTTCTCCAAGCTATTGCAGTAGTTTCGTAAAAGATGATTTTTGCATTCAATTTTCTCTACTATTAAATTATCGTACGGACGCGAATCTAATATTTTTTTATAAGTACTGGAATCGCCGTCTGCTACAAATTTATTATAAATTACACCGTGATCAACAAAGGAACGTTTAAACCCCTCAACTATTATGGTCGATTCCATCCCGGTAGATGATCCTGAATAATTCTTGAAACAATGGTGTTCCGGGGGCTGACTGTTGTTCTTTGCGGCTCGTGCACAGACTACGCAGTATTTATTTTTAACTCCAAAAAACAATACTTTATTAGTTTTAATGCCAATTATCGCAGCTGCGCCGGATAAGGCGGAAAAATTCTTACCATAAGATCTCTTGCTCCAACAACCGTCAACAGCAACAGATATTAATGGTGTACCATTTTTATCAACACTACCTATAGACACTGCGTACTCCGCTTCTTCCTTGACAGCTTCTGCCATGGAATGTGCTGCTGTCTTTTCCCACCAATCGCAAACCGTATTATTAATTTCATTGTACAATGAAGGTGACATGATTGGTAGGGCTACTGCGGCACTTAATGTTTTTAACTGAGAGTAGCTCCCACCAGATGATATGATACCAGACACAATTTGATGATTCACTTCCATGCTATCTTCTTTCTTTTCAACCAAACACACAGTAAATTTCATATTACACATACTACATTTTATGATGAGTTTTGAGTCCAGACCAACTTTTACTTCACCTATTATACTGAGGTAACTTAACTTACAATCCATTGGACCGTGGTCCCCTATGGCCTGAAGAGCATTAAAAAAAAAAGAAATATCCACTACTCTACGCCCAACTTCCACTTCATCCACCTTTCCCTCTTGACGGTTGTCAATAACTAGTTCCTGTAAAGAAAGATAATGGCTTGATTTTTATTATAAAAAATAATTCAAAAGGTATGGGCCAAATTTCTTCAAACATAGCTAAGAACTCCCTTAGAATACATCTTTGAAACACAGAACACTAGATCAAAATCTTAAACGTTTTTATCAGTCTTCGTCAATTATGAAAGTGAATAAATAAACATAATAAAAAACTGGTTGCTTGTAAATTCGGTTTAGGACGATAATTTTATCGGATAACGTCATAATATTATTCTCCATCGCTTGTACTGCGCTCTCGCTTGACCCTAGCGTGACATAATGTGACACTTTTTTGTGCGTGTTGCCGGTGTTCATCGATTTATAAGACGTTATCACGTCATAAATTTAATAAATCCGACTATATGCATAAAAACTCAAAAGGTAAAAAGAAAACAAGTCTACGGTCTTGAATTATGTTACATAAAAATAAATAAGAACACTATTGTAATAAATCGAATTCAACAGTTGAGACCCATTGAAATTCTCACAGGCTCGAAGATATTCCTGACTAGCTAAATATTTCTTTAGAAATAGGCCCCGACTGCTAAATACGCTATTTTACAATGGTGTTGTTATTTATTTTTATTACACATTTTCATTTTTTAATCTGTCGGGTTTTAACATTTTTATTGTTTATTTATTTATATTCATAACTGACGAAGACAAATATAAAAGTGCAAAAGAATTCATACAATATTATGTTCGTGATGAACAGAAATTATAAATTTCCTTTACGCTATACGTATTGGTTTTTTATGGCGTCACTTATTCTATGTCACTCGGGCTTAGAAGACAATTCTAATGATACTAAAAACATTAAAATCGGTTCAATAATTTTGAACTTATCGTGCCACAAAGATATATTACTTAGTATACATACATACATACGTACACCAGTCGCGTAAAAGATAATATTTTACAAAAAAAATTCTTGATTTTGGTAAAATACGAGATTTGAACGTGAATTTTCTTTTGAGAAAGTAATTGAGAAGTATGTGTTTGTCTCACAATGAAAATAATAAATATTGCAAAAAAAAACTGTAGGTACTGAGATTTTGTCTTCGCCCATCACTAGCTAGTTTGTTTATTTATGTAACAAGTCTACAAGAATTACGTATAACAACTTACCTCTATACAGCGCGTAGCAGTGTTGCTCGGAGTCTCGGCCTGAAGGTTTTCTTCATTTTCAGTACTGGAAATATTATTCATCAATATCCACTTTTTATTTATTTTGTAATTTTTGTACAACCCTACGCCAGGCACGGCGCGCGCGCGCCCGTGCAATTTCTGATAGGAAACATACCTACTTCCACTTCCACATATTTAGACATGATGAACATGAAAACTAATAATACTGTAACTAATAATAGTGTAAGCAAACTCATTGCTTTGAAATACATAAATATATGAAAACTAATACTATATTATGTAATAAAATTTATTATTATGAAAATTGTTCCTATAGAAATTGACTTTATTACTTATATAGATATTGAAATTACGTAATTATTACCTACTGGACATTGTAATTTTTCTTCTTAGACTGACATACCTAATTGTGTACCTATCTAATTACATGTCAAATCAATATTTACATGCTGTTGTAGGTATATGTCTGAATCAGGCGATCTAAATCATTGTACCTATTTGCTTTGTAATGTACCTACCCTGTTCAAAATGCAAATAGATTATATTATTATTACTACTAAGACATGATAAGCATACACACAAATAAAAGTAATAAAACTAGGATTTTTACTTGACACTAACACAAATCTAGTAAATTTTTTCTAGGTATTTAGGACAAGACGTAGTCAAGTAGGCAGGTAAATAAATAAGTAGGGAGGAACTTACATTTTATTCCGAGATCTTTTGGCTTTCACGTTTTTATAATGCGTACTAAATTTTCTTTTCGCTGGCATGGCACTCAGCAAATTATCCTGCGAAAAGAGACCCTCGATTACCAATTACGTTTATGATACCTATTGCCTTTATCATGTTGAAAAATCTATGTATGTCGTGCAGAGAACTATATACCCCGCCAGTTCATATCTCGAGAAAATAAGGTGGGCAGGGCTTTGATTGTTTCATGCCTGAATTGATACCTACTTTACAAGGTTCATAAAATGACCTACGCAACAAAGTAAATAATTTTGTATTTCTTACGATTTATATCTAGTTCCATCATGGTTTTCTTTCAGACTTTCATTATATCGGTACTTTCTATTTACTGAAAGTAAATTAGTTTTAAAAATATTGTACTTACAGTTTTTCACAAAAAACACAAATTCACAACACGTAATTTTGCTGTAGCATCCGACACGCGTGGAGTCACTTTGAAATTCTATGGCGCACTGGCGATTAGTTGCGACGATCGTTCTATCGGGACGCGTTTGAATTTGCATACATTTTTCTATGGAGAATTTACGTAAAACATATCTAGATTTTAGGGCTTTAAAAGGGGAAGTCTTTGTTTGTAAAGGTACAAAAAAAAGTACATGGTTATATTTATTGGCTTTTTCAGTGTTCAAAAAGTGTTTCTTTTTATCAATTTGTGTTGATTTATTGGGTTAAATCTGAAAAATACGAAGGCAGGTTTTCGAATTTTTTCTCAATTTTGTGCGTTTGTTGACGTTTATTATATGACAACTACAGGGTTTTAAGAGTTAAAATTAGCACTAACATCATTTTTGGTCTTTCATTTTAATATATACAAATTATCGTTGTTATTAATCATATGTAAATAGGTTAAATATGAAAAATCGTAACACTCTTTTCGGTGATTTTCACGATCTGGGCCCTTAAGCAATTATTCAGAATGAATGTAACCTTTTCACTACTTTATCGACTTTTAACACGACCTGTATAAACTATTATCGCCTTATGTATTTACGTTTTCAAAACGCTTTTGATCAAATATGAATAGTCCCAATTATGTTTAGAAATTATGTAAATTTACCTTTGTCAACTGCTTCGGTGCCATGGTCGGTAGTGCATCGGCTTTCGACTCCGGAGTCTCAGGATCGATTCCCGGGTTAAATCAAATATTTGTGTGATCCATAATATAAATGTTTGTTTCGGTGTTTAGGTATTTTCTATGTCTATTTACTATGTATTTAGAGAGAGAGAGATATATATATATATATATATATATATACTATGTCTTCTAGAAGAAAGTGAAGGAACACTATCTCGCTTCCCTTCCTTAACTATTTGTATGTTAATGTATGCATGTTTATGAAAGTTAATATGTAAGTTTATTAACCTTAAGTTTACAACCGTACCAACCTGCACACACACCACCAACTGATTGAACTCACTTCTCCTGCCCTAGGCCCATTGGAAGAGATCTCTTTAGAGATAAGTGGAGCCTTTGTATACATGTTTATAATATTTCCATTCACAATATTGTTTATACTGTGTGTACATAAATGAATAAAAAAAATATATATGTATGTTTATCCGTCCGTATCGTATAGTCCGCGACGCCCAGGGTTTTAAATTATGTTTATTGCTTTTCAAATTTACATAAAGAATTACAATATACAAAATAAACTAATTATAGTCTAAAAATATTTACATTACAAAATATCGTTTAAAAAATCCTCCGCGTCATTGCCGACTGGGAAGGTTCCCAGAATGCTGGCTGTGTTGCCACGTTGGATGGCACTACTTATTCTTTGGGCCAGAAAATAGCCAGCCTTCAGGTCCTGAGAAGCATCGATTAGACGTTTAGCAATGTCTCTATAAAGGCGGCGAGCACTCGGACCCCATGACCCCAGTGTCTCAACCCCAAACGGCTCAAATATGTAATCACCTGCTAGGTTAGCATATTTACGCCGTTTAAGGCCTTCAGCCGATGCAGCAGCAGCGCCGGCACATCCGGATGTACTTGGAAGGTGTGAAGGTGCTAAGGTGTCAACGCATGTAGCGTCCCACACCAAAGGCCTTCCCATCTTCCATGGTAGCAACGACATACCGTCCGGTCTCTTTCCATCGCTTCGTGCTAAACCATTTGGTTCACGTACGGACGGAAGACCTGCGGTGGAAAGAGCCCTACGAATTATGTCGTTTAGAATAGCGTGCCGAGGTATACGACCTGCGCTTCTGCTACAAGAAAGACCATGGTGTCCCAGATTATCGACGGCTACTCCATAGGTGCAATGGTGCGGGGATGCACAAGGTGTACCCAGCCGAAGGCAAGTGGCAATGCGGAAGGTCCAACGTCCAACATTGTACCGATGTTGGGCGATGGGACCGCCTGGATCCATAACCCTGACTCCCATTCTCCAACAGCTAGTAGGCGTGCACGCTCTGAAATATTGACAGAAGTGTCAATTAGTGTATTAATTCTCAATTTACAGAGCGGTGAATACCACAGTCGCTGTGAGCCTAGGCGTGAGGGCATGTCAGTGTCGGGTCAAGACATCCTCCAAGCATTTATGGCATCGGTCTTGCATCGCACCTCGGAATCAATCAGTGTATTTGACAAAATTTTCCTGACTAATTCTTCGGTGCTATGGACCGACGACAGAAATGCTGGCAGACTGACATCTGTGACTACGAATACCTAGCCCGCCCAAGCGAACTGGAAGAGACGCTTGGACCCAGGCCCGGTCATTAATATTTACATTTAAAATTTTACACAAAGAATTTTGTATTAAGTTGTCTAGTCTGCCCAAAATTTCTACATTTTTATAAAAATACTCTCCTTTACATTTTAAAAATTTTTTCATGCGATCGAACCATTTTTTAAAACAGGAGGACCACAGATCTGAAGGCATGTTTTCTACGTGCTGATTGAACGCTATATTTAAAGTGAAACCTCTCATCAAATCTTTGATTTTGGGGAAAATACAGAAATCACAGGGTGCTAGGTCGGGGCTATGCGCAGGATGGATGACGAGTTGTAATTTTTCGGAAGCTAAAAATGACTTTGATTTGTTGGCCGTGTGTGAAGAAGCGTAGTCATGATGTAGGAAAACGCGGCTTTTGGGTCGTTTTCCGCGAACGTTTTCTAACACCCTGGGTAAACAAATGGTAGAATACCACTCGGCATTAACACTCTTTTGATCTTCAAGTGGAATTGTATAGATGGGACCCGTAGCTGAGAAAAAAACGCGATCATTTTTTTACCAACATTTCTCGCCTTAAAAAAAATAAAATAAAATTTTCTGGATTTGACTCATACCCATCCCCAATAGTCTTCGAATAGTCTCATAGGTAATCCGCGGGTTTTCTTCAATTAACCGCTTAACAGTAGCCACATTATTTTCGTTGACGGCCGTTGAAGGCCGCCCTTCACGAAATTCGTCATGTAAAGAAACTCGACCTCTCTCAAATTCAGCAAACCATCGCCTTACGGTGCTCAAACAAGGTGCTTCAAGGTGAAGGTTGCAACGTTTAAAAAAATATAACATTCGAAGTTCAAATAGTTCCGATTAGCTAGAAGTGCAAAACTTTTAGTGTGCCCCATGTACAATATAGCCGCTACTTTTATTAAATTCATTCGACCATTTTGGACATAACCCATTATAAATGTGCCCGGTGACTATACGCTTACCCCTTGTATAGGCTTGCCCCCTATTACGTGGGACTAAAAATACTGGTAAATTGTGGGTGTGTAATGCACCTTTGCCTACCTCTTCGGGATTTAGGCGTGTGTGTGTGTGTATGTTTATCCATAACTCGGAGAGCACGTTAAGCTGTCGGTCCCGGTTGTAATACGAACATCTATGGCAGTCGTTACGGCTATTTGGAACCCTAATTGGGAAAAGGCTCCGTGGATGATGACGATAAGATCGGAAGGGCAATAATCTATTTTCAAACGACTTTTAATTCTTTTTTTCATTGAATGGTTGTTAAAATATATATATTGGTGTTTAATTTGCAGTTATTAGTGATAATAACGGCATCATTCATCACTGTTCTGTGTTACTGCTACCACGTGTTCTATTCCTTGATAGATAAGGTAAGTTGCAATTACCTAAATATTTATGTGAGCTGTATGTTAGCTTTTCTACTACCAGACTTAAGTCAAACTCAACGAAATTTGGGTATAATGAACACCTCTGTCTACCTTTGTGTGTGTCTCTTAATTAATCATAATAATTTTAATTATTTATTTATTCGACAAAAACAGTGAAAGTCCCGTAAAATTGGTCCAGCCTTTGCGGAAATTAGCGGGAACCAACAGAAAAAAAATATATATACTCGTACTTTCATATGCATTTAGCGAAAAGGTGTAAATTTTGAATTACACACAGATTTTTTGATTTTTATTTATCTGTAAGGATGTAAGGAATGTGTATTTGTGTACGTTCACTACACATACAAACTCGTGCGAATTAACATGGCACCTGGCTCTAACGTATGATGTTTAAAGTAATGAGTGCAAAAAAAACTACTATACTACTTCTTTGGCGTAATAAAATCAAAACGTGCAAAACGTCGTAGGTTTTTTTTTTATATTGGGTTCGCCAAATTGACGCCGCCCGCCTGGTGGAAATTCGTGACGACGTCTAGCGATTGTGGGCCACTCTCGCAGCACACAATACTATAGAGAGTGGCCCTGAACTTGACTACCTACTGATGTGCCTCTTCACGCTCCGCTTAAAGAACCCAGGGTTATATGCGCGGTTCTATACGCGGCAGAGAAAAGAACGTTTAAAACGTTCGGTTCTCGTTAACATGCTATCCACTGTGTGGGAGTGACATCTCTGCCCGGCACGCGTTGTTCGGGATCGGAAGAAAGAGGGTGGGATCAGATTGAAGAGCTCTTCAGAACAGGTTACGTCACCCGCAGTGGAGTTCGCTAAGGGGCGCTGCACACAGCTAAGATACTATAATATTTTAACTTAAGATACAATATCGGTCGCCATACAATTCAATGGACTATCACACACGACGTAGATGATAAATAATATTTCATATTTTCGTATCTTAAGATGAATTTTTATGGTTCTCGTATAATACAGAATATACTTTATAACATAACATAACATAGCATCACGCCTTTTTCCCCGAAGGAGTAGGCAGAGGTGTGCAGCAAACACACCCATATCTCGCCAGCTATGTTAGGTCCCATGTAATAGGGGGCGAGCCTATTGCCATTTAACGGGCACAAGTTCCAGACTCTGGGATAATTATCTGGATAAAATTCTAAAGAGAATTATACATTATCCACCAGACCCGGGAATCGAACCCGAGACTTCGAGTGTGGCAGTCTGTACATAGTACCATTGTGCCACCGAGGTAGTCATATACTTTATGAACGCAATAAATTTCAAAACGACGGTTTTTAGAACTTTTGTCTTTTTGTCAGAATGTTTGAACACGCTAATCTCAGAAACGATTTGATTTTTTGATTTGAATTTGCGGTTTGGTTTTCAACCGCTTCATAAATAAAAAAGTTAAGTAGATCTAAAGTAACACGCAGGCGGAGCTGCGGGCAACAGCTAGTAACAAATAAAGTTCCAAACGTAACAATAACAAAAACTCAGTAACAAATTACTCAAAACAACTCAAACGGAACGAAATGAACAACGGCGAGTGTGACGCTGAATTGACGCTCTGACGCTACCGGTCTCGCCGGACGATAGCGGGGCCCCGCGCGGGGAAGCGGGAGGAGGGTTCTTTTCGAGCCAGGTGCCATGTTAATGCGCACGGCTTGTACCTACGTTACGTTTAAGTTGTTGGAACGTTTTTAGAGTCCAATGCTACACATTGTTTCTGGCCTAGCGTTGTCTTTCGGATCGATGTTACCACTTGTGGCTCCTTGCACTCTCGGAGATCAAGTACATGATGAAGTGAGACGTCTTCGAGAATTACTGGCGTCGAGACTTTATGAGAACCAACTAGGTATGTTGTTTTTGTTCATATGGCACAGTATTAAAACAAGACAATTACCTCGGTATTTAAAATGTTTGGAAATGATATTAGTAAGATATATAAGCGCAAGTACTTAGATTATTCAAAACAAGCCACACTCTATTGAAGCTGTTAGTGGCGATAGGAGTAGGTGTTTAATATAACGTGTTCATACGTTATAATTGACTGAGGGAGCGAAGCGACCGAAGGCTCCGTTTCAACTTGCAGACTGGGGAGAATGTCTTTCGTCTGTACCCATCTGCGGGTTCCGTCAGATTATGTTTGGTCATTTTTCGCAAGTTACCTGCGGGACAGGTGCCAGTACGTGGACTGTGGGGGTAGCTTTTCGGAGCCTTATTTCACTAGATCGGGAATAAGTCAAGGTAGTAATCTCGGACCGTTTCTATTCATTTTAATGATCAATAACTTACCAAGTGCTGTCAGTGAATCAACACCCTTACTATTTGCTGACGATTTGAAATTGGTCCGAAACATACAACAGGGCGACGATCATAATATACTGCAAAGGGATTTAAATAGTGTTGTACAATGGAGTCATGACAATAAATTGTTTCTTAATGCAGCCAAGTGCTCAATGATCACTTTCACACGCGCCCGCACGCAGCCTCAACATCAATATCATATAGAGGGGGCCCCATAGCAACGCGTCACAGAAGTGAGAGATCTGGGGGTTTTATTCACAGCCGATCTTAACTTTCGCCAGCATGTAATCAATGTTTGTAAAAAGGCATACCGTGATTTAGGATTTGTGTTACGGCAAGCAAGTCAGTTTACAAACATTGCAGCACTGAAAGTACTGTTTGAGTCTCTCGTTAGGAGTCATCTGGAGAGTAACTCGGTTATATGGTCACCTCACGAGGTCAAATATAAGATTATGCTGGAACGTATCCATAACAAATTTATTAGGTTCTTGTATCTAAAGCAACAAGGAGTATATACAGGATATCCATTGCTGTATCCTACTTTATTTGTTCTGGGTATGGTGGGTTATGAAAGGCTTGAAGTGAGACGGGAAGTGGCTTTAGCAACGTTTGTGCTTAAAACCATGAGGGGACCAACAAATAATCAGGCGATCCTACAGGAGATACGTTTCTGTATCCCTAACGACTACATACGACGACGGAGACGGACACCGCTATTAGAAATTCCAGCAGCTCGCACTAACCTGCTGCACCTCGCGCCGCTGACACGTACGTTGCGGGCGCTTAACACGGTATCTGAATCGATTGATTTATTCTCGTGTTCGTGGAGTGAATTCACACAGGCCATGTGTTTATATTGTGTAGTATTAATGTATAGTTAGTTTATTTTAAATATATTAGATATAAGTTAGAGGTATTTTTGTACATCCATTGTATTGGGGATTGCCCTGTAAGGATGGATGTGTTATTGAAATAATAATAAATAATAAATAAATGTCAAACATGTATTTATTATTTCCGTATTTATCAACCGATTTGCATAAAACTTTACACACACACTCCTTGCTTAAAATTTGAATTTAAACATTTGAATGATATTTTTTGGATTGGATGACAAATGAAAGAGTAATAAAGAAAACTAGTTATCCCAGCGAACTTTGTATCGCCCCAAATATAAAAAAAAGTATATTTTAATATTTCATGCAAATGTATGTATTATTAATTATAATTGAAAAACGCGACGGACGGACAGACAGACAAATTGTCGTATTAAATATATAGATTGAAGAAGAAAAGCCGCTCCCGAAGCTACGGTTCACAGAACCACTAGTAGTAACATTGTGAACTGTTGTGAACTTACCAAAATCGATTTAAAAACCAATACCATACCTGTTACATAGTTTGCCCCAGAATATAAAACGAAAGTCAGATAAAAGATTATTTGAAAGTAAGCTGAAGAAAGACCTGTTATCGACTATCAATGTACCTACCTAATGTGTGTTATAAATTGTACTTAATGTGTGTTGATAATATATCTCCCTATTGTAATAGTATGCACTTTAACCATTAGTGTTAGACTCACCGGATCCTGCAGACAAACTGTGCAAACAGTTTTATAGGACCATAAACTAGATATAAGTAAAATTGTAAGAATAATAATAAAAATAAAATAGTGACTACTATTAATAATTTATTCAATACTAGCAGACGCTCGTGGCTTCTCCTTCCTCGAGAACCACTCTATCCATTAGCGATAACCGCATAAAAATCCGTTACGTAGTTTTAAATATCTAAGCATACATAGCTAGAAAGGAATTGATTTTGTTTTATACTACTCGTATGTTATGGTTACAGATAAAGCGAGCCGTGGCATGGCCAGAGCACTTCTAGCTTGGACAGAGACGAGAGATCTCTCATTCACCCTCCTGCGGATGCTTAACATCGATATCTCGCTTCCTTTCAAATTCGTAGGACTTCTTGTCACATATCTTATTATACTTTTGCAGTTCCAAAAAGTCATAAACCCTTAATAGAAACTAGTATTTGATTTAAAATTTAGATTTATATGCACATATTTGTTTTGTAATGTATTCCATACATGTCTTTGAATGGTTTTGTGTTAATATATATGGTTAATTATTAACGGTTATTAATTTTCATGAGTTTTATCCCAGGACTTTAATTGGCTGTGCCATAGCAGCTGGCACGTAAGATTTTGTTGCCTTTTTCATCAACATTTCACCGCAAGGCAACATTCAATTGTTTTAATTTTTTTTCAAAATTACAATATAGCTGCTACTTTTTCTTAAATTCATTCTGCCATTTTGGACATAACCCATTAGAAATGTGCCCGGTGACGGCAATAGGCTTGCTCCCTATTACGTAGGACTAAAAATACTGGCAAATTGTGGGTGCGTAATGCGCTTCTGCCTACCCCTTCGAGGATATTGGCGTGATATGTGTGTGTGTGTGTGTATTATTTTCCAATTTTCCAATGCTCAATTGCAATATTTAGGTTATTTACTCGTATTAATACGTAGGTCACACTATAAGTTTTGCGTAACTTAAAAAAACAACATGTTAAAACCAAAATATTATGTTTATTGTTTTTCAAAATACTCTCCTTTACATTTTAAATATTTTTTCATGCGATCGAACCCTTTTTTAGAACAGGAGGACCACAGATCTGAAGGCATATTTTCTACGTGCTGATTGAACGCTATCACTGCCTCTTCGGAGATGGTAAAAGTGAAACCTCTCATCAAATCTTTGATTTTTGGGAAAATACAGAAATCACAGGGTGCTAGGTCGGGACTATGCGCAGGATGGGTGACGATTTGTACTTTTTCGTAAGCTAAAAATGACTTTGTTTTGTTGGCCGCGTGTGAAGAAGCGTTATCATGATGGAGGAGAACGCGGCTTTTGGGTCGTCTTTCGCGAACTTTTTCTAACACCCTGGGTAAACAAATGGTAGAATACCACTCGGCATTAACACTCTTTTGATCTTCAAGTGGAATTGTACAGATGGGACCCGTAGCTGAGAAAAAAACGCGATCATTTTTTACCAACGTTTCTCGCCTGCCTCACTTTTGTTGGCTTGTTCTCATTTTCAAACACCCATTTTCAGGTTCAAAACAATAAATCCACGTTTCGTTTCCTGTGACAATGTCATAAACAGCATTAGAATGTCCGTGGTCGTACTTCAGTAGCATCTGGGAGCACCATTCCACGCGAGCCCGCTTCTGCTCTGCTGTCAGTTCATGAGGGATCCAACGACAACAAAGTTTCCGAACTTTTAATTCTTAGTGTATTTTTTTTTGGATTTGACTCATACCAATCCCCAATAGTCCTCGAATTGTCTCATAGGTAATCC
Organism: Nudaria mundana; assembly: GCA_963556515.1. Taxonomy (NCBI): domain Eukaryota; kingdom Metazoa; phylum Arthropoda; class Insecta; order Lepidoptera; family Erebidae; genus Nudaria; species Nudaria mundana. Next base: position 10,465,925 of record OY748305.1, on the reverse strand, counting down.
GCGGGTTTTCTTCAATTAACCGCTTAACAGTAGTCACATTATTTTCGTTGAAGGCAGTTGAAGGCCGCCCTTCACGAAATTCGTCATGTATAGAAACTCGACCTCTCTCAAATTCAGCAAACCATCGCCTCACGGTGCTCAAACAAGGTGCTTCTTTCCCAAAACAATTTTGAATTTTGAGACGATCATATAAAATCATCGCTCTAAAATCTTTTCGACTTAATTCCATTTTCGTAGCATACGTAGAACTTTGATGTGTGTTAAAAACAATTGACGAATGATTTCCCGCCAATTGTTTTTTTAATTACTAAGAAGGTTGCAACGTTTAAAATATATAACATTCGAAATTCAAATAGTTCCGATTAGCTAGAAGTGCAAAACTTTTAGTGTGCCCCATGTATAACAAATGTTGTGTCCCCAACGTGCACTGAATCTAGTTGTACCTATATTCAGTCAGCTTAAAGCTATATGCAAATGATCGTAATTTGGGTTTCCTGTGTTATGGTAAATAATGGTAGTTATTAATGTTGTGAGTATTGTTAACTAAGCTATCTATAGGCGTGTCAATACTCAGTAGTACTAACTATAGATATCGAAAATAAAATATATTGTACCGACTACCGAGTTATCAGCATCATATGTCCCATTCATCATTTGAAAGTTCAAGTTAAATGACAACCATGTCAATAACTTTGAACGTGGTGAAACAAGTTAATAAAGTTACGAACAAATCATGTTCTGAATTTAAAAAATCTGGTTTTAGCTAGACTGACATTAAATGCTTATATTTCTAACTTAGTTTGCTTTTTGCACCTACACGTTCTAAGCTTTGAACATAGTGGTATTTTGCGGTTGCTGGGAACTTTGGACTAGGTACCTGTATGGGACATAAGAAGCTAATAACTCTGCAACTAACATCAGAATCTTTTCATTCTTGGAATATATTTCTGTGTGAAAGGTAACAGCAAACTAAATCGTTCGGAAGACGCCTCAGGCCGAATAGTTACCGTGTTTGCCGGTAAGAGAAGTGAAACTACTTTTACCTAATATTATTATTAAACCTTTGGCTAACTTCAGAGTTAATTCTGTATCTCTGGAAATTGGCTTAAAGTTTCTCAATAACTTTACCTGTTGAGGGATCGGTTTATTCCAGTGAAATATTAACCTACTTATCCACGAGAAGTTTATTTATTCACTGGGTTTTCAAACTTGTATTACAATTAATTTGCATCTATATTATTTGGTCGCGAAAGGGAAGACGAAAACTACTGAGAGATTAGTGATTTATGGGCATATAAGTAATCAACTTCGCCACGACAACATACAACGGTGCTTCTTAGCACCCCAGTAATTAACATGCCATCAAAAACAACTTGTAAAATACCCAAGTCTCACAAGCAAGTTCTTCTACCGTAAAAAGTTGTGAGTTTCATTTAATACCAAGTTGGGTGATTTATTCAGTGCGTACTTAAGGGGCCTTCTGTCTTAAGTTATTACGCAATTAGCTATATAGCATCTTATAGTGACCTTATCAATACCTATAAGGCTTTTAGATTTATCTACAAGGAAGTTATAAGGGGGTCGGAAATGGCCTGAACTCTTTTCAGATAAGGATGGTACGGTCGTGCCAGTGTTTTTTTTGCTTAACTTGGCGGGGGCACTGAATACTATATGTTATACTGAGCGTTCGCTCGCTGAGGTGATTTTTCAAGAGATTATTTAACTAAATGTCAAGTAAAGGTACATAATAAGAGATCCCGTTGATGAATGACGGTGGTCGCGGCCGAAGGACCGAGGCCACCAGTAACGAAGACGGATTGAGCTTCGTCGTGAAGAATGCGCAGGTGAAGGAAATATAATAGACAGCCTATTCATGGTACATTGAGTTATCTTATTTACTAGCCGATTAATGCGGCTTCGCCCGCGGGATGTAGTTTTCTCTTTCCCAATGTCTATGGGAACACAATCCAGAAATAAAAAGTATAGCACTGAAGCTCACTGAACTCAGGGATAATGTAGCTACATATTAGTGAAAGAATTTTCAACATCGGTCCAGTACTACCAACCACCACGTCAAAACTCGTAGGCCAGGGCTACGGGCGGTGCTACGTCGTACCCCCGTAGCATACTCGTAGTGTTACATTTATAACAACTTCTTACTGTCAAAGAAAACTTTAATATCTATACCAAAATGATTATGCATATTTTTTTTATTGACATGAAAATCTGAATTTCTGTAGTAGTCGCAGCTTATTACAGCTACCGTATGCCAACTGTTTGTGTTTTTCCAGTGTCTCCTCCTTTAGTCGAACGGTGCACATACAAATAAGTGATATACACATGAGTATTGAAATTTTACTTCGATTTTAAGATCACATTACATTCGGTTAAATATTAGTCCTTGATATCGCAACAAAACCTAATACACGTATACGAGAACATCTCAACAATGTACTCGTATCTGAATGATATCTCACAATATACATCAAAACGTCGTATACATGTATAATCTAACTACAGGAGTCTCAAATTGTGCCAAGATTGGAAGATGAGATGCGCCGATCTCATCGCATTGCGTACATTCCTCACTAAACTTTTTGGCCTCTGCGAACATAGCCGACAACGTTCTTAAGTGTGAATGCTTAAGAATAGTTACACAACTTGTTTTACGCAACTGCACACGACCAGATTATCTTATGACCACAGATGATTATCACTACAGCTTCGGCAATGTATTATGTTTTATTAAATTTTGAATTATTACTTACTAATTGAGAGAGAAAAATGGCATAGGCAATTTATTTCAATTGTGACGTGCAATTGTTAAGTCATACATAACGTTTGTCATTAATAAATCGCCTTTGTAAGTTGGTAAGTATACACTTTAGAGCACATATTTTATGTTTTTAATTTTACTTTTTGAACTGACTTATACGCCTTGTTTATATGATTTGATATGATTAAATCCTTTCAACTGTTACTATTTGTAAGCTAACTTCAGACAGGCCAATAAGTTCGATGAATGAATTCTGCAAGTGACGTTCAATTACCTCTACAGCAAGTGATGCGTACATTTGCAAGCGTACGTGGGTTGTTTAGCGACCCGTCTGCATGCAGTATTGCAGTCATTTAATCAAGCCTAGCTTTGTTATAGTTGGCTATGAGTGTTAGGTAATACTGATAATTGATCTGTTGTTGGACAACACAGAATAATAATTAATGTATTTTTGGTGAAATTTAATGTGTGTTTCTTTTTAACCCCGTGTGTATTTGCCGCCTGTCTGTGGAGTTATAGAAGCCGAATGGAGGTACTAGTTTTGACTCAGTTTTTATTTTTAAAAGCTAATGTGGGTCAAGGATGGTTTAATATTACTTTTGTAATGAATTGTTGATTATTTAATATTGTCTATCAAAGTCAGATAAACTTAGTTGATATTTTTACAAAATAGTTATTATACTCGACGTGATGTGATTCGATGAATGCATTTGATTTATATGTAAGTAAGTCAGTTGATTCAAAATGCTATTCACTTAGTTAGTCTATGAAATTAGAACAGATTCATTTCACTCTTGAACGAAATGAATCTATGTGAATGTGTTGTAGGCGGTGGGAGGTTTTAAAAATCACAATGTTGTCGTATATCTCGACAGAGATAGACGTGGAATATAAATGAGTGTTAATTCATATTAAAAGTTATTGGAATGTACCTACCTATGAAAGTCATTCGAATATACCTTGTTATTATGAAGTGAGCAGTTATAATTCACCTGAGTCTGGATTGTGAGAGTTTCTCACACTTTACAAATTTATCTTTCATCTCAACTCTTCAACTCCTTTGCACAGTACATTTTAAAATGGTTTTAGTATGAATTGAAAGAAGCAAAAATAGGAGAGCATATTTTCTTCGATTAATCGACTCTGACTGTTTGAATTTATTTCCTACTAGCTGCGATCGCCGCAGCTCCGCCCGCGTGATTTAGTTTACTTGTTCCCGGTTCCCGTGGGAACACATTACCGGGATACATAGTAACCTATATTACTTAGGGTGAATGTAGCTATCCAATGGTGAAAGAATTTTTGAAATTGGCACAGTAGTTTTTGAGTTTATTCATTACAAACATACACACAAAAATACAAATCATTCCTCTTTATACGTAGGTACTACGTAGGTACTACACTATAAGATTTGCGTAACTTAAAAAAACAACATGTTAAAACCAAGATATTATGTTTATTGCTTTTCAAAATACTCTCCTTTACATTTTAAACATTTTTTAAAACAGGAGGACCACAGATCTGACGGCATGTTTTCTACGTGCTGATTGAACGCTATCACTGCCTCTTCGGAGTTCGTAAAAGTGAAACCTCTCATCAATTTTGGGGAAAATACAGAAATCACAGGGTGCTAGGTCGGGGCTATGTGCAGGATGGGTGACGAGTTGTACTTTTTCGGAAGCTAAAAATTACTTCGTTTTGTTGGCCGTGTGTGAAGAAGCTTTGTCATGATGTAGGAGAGTGATCTATCGACTTTTCGATTAGACAGTCGCGTCGCATACGCAGTGACACTATTTCGTGAGCGAGTAAAAACGCTGACGCGGTTGTAATTTCCGTCGCGGCTTGTCGTCACGTTTAGCGCAATGACCTGAATACATCTCGTCTGCTTATGCATTATTATGGTAAGTTATAACTTATAGCTAGTTATAATTAATAAATTATAATTTATTAATTATAACTAGCATCAATCATGGCTTCCCCAAATAAAATTTGTTTGAAAACGGAACTAGAACATACGTTATATGCTCGATTCAAGGAAGAACAGAACGAGCGTCTAGAACTGCAAAACTTAGTCAACAATCTTAGCAATCAGATTGAGACTTTGCAAAACGAACTAAAACTGATTAAGGAACAAAACAGTACTACCTCTGAAGGTGGACACTGCCGTAAAGGGTCCTCAGAAATCAATTCAATATGTGACTGATGAAGAGGACCTTGCTAGAGAGACAGAGTGGGTACGTCAAAAAAGCAAGAAAAAAAGAAAGTTAAATATTTCACTCTCCCCACTCTCTCAAGGCGAAACCTCAAAGGATATCCCGGTCAGTACAATTCCCATTGCCAAAAAACCACTATCACCCCCATCAATAATTGTCGAAAACGTACAAAACTACCAAAAGTTATACGACTTTCTATTGACAGTAACAAACAAAGAATCGTTCACGTCTAGTACTTCAAAAAACACCAAGCCACGCATCGCTCGGCTAGTTACTAGTAACGTGTCATTCGCTAATATAACCAAACAAGGCCAACCAAGACCTGTGTTGCAACATGCTTCAGAGAAAGAAAATTAAACAGATGATAATATTTCCAAGATTTTGAGCATTTTGACCACGTTTGAAAAGAGGTTGAAAACTTAGAGTCCAATAACACCAGACAGTTGTCAATTTCAAACCCATAATGAAGAATACATTAAAAATTATGGCGTGGAATGCAAACGGACTCCTGCAGCATCGAAACGAGTTGCAGGCTGTTCTAATAACCGAACAAATTGATGTGTGCCTTATGTCAGAGTCACATTTTACAAAAGAATCTTACATTCAGATAGACGGTTATACGGTGGTAGTAGTGTTGTTATTAAAGAAAACATCTAACATAACTTGGAATTTAAATGGGAAGAAGACTATACTCAAATAGTAGGTGTTGATATCAAAACTAAACACTACAATATAACTATAGCTTCTATATACTGCCCACCAAGGCATGCCTTAAAATTGACCAGTATCGAAGAATTCTTAAAACGTTCAGAAATAAATTTATATTAGGAGGTGATTTTAACGCAAAGAATACTCACTGGGGTTCTAGGCCACTTCTACCAAAGGAAGGGAACTACTTTGTGCAGTTAAAGAAGCAACGGGAAAGCCAACCTACTGGCCCACAGACGTTTCTAAAATACCAGATCTGATCGATTTTTTTATCTATAAAAATTTATTTTGTTCATATATTGACATAGTAGAGGGTTATGATATGAACTCGGACCACTCACCTATTATACTAACACTTAGTGAGACTATTCTTAAAAAAGAAAGTGCTCCAAGGCTAACTAACAAAAACACTGATTGGGAAAGCTTCCAAATAGATTTAAACACCATCACTGACCTTAAAGTGCCACTCAAAAATAAACAGCAGTTAAATGACGAATTAACAAAATTTATTAACGATATCCAACTAAGTGCCTGGAGAAATACACCCAAACTAAAGTTAAGGACAGCTAGTTACAGTTATCCAGTGGAAACAGATCTTATTGCAAAAAAGTGAGCACAGAGACATAAGTGGCAATGTTCGCGATATCCGCCAGATAAAACAATTTTAAACAATCTCACGAAACGTCTGAGTAGAGCTATTCAGAACTTCCACGACGATAACACAAATAACTACCTCAGTTTGTTAACAAATAACAGCACAGCAGAGTATTCATTATGGAAAGCCAATAAAAAGTCAAACAAACCCATTTTACATGCATCGCCCATTAAAAAAAAAGATGGAAAGTGGACTGTAAATAATGAGCAAAAAGCCTTTGAGCATTAGTTAAATTAACAACTCTTATCAACGCTACCATACGGATTAAACACGTTCTAAGTCTATGGAAAGTTGCAGAAGTGATCATGATTTCCAAACCAGGAAAGCCGCCTATTGAAGTAACATCATATAGACCTATTTCACTTCTGCCAATTATGTCAAATTTTATTGAAAAAATAATGTTAAAACGGCTAAAACCCATCATAGAAGACAGAGATCTGATTTCTAACTACCAGTTTGGCTTTAGAGAAAAACACTCAACGATCGACCAAGTTCATAGAATAACCAATGTGATAGAAAAAGCTCTAGAAGAGAAGAAAGTCTGTACCGCAGTATTTCTGGATGTTGCTCAATCTTTTGATAAGGTATGGCACAAAGGCCTCATATACAAATTAAGACAAATGCTTCCTAAGCATTTTGTAGATATTTTTGGAATCATATTTAACAGAAAGGACATTTAGAGTAAGGCATGAGGATGCATATTCGGAACTGAAGTGTATTCAAGCCGGTGTACTACAAGGCAGTGTCCTTTGCCCTATATTGTATCTCCTTTATACTAGTGACATCCCTGAATTAAAAAATAACATCCATCGCCACTTTCGCTGATGACACGGCTGTTATGGCTGTAGAAGACACTCGTAAAGAAGCAGTCCACAGGGTGCAGTTGGCTGTTAACACCATTGTCGATTGGACAAAAAAGTAGCGAATCAAACTAAATGAGTATAAAACGACCCACATAGATTTTACAAATCAGCGACCAGATTCTGAAGCTGTATATATAAATGGTCAAATAGTACCACACGAAAATACAGCAAAATATCTCGGCATGACGTTAGATGCAAAGCTCCGCTGGAAGGCTCATGTGAAAAAGAAACATCAAGAACTAGAACTTCGCTATACAAAACTGTACTGGCTCCATAGCAAAAAGTCTAAACTGTTAGTGCAGAACAAAGTACTTCTTTATAAACAAGTACTAATGCCAGTATGGACATAGGGTATACAGTTGTGGGGTTGTACCAAACAGACCAATATGCAGATTATACAAAGGTTTCAGAACAAAGTACTCCGGGATATCGTTGGTGCTCCTTGGTATGTAAGAAATGAGGACATCCACCGTGATCTAGGTGTGGACCTCGTCGTGAAAGTAATACAAAAGTACGCAGAAGCTCATCAAAATAGACTTAAGCCTCGTCCCCACCAGGAACATTTGTCGAGCGACATGTGTCCCCGGAGACATCGGGCGATGTCGGGCGACGTTGGACGACATCACCGCGACATTGTCGAACTTGTTCCTTGTCGCACAGTTGATGAAGAGTAGTGACACAGTGTGGACGTGCGTGCAACCTGCGACAATGTGGTCGAACGACGTAGTGCTGCGACTTATTGAACTATATCGCTCCTATGAATATTTGTGGGATGAAAAGAATGATTACACTATAAAAAATTAAATAAGAAGCATGACGCGTGGGAAGAATCTAATTCTCTGTTTAGATATTGATGGGCATATTTTACACAAGAGTATTTCAAAGTCTGTTGATGACATCCGAGTGAAATTATGAAATGAGCCGTCTAGAACACTAAGAACATTAAAAACACTTGTTTTGTTTCGCAAGTACTGTTAATCCACCATCTTCTCTTTTTTTTTGTTCTTGTTGCATTCATAATTATATAAGCCGCACTGTACAACACTACCTCTTCCGGAGACATGATAGGTTCGACTGAACTGATGTGGACGGAGACAAGACATCGGGCGACGTGTGGCGATGTAGTGCGACATCGCTCGATGTCTCCGGGGACACATGTCGCTCGATAAATGTTCCTAGTGGGGACGAGGCTTTATTCACCATGTGAATGTCGAGGCCATACAGCTCCTCGATACCACGGACATAGTGAGAAGACTGAGAAGGACTAAACCTTACGAGTTAGTGTAGTGTAATAGTGCAGTGAGTGCTATACTTTAAGACAACATGAACATAGTGTCATTATTCATTCATATAGAGACCATACGAAAAGTGCCAATGGACACATTCTTACTTTTTAATTATTTGGCAATTTAAGTTAGATACAAATTACTTATTAGTCTTAAGGCTAGATTGTAATTATAGTTATGAAGTAACATATTATTACTATGTTACGACGAGAAAAAAAAATGATGTAGGAGAACGCGGCTTTTGAGTCGTCTTTCGCGAACTTTTTCTAACACCCTGGGTAAACAGATGGTAGAATACCACTCGGCATTAACACTCTTTTGATCTTCAATTGGAATTGTACAGATGGGACGCGGAACTGAGAAAAAAAATCGCGATCACTTTTTTACCAACGTTTCTCGCCTGCCTCACTTTTGTTGGCTTGTTCTCATTTTCAAACACCCATTCACAAGATTGCTGTTTTTTTTTCGGGTTCAAAACAAGAAATCCACGTTTCGTCTCGTGACAATGTCATAAACAGCATTAGAATGTCCGTGGTCGTACTTCAGTAGTATCTGTGAGCACCATTCCACGCGAGCCCGCTTCTGCTCCGCTGTCAGTTCATGAGGGATCCAACGACAACAAAGTTTCCGAACTTTCAATTCTTCGTGTAAAATTTTCTGGATTTGACTCATACCAATCCCCAATAGTCCTTGAATTGTCTCATAGGTAATCCGCGAGTTTTCTTCAATTAACCGCTTAACAGTAGCCACACTATTTTCGTTGACGGCAGTTGAAGGCCGCCTTTCACGAAATTCGTATTGTAAAGAAAACTTGACCTCTCTCAAATTCAGCAAACCATCGCCTCACGGTGCTCAAACAAGGTGCTTCTCTCCCAAAAGCATTTTGAACACGAGCGGCGCAGTCTTGCGGAGAGAGAGAACTTTTAAAATCATAAAAAATCATCGCTCTAAATTCTTTTCGACTTAATTCCATTTTCGTTGCATAAGTAGAACTTTGATGTGTGATAAAAAACAATTGACAAATGATTTCCCGCCAATTGTTTTTTTTAATACTAAGAAGGTTGCAACGTTTAAAAAAATATAACATTCGAAATTCAAATAGTTCCGATTAGCTAGAAGTGCAAAACTTTTAGTGTGCCCCATGTAATAGTAGTATAGATTATATATTGACCCGGTAACAGTAATAGGCTTGCCCACCATAACGTAGGAGTAAGAAAACTACTGCCAAAATATGTGTGTGTATAGCACCTCTGCCTACCCCCTTGGGAGCATAGAATAAAATAGAGTAAAACTTTATTGTACACCAATTCAATATACATAATAAAATATCCAGGTTTAACATCTCAATCCACGCAAAAAACTTAAAAAAAAAATGGGAGCAAGGGCGGGTGATAGGCGGGTGATGACATCCTGACCTTTTCATACTATCTTGTAGAAAAAAAGGAATAACTCTACAACCAAACCATATTTTACGATTCTGTAAACGGCAATAGGTTTATTGATATATATTTGATGATCAAGCCCCAAAAAATGAATAATAATGCAAATAAATTATTTATTCTAATAGTTCATAATTTGGAAACCACGTTGTTAGCTAAATTTCAAGGAATGAATGAAAATTCAATGAATTTCAAAGAACAAGGACCTAAGTTATCTAATAACGAAAATAATTTGATAGCAGCCTTATCAGTAAAAAGTGATTTCTTAGCATAAGCAATTGTGTTTAAATATCAGACACGTGGAAGATGATGAATAGTTATTAATATTCTTCACAGGATTATAACTTTGAATTATTTACGCTATTACGTTTTTTTCATCAAACCAAGCTGGGAAATTGAAAAGGGTCCCTAATGATCGTCGTTTAAAGAAGATTCTTGCTTTAACGATTTGTGCATTTCAGAGTCGAACTCAAAAGTGTGTAATCCGACTCTCGTGGAGAAATTTACGAGGTTAATAAGATCTCAATTGTTTAGACTTCTTTTATTAACATCTAGAATTGGCTGTAAATCTTGAAAAGTAATCAATTCCAGACTTATATGTCGTAAAGTCTGGTAAGTTTTTTTGTGATTGCATTTTTACTAGCTGGGTTTTAACAGCCAATTTAAATTTATTTTATTAACTATATAGTTAATAAAATAATTATAGTTAATAAAATAGTTTTAGTGAAGATAGTTTGTCATTTGAAAAACTATCTTCACTAAAACTAGGGATGAAAATCTTGTCAAGTCATGCAAACAGTAGGCACCAGTCACACATATATACCTACATATTGGTGTCAAGGCAATACTTCAATTGGTATTTCAAACATGTTCCTCGGGGTAAATGAAAGTCATTGATAGCGACGGCCCTCGGGATTTCTTTTTTTTCACAGGTTACAGATTTATTTCTTGCCAGACAACAGATTTGAAAGACTTTCATGACTTTGATTACATTAAAAGTTTAGTAGTGCATTTCTGTCTCTGCGCTCAGAACATTATCCATGTGCAAAGTTTGCTCACTTAATGAGACGGGCTGATTCGCCGAACTGTACAACATGAGGAACAGTCGAAGATGTGTACCATATCCTTATTGAATGTTCATATAATAGAAATGAAAGGTACTCAATTATTACCTGATTGTACCTGTACCTGATGATTAAATAAATTAAAAACCTACGACGACGGTGGGCAATTTTTGGGACTGTTGACTTCTCCTTCGTCAGAAAAAGCAGACCTATTGTGGAAACTATTTAACCATGATTCCTGTATATTAAATATGTAAATAATGAATGTTTTCTGTAAACTGTTTAGGGTATGATGAGGCTGACATGCCCATTGTTGACAAAAAAAAAGAAATAAAATTCTGTCTCAAATAAGTAAGAATGCACAGCATTCGGTAATTAATTTCTAGGAATCGGATATCTTTAGGCTGTAACTTGAATGAATAATTATCGACATAAACAACAATTACCGCTGATGAATGAATTCAATATCTTTACCAAAGGTATTAAGGTAAACTTATACCACTGCTGGCTCAAGTTATTATATAAATTTAGTTAATAACTGTTCATTGAGCGGTCTTGTAACAATTTAGGAGCGAGTATTTTGTAGGCTAATTAGCGATCTTACTTGACCGTTATTACTATCCATTATAGTAATACCTATTATATAGTATTATATATAGTATTTAAATACCTATCAAATTATTCAGAAATTTTTTGTCTCTCGTATCACAAGCATTTGCACAAGCAATCAAAATTAGTTTATTTTCTTTATTTTTTATACGAGAGAATAAACATACAATATGGTCAGACGATGCGCTGAGGTTACTTTAGTCTATAGATGGATTTTTCCTCGATCCTTTAGATAAGTACTCTTATACCGTTCAATAATGTGAAGCTGTAACTTTGAAGATCACTAAAAACCTTAAAATAAAGTTTTTTGAAAACAATGAAACCATCTCACTGTGAGTTTACCTATTTTTTTTAAAACATCTGATACCAACTGAGATTTAATAAGATAACTTCTCTGTCAAAATATCATTATAAATAAGTATTAGGAGTTTGACCAAACTTTAAGGGCACTGAAAACAAAATTAAAAGCAAAACTGAAAGGATTTCACCACCAATCGAAACTGATAAAACTTTTAACATAGAAGTTAATCAAACAAGGCTCTATTAATCCGGTCCGGGGCTTGTCCTTTTTGAGATGTGCCTTTAAATTGAGAACAAAAGGGTGTCAATCAAAAAGTAAATAATTTAGTTCACGACATCAAAGCCTCAGCCTTTAATGTTTTAGGGAAGTTTGATGCTAGTGCAAAAGTTTGAGGATGTACCGCAACGTGCTTTGATTGTGCAATGGACAATGATTGTATTAGTGTCTATTATATTGTATTTAATGTTGTTAATTTGATACCATTAGTATTAGAATAGCTTCATAACTTTGATGAAATAAATTTAACTTTGTTCAGTGCACTTTGTGCACACGGTGGCCTTTGGTATGTGTGTGAATAGAAAAGAAAAGGCACGTTTATTTGTGCCACCACGACCACAAAAACACCTTAACTGAGCTAAATTGACTTTTGAGCCCGCATGCATCCAAACACGAGTCAGAATATTAGTCTGAGACAGATTGAAGTTCCGATATAAACTTCAATCACATCCGCATTTCCACCCACCAATTTTCTTGTTCCCAATTCCCATGTGAACCTATTATCGGGATAGAAAGTAGCCTATGTCCATTCGTACGTTGTAAATTTGAACGAAATTACATTTGAATCGGCTTGGTTGTTTAGACGAGAGCGCGAGCGATATTTAAAAAATGAAGAGTGTACAAAATCTTTGGTATTAATAATATAACATTTTCGAGGAAAATATACGTACAAAATGTTAATAGAGTAACTTAAAATTTCGGTAAATACAACGAAAGGCGAGATTCGCTGTGTTACTTAAGGTAGAAAGCTACTCATTAGCATAAAAATCTAAATGCCGCTTTATACTTAGCTACAGACGTTATGCGGTTATTTATAAAGTTAAATAAGGAGATGAACGATGAAGATAGCTATTGCTTTAATTTTACCAAAATCTGGTTCATAAGATATCCTTAGAGTAGGCCTATTTCTCTCTCTCCTCCGCACAAATATGATATAGGCTAAAGGTTGTTCTACTGTTTACAACATATTAAACAAATGATTCATAGCATTCATTAAAGTCAGTTTGTTACCGTAAAAATAAAGATATTTGGACATTCTCACACAACGTCTGTTACGTTGTGAATGCCTCGACGAGGCATGGTTTGCGTTGAGTCACATCCCTAAGTTCGAAACTTCCAGAAGGTGGAAAAACCAGTTTGTTTCGCAAGAAATTCCTTAGCCCATTGTCTTGTGAACCGGCTGAGATCGAAGCGATAACAACGGCGCTATTGACCAATGGTAGGCCGCCTTGACTACTACAGTCACATCACTAGACGCGTGTGGGCGGGGTCAGTAGGTTTTTAATTGCCAGACCGAAGTATTATAAGGGGTGCACAACGTCTAAGCGGAGAACCAATTGGATAATATTGGTCTAGTCGACACGCAGCCGTCGTGACAGCGCTGACGAGATAATAAATTAAATCTTTTAAAAATAAAAGAAAAGTTAATTAACCAAGTAATTCCGAAAAATATTATTGATTGTTAGATTCTGAAAATCAGTGTAAACGTGTGCAGTTAATTCCGTTCCCGAATCAGGGAACTACCTTGGGGCTTAGATAAGCCATATTGTGAAGACTGCAACTACTGAGCAGCCTGAAGCTGCGCCGTCGCTCCGTGGCCTTCAACCCGGAGTATCTCGGCCTGATAAAGAACAAGCTTGATTGGAGGACACCAGCGGATCCCGCCGGCCGACCGCCGTCGCCCGTGGACCTACAAGTTAATTGCACCGGGCACTTCCGTGAACAATATATGTGATCCTATCCGACCGACACACTAGAAGCTACTATTATTGTATAAAACTGGGTTCCTGCTATTAAAGTGATATTAATTGTTTTTCTGTCGTTTAATTGAACTTCCGTGGCAGGGGCCGTATCACTGGCGCCGGTCGGGAACGGAATTAACTGCACACGTTTACACTGATTTTCAGAATCTAACAATCAATAATATTTTTCGGAATTACTTGGTTAATTAACTTTTCTTTTATTTTTAAAAGATTTAATTTATTATCTCGTCAGCGCTGTCACGACGGCTGCGTGTCGACTAGACCAATATTATCCAATTGTTTCTCCGCTTAGACGTTGTGCACCCCTTATAATACTTCGGTCTGGCAATTAAAACCTACTGACCCCGCCCACACGCGTCTAGTGATGTGACTGTAGTAGTCAAGGCGGCCTACCATTGGTCAATCGCGCCGTTGTTATCGCTTCGATCTCAGCCGGTTCACAAGACAATGGGCTAAGGAATTTCTTGCGAAACAAACTGGTTTTTCCACCTTCTGGAAGTTTCGAACTTAGGGATGTGACTCAACGCAAACCATGCCTCATCGAGGCATTCACATCGTAACACGTCGTCTAGCCCAAATTAACCAAATAAAAGCTTGTGCTGTGGGACAACTGATAAACATACTTATATATTTCTAAATACATTCATACATGTAGTGGCAATAGGTTATGGGCTCAACACACATCCACAATGTCCGAATGGACTTGAGAATGTTTTTAGCTTTTTCACGATAAATTTTGAGTGTATTTTAATTAAACTTTTCACAATAATAGCTCATACATTCACACAATATTTTTTGCTGGAGAACGAGACATCTATTCCACCCAAGTGTAGCTGCGGGATTAGCTAGCCATTATATTCTTGATACTATTACCAAACAGCTGTGATAATAAACACATTTTATTGGACATAATTCCTTTACTATACTGCCTAACGTGTCCAACAATGTTAACACAGAGAAAACCAAATTGATACTTACGGCGGCGATATTGATTGTCTCTCGCTTATATTTTAGCCAAAATTGGTTATCCTTACTCACAACATAGTCGTATTATAATAAAATGAATTATAATAGGTGCCAAGAGGATATGATTAATGAAGTTTTTATAAAAGCGCGTTGGCGGATCGCCAATTCGTGATCAATAACGCTTTACCGAGTGGAATAAATAAAATTAGTGTAATTTATTGTAAACGTAATGTTTGCTAAGGGGTAAGCCATGTGAGGTGAAAGGTGATATCAGTCACTTGTGAATCCATTCCCAACATCAGAAGGCACAATATATCTTGGATACTATCACGTCTACTTTCCGTTTATATTCACAATACCTTGTTTTTATCACTGAAAGGTTAGACCAGCCTCAATAATTTCACAGTCACTTTGTAGGTCGCATGCAATAGGTGAGCTTATGGCCATTATGCACAAAATATGGCTAGGCGTAATCCGCCTGTTAGCAGGACGTGCACCGCTTGCAATTGAAGATGACTTGAGCCTCAGAGAGTTAAAACTTAGAATACCTTGCTCATCTATTTATAATTACTAATATTATAACGCTGTATTTTTTTTTGATGACATTTAAGTTTTTTCAGTGATTGAGTTCCATAGGCTACTTTTTATTTCAGTAATTAACTAAAAAAATGTGTTAATCAAACTGTTAATTTGGACATGAAACTACCATCCATCTAAACATAAACTATTATTTACCATTTACGACTATCAATAATTCCCTTTTTTTATCTTCATAATTTTTTAAATTCAAAATAATCAGTTTATTCATATATGCTTAGATTCTATACATATTCAAATTTCCGTACATACATTTATATTTGGTATAGGAGTTGTAGATTTCAAATTATAATGGAGTTTGTCGTAACGATCACACGGCTCGCGAAAATCCGTGGAAAATGGGCAATGTCACATGTCGCTGGGATCCCGCGATCGTCGTGGGCGGGGCCAGGCAGGCAACCCTATATGAGTTGGTTATTGTGAGTACCCGGGTAAAGTGGATAAGTGACCCAAAAAACTAACCCATGAATAGTGAACGTGTACTTTCACCACTATCTATCCCATTGCAATCACTATCCCATTGGGAATAATCAAGAGGCGTGAAAAAGAAATATATTAATTATTATTATGTGAGTTGTATTAGTGGTCCACATATTTCAACAAACTAATTAGTTGGGCTCCAATGTTTGGTTTAGTCGTATTTCCTAATTATAGGCTGTTAGTCCTAATGAAAAATAGCAATGTGTCTTTTGGCTGGTTTTTGCACGTGTTTGTGGATGAGAAATGAGTTACCAGGAAAACAACAATTAGAGAAAGTTCTGGGCCTAAAACAGATAGGTATGTAGTTTAGTTTGTGGTGTGTCTGCTGAAGGAAGAAATATTTCGTACTTACTGTTTTTACAGCGAAGAGGCGGTATTTTCGATTCCCGAGTTGTCTCAGTTTAGTATTTTTTTTTCTATCACCATTTTTATTAATAAGCATGTTTACATAGATATACTCGTATTTATACAAAAAAAAAAAATAAGTACTGACTTTCAATGTTTACTGAAATTGGCGTAAATTTTTTAATATTTTTGACGAGTACATACGATTAAAATAAAACGACCATGTTCGTGTCGGGCCACGCATAGAATAGGGTTGCCTAGTCACCCATTACAACCTCTATAACTCCTGAACTAACAGAGCTGTCTAATCCCGTATAGTTTACCTTCAAAGTTCAGTACATACTACTACTATCATCATGCATTTTTTTTGGCTCTTCAAGCCGGCCGTTTAGATTTCAGTGGGGGCGGGACGCCCTGTTTTCGCAAAAATATGCTCTTCAAAGATAAATATCTCGCAATCGGATACTTAAATCAAAAAATCATCTTAGCAACCTCTCAATGTTTTTAAAAGACCTATCTTATGATACTCCACACTCCGTGGTTAACGCAGGAAAAACAAACGCATTCTTGTTACGTGTAGGGGAGGTACCGTAAAAAAATATATTTTAGCGCTTTGTCAATGTAGTAAAAACACATATCCATGCAATGTTACATGTTTCTAGCCGAAGACGTCTGTCTTCGGCTTTCCTCCTAAACGACGGACATGACGAAACTATAAGGGTTTCGAAACTTGAACTACGGAACCCTAATAATGATAGGAAGACCTCTTTTTGTAGGTATGTTCTAAAAGTACTTATTTTTTGTGTAGAAGTAAAGTTTGTGAACTAAGTAACATAACTATTAGACTTTATATCCCGAAACACTTAAATATCTCACAAAGAATACTCAAAAAGATTCTAATTGATATCAACTTTCTTATAACTTTAGTCAGCTCTAGGCAAAGCTTTTTCTTCAATTAAGCTAAGTGAGAAGCCGAATTCGTAATAAGATTGACATTACACTAAAGTTTGAAACACACTGGTCCTTCACATACAACGTATGCCACGCGACGTGGGAAACAGCGACACACTGGTCCTACGTCTAACAACGTCTGACGTTTAACGTTATCTACGCGCTATGACACTTTAAACCTGTGGGATAGCATCGGAACAAACGAATCTAGCGCGGTGACGCGTAAGACAGTGTGGTGAATAACCAGTGTGTTTGTTACCATGCAAATAGTATAGGACAGATCCGGTTCAGATGTCATAATGCGTGGTGTACGTCGCATGTGAAGGACGAGTTTGCCCGTACCTTAAATCCTCAACATTCCTTTTAATATAATTGTATGATTTCATTCACATTGACCTGTTTGAGGATCTCAGATTAATTTTACTTATGATAATGGATCCTGGCTATTGAAATCAATAAGCTTTTTTTATAAATATATAAGTATGTTTATCAGTTGTCTAGATCCCATAGCACAAGCTTATAGCTTAGTTTGGGCTAGATGACGTTGTGTGAGAATGTCCAAAAATATTTATTATTATTATTATTTATTATATACCTCTAGCTGATCGCTGCGTCTCCGCCCGAGTGATATAGTTCCCGGTTCCCATGGGAACACACTACCACGATAAAATATTATCTAGTGTACTGTTTGACGAAAAGTTAAATTTCCACGTCCATATGGAGCACATACAGTCTAAAAGTGCGAGGTTATTAAAATTTGGATTCATTTGCAGAATCACCAAAGATTTTCAAAATCCAACCAGTTACCTTCTCTACCAAACTTTAATCCGAACCATCCTGGAGTATAATTCCAATATCTGGGCACCTTTATTTTATTTATTTATAATTTTTATACATACACACAAAACATAAACAAGAAACAGAAGTACAAAAGAATAAAGTGAGCATAGTACAAGGGCACTACTTATTCCTAAAGGAATCTCTTCCAGCAGGCCTGAGAGGTGAAGTAAGAGTAAGCCTTCGATAGAGTCTGTCATGCTTCGCTCCTTTCCAAGCTTCCGGCATATGGTCTACCTCCTCAACTGTGCAGCTGGATGGCTAGCTTTCTGAACGAACGCCGAATGCGGGTCCTCTGCGATGGCCAGGCTTCTCGCTTTTTGCAAGTGAATGCCGGGGTGCCGCAGGGGTCCGTGCTGTCACCAACACTCTTCCTTCTGCATATCAATGATATGCTATCCCTCGGGAACATTCATTGTTATGCAGATGACAGCACATTGCATGGGAGCTACTGGGGTCGTCCGGCGGTGGGGCGGTTGGAGATTGAGGAGGATAGACAACAACTCGTGGCTGATCTCAACAGGAACCGCGACTATATCTCTCAATGGGGTACCGAGAACCTGGTCGAGTTCAATGCCCGCAAAACACCGGCGTGTGCATTTACAGCGAAGAAATCCCCTTCCCTACCCTCTCTTCAGAATGCATTATTACCAATGAAGGACAACCTTGACATTCTTGGCATAGACGTTCGTCGAGAGCTCAATAATAAAAACTACATCGAAAGATGTATAGGGCTAGTTTCGCGGAAATTAAGAATACTGAATAAGGTAAAGCGATTCTTTACACCGCACCAGAGGTGTCTGCTGTACAAGACGCAGATTAGACCCTGCGTCGAATACTGCTCTCACCTCTGGGACGGCTCCGCGAAGTATCTGCTGGACGCTCTCGACGCTATGCAGCGACGGGCTATCCGTATTATAGATAGTCCGGAGGTAACGGGAAGCATTGAGCCGCTAGCTCAGCGCCGAACAATAGCTTCCTTGGCCGCATTCTACCGTATTTGCCACGGCGAGTGTTCTGAAGAGCTCTTCAATCTGATCTCACCCTCTACTTTCCGATCCCGAAAACGCGTGCCGGGCAGAGATGCCACTCCCACACAATGGATACTATGTTCGCGAGAACCGAACGTTTTAAACGTTCGTTTCTCTGCCGAACGATAGTGACCTGGAACGCCGTGCCTGTGCACGTGTTTCCTCCCACATATAACCCTGGGTTCTTTAAGCGGAGCGTGAAGAGGCACATCAGTAGGTCGTCAAGTTGAGGGCCACTCTCTATAGTATTGTGTGCTGTGAGAGTGGCCCACAATCGCTAGACGTCGTCACGACTTACCACCAGGCGGGCGGCGTCAATTTGGCGAACCCAATATAAAAAAAAAAAGAGTGAAAAGGCTAAGTGTGTGCAGTGCAAGTAAATAAATTTTTTTGGGTTGTGGCAACACTACGGCTAACATCTGTTCGCATTTCGTCTTGTATTTATTTTAATTTATTATTAATATTTTCGATAATTAGGGCTAAAATTCATCACAAAACACAATCTTACCATTATCAAAGTGTATCTAGGTAAAACCCAGTGTAAAATAAATAAGAAATTAGTGATATTTGCGTATTTTGTTTTACCGGCTAAAAGTCAATGACTGTTTGAAAATTTTAAAAGTGAAACTTTATCAACTCGGATTTAATGTGATTTGAGTGATTTTTATACAGGTAATCGTACTAATAAATAACTACTTATTATCGTACCTGTTAGTTTTTGAAGTTGTAGTGTATTCAATCAGATTCTTTTTGACATTACTTACGTATTTATTTGTGTACTTAGTGTATTATCAGGTAGCTTTTTAGTATCTAAGTCAGTATAAATTTATAATATCGTAATGCCAGTCACACGTAGCATGTATTCTGCTCGCCGTGATGAGGCTAAACAAGAAGATATCTTGAGAAAACTTGACCTGACATTAAAGGAATTAGAGGTATCCAAAACGTTGATTAAACAGTTGCATAGGGAAAGAGATGAAAATGAAAAGGAACTATTAGATAGCCTAAATAAATACGACTTCATAAAAAAGCAGATGGCTGAGATGCACACAGAGAATAGATTAGTGTTAGATGAGCGGGACAGATTACAAAATATTGTGACTGGGTTCAGAGAGTGTAGTGACGAGTATGAACAGGGTCTCAAGCGCATGTCAGTCTTGGAACAGGAACTTCACGAAGCCCACCACCTCATTTCCCACCTTGAGGCTGAGAAACGTGACACCATAGTATCCCATACCCATAACTTGTTTGAGGAGTTAGTTGGTAGTGTGCCCAGCCTTGTTGCTACTGAACCCAGCTTAGAACCCACTATTACTATAGATTTAACAAAGGATGATACCTTAACAGCTCATTGCTCCAATCACAAGATGGGCATAGTAGAAACAAAATTAAGAAATATGTGAAAATTAATAAATACATAAGAAAAACACAAAAACTTATTAAAAGACAAAAAAGTATGTACAAAAAAGTCAAGTATATTAATGAGAGAAGGCAACTAGGCGATGAACTTGACATGTATTCATTATTAATTGAAAATAATATCTCTGATCATAATAACAATATTTTGAAGTTAGAATCAGAAATTAATAATTTAAAAAAATCACTAGACATAATGACTGACAGGTATTGTAATGTTAAAAATGAGTATCAGGAATACATTCTGGCCATGAAGGATCTTATGAGTCCAAATTCCACATTGACATCAAACAACCATTTAATTAGTCCTGAGCCGGTCTGTAAGTCCTCGCTGACTTCAAACATAAGCCCTTCACTTGAGTCAAACAAGAAACCCAGTAGTTCCTTCACCAAACAAAATATGATTAAATCTGAAATAGTGATGTTTTGTGATGAATTAGGGAAATCAATGGGCCAGTTACTTAGTATTGTATGCCGGGATTAACTTACTGTAACATTATAAAAAAAATTAAAAATTGTAATTGAAATAGCAACTGTACACTTTTAATTTTGGTGGGAGATAGGGGAAATGCAGACAGAAATGCAATTGTAAACTGTTTAGAATTACTGAGCTTATTAGATGTTAAAAACATTATTTTATTCACACTTCCTTATAGCCGTGGCTTGTCACAGGCCGAAAACAATCTTAGATATAAGCTAAATCAAACAATACATACATTGACATTTCATAATCCAAATAAATTCCATCTGATTGACATTAACATGTATTTAGAAAATAAATTGTTATTGACGGAAGATAAATTCTATTTGAATAGATATTTTAGGAGACAGATAGCATCTTCGCTATCATATTTTATTAGTTATTCAGCCAAAAACTTGGCTAAACAATCTGCTTTTATTGAGCAGAAAAGTGACAATGTTTGTCTTGTGACCTTGGAATCTGTTCCAAAAAAGGGTGACAATAATTTAAACTTAGTCGTAGGACAATAGAGGAAATCCCTAGCAAATTAAATTTAAGGACAAAGGAAAAGTCTATGTTCATGAATATTATTCATCAAAATATTGAAGGCTTTTCTGGCAAAGAGTTAGAACTAGAATTATTTTTAAATGAAAAACGTATCCATGTACTTTGTTTAACTGAACACTGGTTAAAAAAACATGAACTTTTAGTTAATATTGATAATTATAAAATCATTAGTGCGTTTACTAGAGATTCCGCTATAAGAGGTGGGTCTCTCATTTTAATTAATGACAAATTAAAATCAAAAGACCGAAAAGACGTAGTAGCACTCACAAGTGAGCGAAATATTGAACTATCATGTGCAGAGCTAGAACAATATATTATTATTAGCGTCTATAGACCTCCTTCTGGAGATTACTACCTGTTTGAGTCCATTATGGAGGAAGCCTTAAAAAAGGTATGTAAATGTAAGAAGACTATAGTTGTATGTGGCGATTTTAATATTAATATTTTAGAAAACTCTCAGCTAAGGCGCTAAGGTTCCTCAACCTTTTTAAATCTTTTAACTTACAAAATCTTTTTTGTGAACCAACACGCACCACAGCCACATCAGCTACCTGCTTAGATAATATTTTTTCTAACAGCGATGTAGATGAGAAATCTATAATACATTTTATAAATTCAGATCATGCAGGTCAGTTAGCTAGATTTAAGTTCCAACATGTTCCATTATCAAAAAATATTGTTTGTAGACCAATCACAACTTTTAGATTAGAAAAATTTAAAGAAAACATTAAGACTAAAGTACCTCTTCTGGAGTTGAATAATGATAAACACCCGAATGATCATTACGGAGATTTGTTCGGAGTAATCAAATACGAATGTGATAACATTTTCACTAAAAAAACAATAAATGTAAATCAATTTAAAATAAAATTTAGTGATTGGGCTACGCCTGGAATCTATAAAAGTAGAAGGAAATTATATGAATTATACGAGACAAAGGCATCTACTAATGAGCCACAAGTAATTGAACAGATTAAAAAGTACTCCAAACTATTCAAAAAAGTATGTTCAACAGCTAAATCTAATTATATACGGGCTAAAATTGAAAAATCTGATAATAAAACGAAGGCAATATGGAATGTTATTAACAAAGAAACTTGTAAAGTAAAGTCACGTGATCGATCCTTCGAGTTAAAAATAGATGATAAACATATTTAAACTGATTCTGAAGTGGCCAATGCATTTGAATCTTTCTTCACAAATGTTCCAATCACCACTACAAATAAGTTAAATTCGTCAAAAAACGTAGCCAATTCTCTTCTTAAATCTAGTGTTGATAAATGTAGAATTAACTTTGATTTTCAGTATATTGACTCTGTCACTATACTTAAAACTTTTAAACAACTAAATATAAAAAATACCGAGGATCTTTGGGGCATTTCAACTAATATAATAAAATCAATAGTGCCCGCTATAGCGCCTCACCTTGCATTCATATTCAAAAAATAGATGAAAATCAGTTTCCTCATCCTATGAAGTATAGTAAAATCATTCCTTTATTTAAAGCAGGAGACAAAAGTGATCCTTCAAATTTTCGACCTATTTCCATACTCCCATCCCTCAGTAAAATTTTTGAAAAAATAATATTTAATCAATTGCTTTCACATTTTACAGACAATAAGTTACTTCATAACAAACAGTTTGGTTTCACTAAAGGCAGGAACACAACGGATGCAGGAGTTGCACTTGTGAAACATATATTTGATGCTTGGGAGGAAAAGCAGGATGCCATTGGTATATTTTGTGATCTATCAAAAGCTTTTGATTGTGTTGATCATGGGACTTTGCTACTAAAATTAGGTTATTATGGTGTTTCGAACAGCTCACTTGGCTTACTCGAGTCTTACCTCACTGGTAGAGTACAAAAAGTAAACATTAATGGCACCGACTCTTCTGGCGCCTCATTAGTCATGGGAGTACCCCAGGGCTCGATATTAGGACCCCTTTTATTCTTAATATACGTAAACGATCTTCCTTATTTCACTAAAAATCTTTGTGAGATAGTATTATTTGCTGATGACACATCATTAATTTTTAAAAGTGATAGACAAAAAGTAGCACTTGACGATGTAAATAATACCCTTTCGGAAATATTGCATTGGTTCACAAGTAACAACTTGCTGCTCAATGCGAAGAAAACAAAATGTGTAAAATTTACTATGCCCAATGTTAGACAGGTGGATACTCATATTACTATGAATAATGAATTAGTTCAAATAGTCAATACCACAGTTTTTCTTGGGATAACTCTAGATAGTAAACTACAATGGGGTCCTCATATCACAGCCTTGGCAGGAAGACTTAGCTCAGCTGCCTATGCGGTTAGAAAGATAAGGTCTCTGACTGACGAAAGAACGGCACGATTAGTTTATTTTAGCTACTTTCATAGCGTTATGTCATATGGTCTGCTGCTGTGGGGCTCAGCTGCCGATATTGAGACAATATTCATATTACAGAAACGAGCTATACGAGCAATCTATAGACTCGGACCCCGTGACTCGCTGAAAGAGTTATTTAAAGAAATTAATATTTTAACAGTTGCTTCTCAATATGTTTACGACAACATCTTATATGTACGGAAGAACATAGATCTCTTCGAAAAACATTCCGATAACCATAATTTTAATACAAGAAATAAAAATAAACTGGCAATGACAAAAATTAGACTTCATAAAGTTGGTAATTCGTTTGTTGGCAAATGTATAAAAATTTATAATAAAATGAAAATGTTTGATGATGAAAGGCTACTATAATGTAGACGAATATCTTAATGATAAAAATGCATGGTCACCCTAATCTTCTGTTGTTGGCCACTCGTATAATACAATATAAACTAATTGTAACAATGTAAACAAAACAATATTAAAAAAGAAAATGGATAATCTACCTGAGTTTCTTGCTGGTATCTTCTCAAGAGAACCAACTTACCGAACCAGCGAAAGAATCATTTTCTAATGGTTATTTATGTAATTACTTAATTTAGTATTTTTATAATATTACTTGACAAAATTGTAAAATTTTGACATTCATATGTGCTCTTTATGTGCCTAAACTGAATAAATGAAATTGATTCTTTGATTCTTCTTTGAAATAAACCTACATAAACTATGGGTGCTATAATATATACATAGTTAAATATATACTGAGCTATACATACAATACTTACATATACTACCATATACAGCTAGGGTAAAGAGGACAGATAATGTGCTTTGACTTTACTTTTAAAGAGAGGAAGAGTTTTACAGCTTTGTATATCAGGGGGTAGTGAGTTCCACAGCCTGACCGCATGAACGGTAAAGGAATAGGAGTAGAAATCGGTTTTGTGGGAGGGAAAGTTTAGGCGGTACATGAGGTGAGATCTACAAGAAGTACCGGGAGTGTTCATGTAGGAGAACCTCTCCCGCAGGTAGGAAGGATAAGCCGGATTATGTAGGATATTATAAAGGAGACATAATATCCGAGTGTCTGTCCGAAGACGGATTGGGAGCCACTTGAGTTCCTTGCGAAACATAATCATACTTACGTAGATTAAAAACAAAATGGATACAAAAATTTTGCAAGCGCTCAAGCTTATTTAAAAGCTCCTCAGTAGCATCCAAATAGCAAGCATCCGCGTAGTCCAAAATAGGCTGAATTAGAGTCTGAGCAAGTGAGACCTTGATATCTAGAGGCAAAAAGCTCTGGAGGCATTTGAGCGTGTGGAAAGTGTAGTGCACCTTTTTGCTGACCTCGCCAACATGTGTCTCCCAGGATAAAGTGCTGTCCATTACCACGCCCAGATTTTTTGCAGTATCAGCGTACACGATTGGAGCACCATCCAGCAAGATAGGGGGAAGACCATATCCATCCAGACCACCCCTCATCTGCCTGCTTCCAATGATCAGGGCCTGAGATTTAGTGGGATTTATTAAAAGACCGAAAGATTTTGCCCAGTTGCTAATGGCATTCAGGTCGCGATTAACGGCAGCAATAGCCGTTCTGTATTCATTCAGCGCAAAATGACGATACAGCTGCAAGTCGTCCGCATGTAGATGGAAGTTAGAAGAAATTACTCGAACGACAGAGTTGATGAAAATGGAGAAAAGCAAAGGAGAAAGATCGCCACCTTGAGGTACACCGGCAGTGAGGTCTCACCAGTCTGAACGTAAGTCATCAAGGCGGACATACTGCGAGCGCCCGCGAAGATATGAATCGAACCAGGCCACAGATTCCGTGGAAAAGTTAAGTGACTTAAGAATCGATCAGGATATCGAAGTCCACGGAGTTGAACGCACTACTGAAATCCAGTAGCACTAATATAGTAAGAGATTTGTTCTCCATGGCCCAACGAATATCATCGGTAACCTTTAGAAGTGCTGTCACAGTGCTGTGACCTGGCCGAAACCCAGATTGAAGGGGAAAGAAAAGATCATGTTGCGTTAGATGTCTAGATAATTGGCGATGCACTAGATGCTCAAGGACTTTGGATAAGAAAGGAAGGGTGGAAATAGGGGGAAATTGAGACAAGAGTGTTGGATTTTGGGACTTGGGTAGTGGGATAATATGCGCTTGTTTCCAGGCGCGGGGGGAACAACCTGAGCACAGTGAGGAATTAAATATATGGGTGAGGATGGGTAGTATGGCAGGAAGTATGGGAGAGAACATTTTTGTACATAGCTCATCGTTACCTACAGCAGTAGAGGTGATCGACAGGAGCGACATTTTTACATCGCTCTCACCTTTCTACGCACTGACGCGTAAGACAGCGTGGTCAATGGTCAGTGTGTTCGTTACCATACAAATTGTATAGGCCAGATCCGGTTCAGATGTCATGATGCGTGGTGTACGTCATAAGTGAGGGATGAGTTTGCCCGTCTCTTAAAGCATGTTTATATGCATATACAATTCTTTGAAGTAAAAAGGGGGAATTATTTGTTCCCATCGATTCTTATAGCCTACAAGTATCAACAGATATTACATTGTTCAGCATTATAGCATATTAATACTAACTAAGTAGTTCAGCAGCAGGGGTAGGAGTAGACTGCAAAGATATTAGTCTAATCCCATAGCTGTTATTTTTTTAATTTAACACGTTGTGTCCACAACAGTAGACTGAATAGATTGTAATTAGTATACAATGGACACAAACTAGTGACAGTGAACAATTCCAATATCGTTAGCTATCTGTCCCTGGCGACGTTAATGTTGTGAGTTGAGCGTTTGTTGTTTGTTTCTAATTAAAACACATTTTCATTTTAGTTCTGAAAACGTTATATTGTTTACTAGTGGACGCCCGCGGCTTCGCCCGCTTGACAAATTATATACACAAAAACCTCCGAGAACCACTCTATCCGTTGGGAAAAACCACAACAAAATCTGTTGAATAGTTTTAAAGATCTAAGCGTACATACAACGGAAGCGACTTTGTTTTATAATATGTTTGTTTTATAGTTAAGTGATATAGTGATTCACTTTAAATCAATCAGACACACGCACAAACTTAAATTCTATAATGTATGTAACTGTAAGACTCTGTAACCGTAACATAGATTATTTAAATATTATGTCCCAAGGATTAGAGTGTGTTAAGGGCCCCTCACCTGCAACTGGTTTGCATGTCGATCAACAGACGAGGTCCAAGCTAACAGAAAAAAAAGTTGCTGGTTACCGGTAAAAGGCTCGCCTAAAAAATTAGAGGCGAGCCTTTTACCGGTAGGCGTATACCTAATATGCCTCTACCTAAGACATAGTAGTGATTATAATATGTAGAGGACCTTTTTTTAAAATTGCAAATACAATAGATAGTCTTGGACTGGATCATATTGTAACGCCATCTCGTAGCGAGTAATAAGACTACCAAACTCAGCGCCATCTAGTAGCAAATCGCAGTACTACTACGTAACGTCTTTCGGGAATGTTCTGTCAAGGTACTTCTATGTAACGTGTTATCTAGAAGCATCTCGAAGGTGTGGAATGTTCGCGATAATTCTTCCGTGAAGATTCTAGAGTAATCTAGAGTAATGACCGTACTATAAAGGCGGAGCACTTCGGTGGCGGGGGATCAGTATTTCCAGAGCGATAATACGAGTTATACCTGCGAGTTCAAGTGCGATTAAAAGTGTTTAGTGAAGCTTTATAGTGAAGTGTAAATTAGTGGTGTAATAAATAAAGTGTTTTGTGGTAGTTTGATCGGCATTTTCCATTCCGTAGAACCCCGGCTCGTAACAATTGGTGTCAGAAGTGGGATTTTTACAATGCCGGTGTTACCGAAAGAAGACACAGAGGGCGTCCGTACCAGGGGTCAGCGCCAGCAGGAGTTGGACAGCAGGCGCTTCGGAGGTAATACGCCGGAGAGGTTGGGTGGTCAGGAGCAGCCAACGGTGGAAGCAGGCCCGCCCACGGTATCTCCAGCGCCAGCACCTCCAGACTTTGCTGCGCTGATGGCGATGCTACAGGAGCAAGCCCGTCGCCAGGAGGAGCAGGCCCGCCACCAGGAGGAGCAAGCCCGTCGCCAGGAGGAGCAAGCCCGTCGCCAGGAGGAGCAGGCCCGCCACCAGGAGGAGCAAGCCCGCCGGTTGGAAGAACAGCTGCTGCGGGACAAGGAGGAGCAGGCACGCCGCCAGGAGGAGCAGGCACGCCGCCAGGAGGAGCAGGCCCGCCGGTTGGAAGAACAGCTACTGCGTGACAAGGAGGAGCAGGCACGCCGCCAGGAGGAGCAGGCACGCCGCCAGGAGGAGCAGGCCCGCCGGTTGGAAGTACAGCTGCTGCGTGACAAGAAGGAGCAGGCACGCCGCCAGGAGGAACAGACGCTCCTCATGAAAGATCTTCGAGCGACTTTTGGCAAGGAGATGAATGTGATGAAGGATCAAGTTCATCATGTTGAGAACCGCATCACGGAAGCCGAAACTCGGATTGAAGATGTAAAAAACCAGATTACAGAATATGTGAGGAAAGAGCTGGAAAATCTGAAAGCTGGAGATGGGAATGCGACTTCCTTACCTGCTGTGCCTTCAGCACGTGGATTTAAAGTACCTCCATTCGATGGGACATCATCATGGTCGGCCTATAAAAAGCAGTTTGAGGCCGTTAAGAAGGCAAACGCGTGGAGCAAAGCCCAGGCCATGACTGCGCTTACATTGGGTCTGCGAGACAAGGCGTTAACCATCCTAGAAGCTCTCGGAGACGATGTATCCTACGAGCAGCTACTAGAAGCCTTGGAAGCCAGATACGGTGACGCTCACCTGGAACACGTGTATCGTGCGCAGCTGAAGGATCGTGTCCAGCGCACTGGCGAAAACTTGCAACAGTGGGCCCTGGAAGTAGAGAAGCTGGTACGGAAAGCATACCAGTCGGTACCTGCGCTCATCAATGGGAATCTGGTGCAAGCATTCATCGACGGCATCCACGACCTGGAAGTCAGGGCTGCTGTGAGGCTCGGGCACCATGAGACTCTCAAAGACGGCTTGGCTCATGCTTTGGAGATCGAAGCCGTACGGAAAGATCATCGATCTCACCGCGTCAGGGAAGTTGTAGCATCACCGGCTCGCGACCGTTTCACGAGGTATAGCCCTAGGTGCTACACATGTGGTGAGAGGAGCCACCTTCGATCCAGTTGCCCAAAGCGGACTGCTGAAAGAGAAGAAAGTCGTTCCCAAGAAGATAGGGTGGCTAACGTCACCGCCCAGCAACAGCAGGGAAAACGAATTATAGCCAGGTCTGCGTGGCGGGTGCCGGCTGATGTTAGAAGAGCCCCAAGGGTTTCGATCTCACAAACCCAGGATGGCAGATTCCATGGCAACGCAGACGCATTGTCAAGAAGACCTTGCCCTGAAGACCGTAAGTACTGTGCCAAACAGGAGATAAAGCTAGCCATACCTGTGAAGATGTTTAAAACGGATCTGAGCGACGAATGGAAAGAAATCCTACAACATGCTCAACAGGACGACGCAGACATCAAGCCAATATTTGAGTGGATTAAAGCAAGTGCTCCTAAACCCATGTGGAGTGACGTCGCTTCAATGAGTTCAATCACAAAAAGTTATTGGGCGCAATGGGACAGTTTAGTTATTCAGGATGGAGTCTTGTGCCGCAAATGGGAAAATGCTCGAGGAGACAGCTGTCATTTGCAAATGGTCGTCCCTAAAGTTAAGGTCCCAGATGTGCTACAGCTCTACCATAATGGATGTTCAGGGGGCCATATGGGAGTAAAAAGGACTCTGTTGAAGATACGTGAGCGGTTTTACTGGATCCACTGTCGCGACGACGTTGAGGACTGGTGTCGCAAATGTACGAGTTGTGCTGCTGTGAAAGGACCTCATACACGGAGCAGAGGTGCACTGAAACTGTATAACGTTGGGGCACCATGGGAAAGGATAGCCCTAGATGTTGCGGGACCGTTTCCTGAAAGTGAAAGCGGAAACAAGTACTTCATGGTTGTGATGGATTATTTCACGAAGTGGCCAGAAGTCTTCGCTATACCTAATCAAGAAGCTACTACGGTCGCAGATAAATTAGTTCACGAAGTCTTCTGTCGTTTCGGGGTGCCTCTAGAAATCCATAGCGATCAAGGAAGAAATTTTGAATCTCAGGTGTTCCAGGAAATGTGTCGGGTCATGGGTACTCACAAAACCAGAACGACCTCTTACCACCCGCAGTCAGATGGAATGGTGGAGCGATTTAATCAGACATTGGAGAGATATCTGGCAAAAGTTGTGGAAAGCAGGCAAAAAGATTGGGACAAGCACATCCAACCGTTTCTTTTGTCTTACCGAAGTGCGGTTCACGAAAGCACGTCAGTGACACCAGCTTATGCGAACTTTGGAAGAGAATTACGGTTGCCTGCCGACTTAATAACCGGTATACCACCTGACGCTCCACGCAATATCACCGATTATGCGAATGACTTGCGCAGCAGGATGAATGACATTTATGAGCATGTCAGACAATCAGGTCAACAAATGTCTGAAAAGATGAAGACCCGTTACGACCGAAAGACAAACAATAAGAGCTTCGATGAAGGTTCGTTAGTGTGGTTACATAACCCAGTCCGCAGTAAAGGGAAGTCTCCTAAGCTGCAAGCTAAATGGGATGGACCATACCGAGTTGTGACCAAGATTAACGATGTCACTTACCGAATACGGAAGAGTCCAAGAAGTGCGCCAAAGATAGTTCATGTGGATTGATTGGCGCGATATTATGGGCCTGACAATGCTCGGGACGAGCATGTCTTAGGAGGGGGCAGTGTAACGCCATCTCGTAGCGAGTAATAAGACTACCAAACTCAGCGCCATCTAGTAGCAAATCGCAGTACTACTACGTAACGTCTTTCGGGAATGTTCTGTCAAGGTACTTCTATGTAACGTGTTATCTAGAAGCATCTCGAAGGTGTGGAATGTTCGCGATAATTCTTCCGTGAAGATTCTAGAGTAATCTAGAGTAATGACCGTACTATAAAGGCGGAGCACTTCGGTGGCGGGGGATCAGTATTTCCAGAGCGATAATACGAGTTATACCTGCGAGTTCAAGTGCGATTAAAAGTGTTTAGTGAAGTGTAAATTAGTGGTGTAATAAATAAAGTGTTTTGTGGTAGTTTGATCGGCATTTTCCATTCCGTAGAACCCCGGCTCGTAACAATATTAATGCGACTTATGACGTAGGTTCCTAGTTACCTACAGATATTTACATTCCCAATTGAATTGAATTGTGATTATCCGACAAATATTATATTATTGTAAGTATATGACAAATCGACCTATGCGGGGTCAGCTAGTATGCATATTATATGTATAGATGGTAGATTTTATGAAAAGGGAAAAAATTAATTATTCTTGTCGAAGGCGCTATTTTGAATCCAGAACGAAGTGAAGGATTCCAGAGTAGAATTCCGAGCGAAGCGTGGGTTTCTAAAGTAGAATCCTAAGCGTAGCGATGGATTCAAAGTACGTCACCAGAGAAAAAATAATTTTGCTCTCGAAGCATCAATATTACTTTTCATCACCTTTTGTGGAAAGAAAGAAATGTACTAGCGATGAAAAAAGTGCGCTCGTTTTGTTTCTTTTTCGTTTGATTTACTATGAAAGATTCATGCTCCAAATTCAAACCTCATTATTGCCCGCTAAAAAGTCTGAACTGAAAAGGAGCTACGTTAGGGGCACTTATTTAGGAACAAAATACCATTTTTTGAATAGAAGTGATGAAATAGTAGATTGTTAACCAAGGGCTGAAAGCATCCCATTTCTGACGAGATATTTTAGTAGTATATAAATAATAGTTAATACAATAGTTCGAGGCAGAAATGGGCGTTTTCACCCGAGTTACACACTCTACTTTTCATTTCGAATACGAGGAAAGCAAATAAAAGTCAAATAAAAAAAAATATAGCAATAGAGATTGCTCAAGTATCAAGTATTGTACTTTTTGTTATTTTTGTTTTTCATTCGCACTTTTTCAGGACAGGCTTCTGATCATACCACCTTGTCATTAGTTATATTTTTTCATACAAAATAGTCGTCAGTTTTTTAATTTCTTCAGTAAATTTTTTTACGCACGTATTATTTGAAGCGCTATAGAGTATTTTTTATATGTATTGACGCGTGACGGCGGTCGATTTAGTCAGGTTTAGTCGGAGTCTCAATTTTAACTCATTGTAACTCAACTCTTTTTTGTTTATTAAGAATTTTGTTTTGACTTAATCGAATCGCCTCAAGATTTACTGATATTTTTTTTACATTTCCGCCCTAGGGCCGAAATGTAGGAGTATCACTTTCAACCAGCATATCAAGTAAGCAATGACCCACTTTCAGAGCATGAGAGATGAAAAAAAATTTATGTGAGTCGTGAACGTGCCTGACACCGCGTTTTTTTTGGTCCACCTGCAAACGAACATAATTCAGCTAACAACGTTCCCATTTTGCATACGTAAATAAAATATGTAGTTGTTTGAAGTCATAGAATGTAGGACGTAGGTACCTGTTAGTTATCTACGAGTATATGGGAGTAGTAACCCACATCAGCATTATTTTTAATTACACGTTTCCTAACCCACCCAAGCGTACCTACAAGAGAACTTTTTTAAGATAATAATTGACGATTGAGTCATAATAAGGGTTCCGTAGAAAAAGTCTCGGAACCCTTATAGTTTCGTCATGTCCGTCCGTCCGGCCGTTCTCGGTCTTCCTCCCAAACGGTTAGTGCTAAAGATTATGTTATTGAATCGTGGTCTAGTGGTAACCGACAAAGTTAACACATTGCAAAGGTTAAGCAACATTGACTCAGGCCGGTCTTAGGATGGGTGACCATTTCTTAAGACATTGAGACCCCCCGTGCCTCGGAGAGCACGTTAAGCCGTCGGTCCCGGTTGTCATACTAACATCTATGGCAGTCGTTAGGGGTAGTTGGAGCACTAAATCCGACCGGTGTAACTACAGAACTTCGATATCGCCCATGGGTTGTGGAGGTCAGATGGCAGTCGCTTCACGGAAAATATCGAAGTTCGACCGAATCGCAGTTAGACTGGAAAGTTGGGAAAAGGCTCGGTTAATGATGGTGAATGATGACTGAAACTTTATGTTATTTTATCTCCTTGGAAAATAAACAGTTCCTACAACTATTTAATGTCTATTTATATAACTAATTACCATTTATATGTTTTCGATTATACATATTTAGTGCTTTATTATTAAAAACAGCAAGAAACTTAACAAGAGTGTAAATATAATTACACAAAACATCAAAAATCTAACTGACACAAACAGACAGTTTCAGAACGGATTTCTAACCATTGGTCAGATATAGTGAGAGTGTATTGAGATGGATTAGAGTTGAAAAAATCTAAGTCGATAAGACATCCCAGTTTGTTTATGGAGTCAGTCGCTCTAACAAGAAATGATTCCTTTCTTGTCTTCCATCTGGGAACATGAAGTGGATATTGAAACCTAACCGATCTAGTGGGGACTCTTATGAGCAACTTTTCAAGGAGGAAAGGAGAATCTACTTTACCCTGCAATATTTTAACTAATAACTTTTAAAGTTGCATGGATATGTATATTTACTACGCCGACAATGAGCTAATACTAAATTTTGAAAAAAATATTTTTGGGGTAGAGGTACCTACCCCAAAAATATTTTTTACTTTTTATATTTTTCTACACGTAATGTGGGGATGATATTTTTTTCTCGCATCTACTCCATTGTGTGGGGTATTATTAGATAGGTATTTTACATTGGAGGTTGCTAAGTTGATTTTTTGATTTAAGTATCCGTTTGCGACATATTTAGCTTTAAAGAGCATATTTTTGCAAAAACAGGGCGTCCACCTCCTCTAAAATCTAAACGGCTAGTGTGAAGAACCTGAAAAAAATCATGATGGAAGAAGGAAAACTATAACGAATTGTATTAGGTACTCTGTTAGTTCAGGAGTTATTGTAGCTTTTATGGCTGACTACGGAACCCTATTCTATGCATATCCCGACACGCACTTGGCAGGATTTGATTTTGTTATGTTATAACAAAAAAGAAATCCTATCATTATCAGTACATATTATTATAAAACAAAGTCGTATGTGTGTAAGCTTAGATCTTATAACTACGCAACGGATTTTGATGCGGTTTTCATCAATGGATAGAATGGTTCTCGAGGAAGGTTTTTGAGTATATAATTTGTAAAGCGAGTGAAGCCACGGGGGTCCGCTAATAAATATATAAACTTAGTCTCAGTCATTACCTACTATCACGTACTAGATATTTTGAAGCTTCACTGTTCATAATTCGTCGTAGAAGGTTTTAAATATTCACTAGCAATGATTTGGTATACCATCTGGTCACAGCTTTGAGTAAAAAGTGTCGACTATTTCTCTATACCCACGCGGGAATACCAGCTGGGACCTATGAGCTCTTGAATTGATTATACCTACATGTATAAAAAAACATAGAAGCAACGAACACATTGTTTCCGCGAAGGCAGACACATATTATACGCCAAATTTTCGTCGGTAACTTTGTTGACCCCTAGCAATATAAAACGAGTCTAAACCGGAACTTTTATATTTGTCGGAGTCTTTTATAAAATGAATGTTTCACACTTGGGTAACATTCGTACACCGAAAGAACAAAGCGGACATCTTTTTTTAAGATTTGAGACACTGTTCCTTGTCACAATGTTGTGCCAGGGACACTTGTTTGTGCCTCGAGCCACCACTGTTATAGCACTCGCTTTGATCTTTGTCCCATATTGTTTAGATCGGCCAAGCGAACCGCGTGCTTGGCGTATATTAAAAATTCTAATATTCATTCGTTGTGACGAGAATTATGAACCAACGTAATGTAGTCTGACATGTATCTTATTCTCACTTATTTTATTAATATTAGGTAATATTATTCTTATGTTCTATATTCTATACTAAGGAACAAAACTTTTACAGAACGGTACCATTTAGGTACCTTATGTACCGTGATGGTACAACGAGAATAGAATAGATGAGTCTTTATTGCACACCATTACAAAACAAATAGACAGGAACCTTATTTTAAATAAAATAAAAAAATAATGACACTAGTTGATGGATATGAAATGAAAAGTGATAGGTAGTGAATGAAAAGATAAAAATAAAAACCTCATTAAAACATAACCCACTTTTTCAGTAAGTCAGGTAAACATAATGTAGTCACGCTGACTAGGAGTATAATCGAGTTAATTAGAGATACAGAGCACAACGCTTTGTTAAATGAAAGTTCGAAGGCAAACTCTTATTAAACTACAAACCACAGAGTTCTAGAGAGCTTTCTTTTCATTAGCGTAAAGTCCAAGAATCCTCTAGAGATAGTCACTAGGTAGACTATCGTTTGATGTAATTATCTACCGTCAATTAAGAATTGCGGGACTTAAACGCATACATATCTATCGACTGGCTATCGACGACGCCGCCAGCTTCAGCCAACCTGTTTCCAGGGCCTGATGTAACTCAGTCGAAACGACAGGCCATGCATAAGGTAAATTACGCCTTTAAGTCCCGACATCGTAAATAGTATGGTTGATAAATTATTTATTGAATGAATATTTAGCTAAAAATCATTAATTTAAGGTTAACCTAATGCCAACATTAACTTTATTTATGACGGTATTTTTGTCTGTCCATAATATTGCCACATCAGAAGAGAGACTGTCTCTCTACTGATGTCATGTGATATTGGCCCCAAGTGAGCTTATCTATAGGTAAAAACCGGTTCAGTAGACACATACCAATTTTTTTTTGTAAGCCTCTAGTTACTAGAGGATATGAATATTATAATTTAGAAATTTTAATTTATATTTTTTTTTAGATTATAATTAAGAAATCTGCTAAAGTCTAGTAGATTTCTCAATTATACCTCACCATATAGCATTACAATATCAAACGATAACTGACTTACAATAGTGAATAAAGGAGTTATTATTCTGTGACCGGACCGAGTACCACTTCACCCGAGCACGTAGGTTTGTACTTTGAAACGTGAACTCTTTCTCATGTCATAACAGACCAGCCAAATTCATTTACCAACAACACCACTTTGAATAACTCATACGGTAAAGAACGTTCTGAATAATAAAACACTCCTTTTCCTGCTTCATAAAGCATTAGATGGGAAACAAACTCTAAATGTTTTAATTTAAAAGGCAAAACTGACTCATCCGTCACCGTATCTCACACTCCATGTGGAATTTCGTAGATCGCTCGGTGGTACACTCCTTTTGATGCGAAGGATAAAATTGGATTTCTTAAAATCCTTTGGCAATTGCAGATCTTTGAGGGTCTTTGAGGGTTTATCCATCTATTACTTTTTATTCTTCATCCCGGACTAATCATAATAATAATATGTAAGTATGGTTTGTAATTCCTTGGTCAGTGTATTTTAATTGTAAATGTAAATGGTATGCCACTAGATGCGGGTAGCACAGGTTATAGTATTGGTTGCGATCTTTGGGAAGGCCTACGACTAGTAGTAGGTGTCAGTTAGCTGTTGATCATGTGAATAACAAATCAGGGATAGTTTAAAGGTAGCATGCATAAGATTTGTATAATTTCATCCCAAAAATTATGCAATATGTTGCAATATGCAACTGGTAAGAAAAGTAGGTACCTATTGTATGTAAGTACTATTCCCTATTCTGTACTATTGGTACGATTAGTAATTTAGATGTTATTAATACTTACATTTTAACAATCGAAAGCATACATTAAATTATTATTTAGCTGTCAAAAATATTACCACAGCAAAATAAATAATCTTTTTTGTAAGGTTTTACTGAAAATAATGGCCACAAGGTGTCAGCAATATAAACCAACATAACAATACATTATTTTGTTTAACTTTGCCAATTGCCAAACAATAATAATATGTTACAAGATTCTTTTATTCTGACCATATTTCTTGGTGTCATAGTATATGTTTTGTTGATAAATACAAGAGTAATGAAATAAAAAAGCTTATGTCAAAGAAATGAAACCTCACAGATCGACGATAATATTTTACAAAAGGAAACTTTCCAAATGTCTTTGTTAACATAAATTTTTTATTACTTTCGGTATTCCAATAATGTGTAGCAGAAGTCCTACATTTTTCATCGCGTCCCTTTAAGATGATGACTAAGAAAAATATATGTTTTGTTTTTATTTTTATTCTATCGCTCTGTTTTTCTTTGTTCAGGAATTGTTATTCCATTCAGCCTTCGTATTATGAAATGATAATGATGACTGAACGCGATGTTTTTTATAGGTTAGGTTAGGTTCCTAAAGGAACCCACAGATCACATTACACCCACTCGATGCGAATTTGCATCCGGTCAGGTAGATGTAAAGTTAAATCACTTTGTACAAGGTGGACGTAACAGATCGCCCGGAGGCCGTCGTCAGATATCGGCTTGCCAGCCCTGGATTTTGTTGCCAAATCTACCTTTTTAACAAACTGATAGCTCGATATCTGACGACGACGGCCTACAGACGACCTATTAGTGGGTGGGGCCCCCTTAAAATCTTCTTTGTATTGAATAAAAAAACCAAGATTTTCGTTTCTGTTACTAATAGAAAAGAACTTCTATTTCTGAATTTACGAAATAAGAAAGTGTAACGAATAAATATGTTAGGACAGTTAAACACAACATCGATGAAGTATCAAGGGGTCGTACTTGATAGCCGATGGAACTTCGGACCACATTTCCGAAGTTTGGTCCCCAAGGTGACACAGGCATCGGTCGCGCTTTCGCGACTGATGCCCAACCTAAAGGGACCCAACGCTTCCTGCAGGAGACTGTACCTGGGGATCGTGCGGAGTATGGCCCTATACGGGGCTCCCGTATGGGCGGCGCGGTTGACGGCCAACAACTCAACGCTCCTTAACAGACCGTTGAGGACGTTGGCCGTCAAAACAATAAGAGGCTACCGCACGATCTCCGGAGAAGCTGCATGTCTCCTAGCCGGGACCCCTCCATGGGACCTGGAAGCGAGAGCCCTTGCGTCATTGTTCCAATGGCGCAAGGAGGCGCTGGAGCGGGACCACAGGCCTGCGTCTCGAGAAATCGATGACCAGCGGTCCCAACTCCGCCAGGATCTCATGGAGTCATGGAGGGTGCGACTAGAGCAACCCAAGTGAGGTACCACCATCATCGCGGCGGTGAGACCGATCATGGACGATTGGCTGCAGAGGCAGCATGGTGACCTCACGTATCGTGCGACGCAGATCGTTACCGGGCATGGATGCTTCGGTAGCTATCTGTTTCGCATCCGTCGTGAGGTCACACCCCGGTGTCAACACTGCGAAGTTTCCGACGACGACACCGCACTCCACACGTTGGTGGAGTGCTCAGCGTGGGCGAGTCAGCGCCGGGACCTCGTAGTGGGTCTGGGCGTGGATACCCTCTCGCTGGAGACCATGCTTCAAGCCATGGTCTCCAGCGGGAGTAGGTGAAACGCTGCCGTGTCCTTCTGCGAGCAAGTCGTGCTCGCGAAGGAGGCGGCCGAGAGGGAGAGGGAGCGTACCCTCCCCGCCGAGTTCCGTAGTCAGCGGCGAGGCCGCTGCAGACTCATCTACGCCCAAGACCATCGACCTCCATGATCGGGGCTTGAGGACGGCGGGATCGCCACCCGTCGTCCTTACAGAAGCAGGCTAGAAGGGTTGCGTGCTGCGGGGCCTTTGCCCCATAGCACGCAACCAGATTCACTCACTGACCCGGGATAAAACCCTACCCCAACGACGCGGGATTCTCATCTCCCGACCCAACCCCCGCAGAGACCACAGAGGTGGTCAAAGTCCGCCGGGCGCCACTGGAAATACGTTCTGCTTGTAACCAGAGACGCCCGGCAACGGACGTTAGAGTGGCCGCGGCCCTAGGCCGCGGAACTAAAAAAAAAAAAAGTTGAACACAACACATGCTCAAACTTAAACAGAGCTTGTATTTGACAACTTTTGTTCTTGTAGTTGTTGTTTGTTGTCGTTGAAAGTTAAATCCTTTATATTTTCATAAACCAGTAATAAATTGGTAAACCATACCCAAGATGAGTAAAAATAAAGCCTTCTGCAACGAATTCCAACTTTAGGAAAACAGTAAATAAATTACTGTTTTTTGACTAAGCTTTCCTCTGTCAGCGTCATTAAAATAAAAGATACCTATTTTAATGTAGCGATGTAATGTCCTGCGAATATGTAAAGAGAACGTCCACACAAATTTCCAGCTGCACAATAAAACGCTCCAGTAAATGTCCGAGAGTGCATTTCAATTTGACAGCTTCATATATAATTCTACATTCCGAAATTTCATTAGAGTTCCAATTATGTTCAGTTACAATGCGTTTCGAAACTCATTTGACATAGATTATGTGTTAGATTCGTAATCTTTAAGGATAATGGCGAGACTTCCATTCCGAATTAGTTTAAAATGTTTTGTACATTTGAGATTGCCGTCTATAAATAATAACATAACATAACATAACATAGCATCACGCCTTTTTCCCCGAAGGGGTAGGCAGAGGTGTGCAAACACACCCACATCTCGCCAGCTATGTTAGGTCCCATGTAATAGGGGGCGAGCCTATTGCCATTTACCGGGCACAAGTTCCAGACTCTGGGATAATTATCTAGATAAAATTCTAAAGAGAATTATACATTATCCACCAGACCCGGGAATCGAACCCGAGACCTCGAGTGTGGCAGTCCGTACATAGTACCATTGTGCCACCGAGGTAGTAGTAGTATAATAATATAATAATAAATCTAAAATTTTAGAGAGCTACACACATATAACAAAAAAAAGGGGCTATAAGGTTGAACATCTCGCAAATGGATACCAAAATCAAAAAATTGTCTTATCAACCTCTCAATGTTTTTAAAAGACCTATCTAATGATACATACACAAAAAACTAATTCTGGTTACGTGTTGGGGAGGTACCATAAATAAATATTTTTCATAATTTTCTTTTAGCACTTTGTCAAAATAGTAAATATACAAATCCATACAAAGTTCAAAATATACGTTCCATGATTCTCGGAAAGTCGAAGATAGACGGACGGACATGTCGAAACTATAAGGGTTCCGAGACTTGAACTTAGGAACCCTAAAAAACGGTGTTAACGCTCAACCTAATCCGTCGTCTATAGACGCAGATTAATTGATTAATTGAAAAGATCAAGGTAACAAATGACTATCAGATGGCTTTAGGTAGGTGAGTATGTAAAAAAAAACCACCATACGAATATCACTAATTTTCGTTTCATAAAAGTGAAGAACTAATTCCGGTAAAATTTCAGACTTAAACTTCTTTAATTTGACCGTAATTACTACTTATCATATTCACAAAAATATGTACGCTTTTTGCTATTCGCCTGTACACCTTTGTTATCAAGTAGATACAACAATCTGTCTTCGGTAAACGTGACCTTCGTCGGTACTCCAAGCGACCGTCATTCTTCACAGGATAACTAAACTTGACACTGAGACTGTTTCTGATATAAAATGTATTCTTATTCCTTGTC
The DNA here is from genome assembly GCA_963556515.1 of Nudaria mundana. NCBI lineage: Eukaryota > Metazoa > Arthropoda > Insecta > Lepidoptera > Erebidae > Nudaria > Nudaria mundana. The sequence continues at coordinate 10,425,340 of OY748305.1, read as the reverse complement.
TTTTTGTGTTGTAAAGATCGTAAATTATATTTTCGTAAAAATAACCACAAAATGAGGAACTGTCGTTTAGTTTTTGTAGAATATGAAATCTTTTTATGAATTTGTTAATTTTGACGCGAAGATACACAAGTGTTCCACCTTTTTTTTTTTTTTTTTTTTTTTAGTTCCGCGACCAAGGCCGCGGCCGCTTTAACGTCCGTTGCCGGGCGTCTCTGGTTACAAGCAGAACGTATTTCCAGTGGCGCCCGGCGGACTTTGACCACCTCTGTGGTCTCTGCGGGGGGTTGGGTCGGGATGAGAATCCCGCGTCGTTGGGGTAGGGTTTTATCCCGCGTCAATGAGTGAATCTGGTTGCGTGCTATGGGGCAAAGGCCCCGCAGCACGCAACCCTTCTAGCCTGCTTCTGTAAGGACGACGGGTGGCGATCCCGCCGTCCTCAGGCCCCGATCATGGAGGTCGATGGTCTTGGGCGTAGATGAGTCTGCGGCGGCCTCGCCGCTGACTACGGAACTCGGCGGGGAGGGCACGTTCCCTCTCCCTCTCGGCCGCCTCCTTCGCGAGCACGACTTGCTCGCAGAAGGACACGGCCGCGTTCCACCTACTCCCGCTGGAGACCATGGCTTGAAGCATGGTCTCCAGCGAGAGGGTATCCACGCCCAGACCCACTACGAGGTCCCGGCGCTGACTCGCCCACGCTGAGCACTCCACCAACGTGTGGAGTGCGGTGTCGTCGTCGGAAACCTCGCAGTGTTGACACCGGGGTGTGACCTCACGATGGATGCGAAACAGATAGCTACCGAAGCATCCATGCCCGGTAACGATCTGCGTCGCACGATACGTGAGGTCACCATGCTGCCTCTGCAGCCAATCGTCCATGATCGGTCTCACCGCCGCGATGATGGTGGCACCCCACTTGGGTTGCTCAAGTCGCACCCTCCATGACTCCATGAGATCCTGGCGGAGTTGGGACCGCCGGTCATCGATTTCTCGAGACGCAGGCCTGTGGTCCCGCTCCAGCGCCTCCTTGCGCCATTGGAACAATGACGCAAGGGCTCTCGCTTCCAAGTCCCATGGAGGGGTCCCGGCTAGGAGACATGCAGCCTCTCCGGAGATCGTGCGGTAGCCCCTTATTGTTTTGACGGCCAAGGTCCTCAACGGTCTGTTAAGGAGCGTTGAGTTGTTGGCCGTCAACCGCGCCGCCCATACGGGAGCCCCGTATAGGGCCATACTCCGCACGATCCCCAGGTACAGTCTCCTGCAGGAAGCGTTGGGTCCCTTTAGGTTGGGCATCAGTCGCGAAAGCGCGACCGATGCCTGTGTCACCTTGGGGACCAAACTTCGGAAATGTGGTCCGAAGTTCCATCGGCTATCAAGTACGATCCCTAGATACTTCATCGAGGGCTTGATGCCGATGCTAACGCCTCCCACATTTATGCTGGAACCTTCAGGTGGACCGTTCCGAGGTCTGTGAAAACACAGAACCTCGGACTTGTGCAAGGCCACCTCCAGTCCCAGCCGCCGTATCCGACCCACGACTTGAGCAACACCCGTCGTGACCTTGAGTGCTGCCTCCTGGTACGTTGCACCCCGCGCCGTGACGAGGGTATCGTCGGCGTAGCACGTTACGCCGACGCCCTCAGGCAACGCACCCCGCAGCACCCAGTCGTAGCCGATGTTCCACAGAAGCGGCCCCAGGACCGACCCCTGCGGAACACCGCACGACACATCTCGCCGAGCTGGCCCGAGCCAGCTGGGGAAAGCTATGGCCCTCTCAGAGAGATAGGCCCCGACAATACGACGGAGGTAGAGAGGCGTTTCGTGATACACGAGCGCCTCCCTAACGCAGCTCCATGGCAAGGTGTTGAACGCGTTGGCGATGTCAAGAGACACCGCCACCACCACCTTGCCCTGTGAGACTGCTTCCTCCGTCAGGCTCTTGACGCGCATGATCGCGCTCACGGTGGAGCGTCCCCGACGGAAACCGTACTGGTTGTCCGCCAGGTCTGGCCCCACCGTCGAGAGATGCTCGACGAGGCGTTCCGCGATAATTCGCTCAAAGAGCTTACACACCTCGTCGAGCAACACGATCGGCCGGTATCCGGACGGTGAGTCCACCGGCCGCCCCGCCTTACGAATCAGGACCAGTTTCCCCGTCCTCCACACCTTGGGAAACTGGCCCCTTTCGAGGCATGCGCTAAAGAGCCCCATCAGTCGAGGCCCGAGTTCTTCGAGGGCCAGGACCCATGCACGGCCAGGAATGCCGTCGGGTCCGGGGGCAGTGATTTTCCGGCGTTTAAGCCGGAGTACTGCCGCACCTAGCTCCCCCACCCTGACTTCGGGTACGTCGTCTTCACTGATGCTATCCGCGTCGGGCAGAGACGGAGCCATGCGCGGAGGGACGTGCTCCTCCGCGCTCGTCGGACAAGTGTTCCACCTAGGTTATTATTTAAGACATTCTCTCTATAGTAGTTTTATGTCGTATATGTATAGTATACGTGTAGTATGTTTATGGATATATATATACTTATGTATGTATGTGTTTATGTGTGTGTGTATGTGTATGTATTTTGACTGCTCTTGAGTTATTTATCAAGTTTTGGAAGCTTCGATGGCTTGATGATTACTTAGGTGATAACACCTAAGTAATCACCAAGCCTAATTCACAAGCAATAATTTATAAAAAATATGAATAATTTGAATTTCATTTTGTACACCTCTCTACTATATTACATGTTATTTCTTCTATCCATCCTAAGGTTGCCTGGAAGAAATCACTCTACGCAATTAGGCCGCCCTTGGTACATAGTCTGTTTGTTTAAAGTTTACTTAATTTAAAGATTTGTAATTTAAATGTACAATAAATATTTGTATTTTATTGTATTGTAGGTTCAAAATATAGCATGAACTAATTGGTACTAGAATTATTCGGGCCATCATAATAGGTCACACTGTTTTTTTTTTTGGTTCCGCGGCCAACGCTGCGGCCGCTCTAACGTCCGTTGCCGGGCGTCTCTAGTTACTGGCATAGGGTATTTCCAGTGGCGCCCGGCGGACTTTGACCACCACTGTGGTTATTAGGTCACACTAGCTTATAATAACGCTGTAGTACAGCCTTTTATTTCGTTAAAAAGTAGAACGTTTTCCATCAAGATTAAGTCTATATTTTGTTTACTATATACCTAAATTGAGGTATAGCTTTGAAATAGCCACAATTTGCCATTTCATTATCATAGAGAACCCTCTTGAAAAGGCTTCGACAGTGCGGTGAAAGGCCTCGGAAATAATCGATCCGTATCGTCACGGTCAAGCCTTAACATGATCTATTCCAAACTGTTAGGCTTTCCATCAATTACTTAGTAACATTTTTATAGTTTAAATAGTTTATTGTTTCGATTGTCGGAACTTGGTGGAACTTAGGAAACCGGTCAGGTTAAATCCTGGATATTAAATCAGTGGAACAGTGTACAAGTGTTTGTTTATCATGTATTAGTTTCATTTTTATTTTCGTTTTTACGTTTATTCGGTAATTGATCAACAGTCTCTGCCTAACCCCAATGGAAAAGAGACCGTATGAATGATATTTTAGATTTAATTGAGACTGGTATATTTTCATAGTCTGAACTGAATTTACTAGGGAATACATCATTAAATCTTTAAACATCTTCCCATTGATAAGTTCTTAAATATCAAGTTGTTTACGAGTCTAACCTCGTACTCAAGAACACAAGACCACTGGACAGCATTAATCCTTTTGTAACGCGTCAGATAATGTGGTATATACAGTCAGCACTAATTACGAATGCTCGGTCACAGACAACGTACTCTAATGTTAATGTGGGCACGTAATAAATACCTAGCTACATAGATTGGATGAACCGAACTATACAACATTATGAGCGAATTGTGTACAGTTTTGAGATTATCAAATAAATCAAAGTAAAGATATTTTTTTCATTCTTTTCTGCTCGAATTTTCATGCAGTTGTCACAGATAGATAAAGGTCGGCTCAGAGCAACATCATAGGTTTTCTATTCATGCGGGCTGAGGTGAGAGCATCAACGATAGTCATCAATAATATCAGTAATTATGGGTAAAGGTTACGTATTTGTAACTTGGTAGATATTAGTTATGTTGACAAACTGCTTCAATTATTCGATTGTGCTTACATCTGCAGTGCCATTGTATGATTATCATTATGTATGTAGGCCTGCATACATAATACATTTGACCAGTGTACATGAATTTTTAATTAGCAATGTACTGTTATTAAGACGCAATGCAGTCGAGATACTTACTTTCGTTACCGTATAATTGTTAACTTACTCAATAAACACAATTTGGAGACGGTTAAAGCCCTCAGGAACACAAACAACTTGATATGTTAGTATAATAAGGGCTTCAAAGGATTTGTATTGATTAGTAACTTAACTATGTAGTAGATTGAGGCGATAAGCGAATATATAACTCTAAAAGTCTATCTACACAGCCCGAGAAAAATATATGCCCGGTGAATTGCATTCATGCCCTTGAATAGTTACCTACCTATGTAATGATTTACCAGTGCCCGCCGTTTA